>MU968478.1:0-365806 GCA_034641835.2 Pinus albicaulis | reverse complement strand
AAAATGGTTAAACACCTACTTCCAAATTGAAACGAAGTACACAAGCTGCCCACCGGAAAATTTTGCCGGCAAATTTTGCCGGCAAATTTTGCCGGCAAATTTTGCCGGCAAATTTTGCCGGCAAATTTTGCCGGCAAATTTTGCCGGCAAATTTTGCCGGCAAATTTTGACAAATTTTGACAAATTTTGACAAATTTTGATTTTGATTTTGATTTTGATTTTGATTTTGATTTTGATTTTGACAAATATTCATAGCAAAGATAAGGTATTTTATTGATCAAAATGATATTACAATCAACTTTACAATCTAATCAATGCTCAATTTTACAACTCATTGAAATATTAGCTTTATTGATATATTGAAATAAACATTGTTACATTTATTATGAAACTTGATATACTAAAATAAACATTGTTAAACTATCACCAGTATTGTAAACGAAAATATTAGAGTAACCACAAAAAAATTTCTCAAATTAATTTAGGTTTTTTACATTTTCCTTTAATTTATGTTGTGAAATTAGGTTTTTTACATTTTTCTTTCACTTATGTTTTCATATTTTAACAATTTCCACCTTCTCAAATAAATTTAGGTTTTTTACATTTTCCTTTAATTTATGTTGTGAAATTTAGATTTTTTTACATTTTTCTTTAACTTATGTTGTCATGTTTTAACAATCTCCAGTTGACAACAATTTATTTAATACCTTGCTCAAGTTCAATCATCATTCTCAAGATGAAAAAGGTTCATATTTCATTTATTTTTAAAGATTCAAAGTACTTGGCAATAATATTAGGTCACATGGGATAGGTTGTGGTATTCGAACTCACGTTGTTGGATTTGAAGTTAGAAGGCCTGATTCTCTGAAATTGGAATCAAACACAACTAGATTGTTAGAAACCATAGAGTCAACCAGTCGAAATAATAAGCACCTGGTAAGTCAAATTTGTTTATTAGTTAAAGTTCAAATTAAATAAAGTTAAAATTTAGTGTGAGGAAATATTTACTCATTATAATAATATTCAAAGAATAAAGTCTACTTTTACTAAATCATAAATTATTATTTCAAAATATATATATTAAAATAATTTAATATAATATACATTAAAATTGTCAAATTAAACTTTTCGGTGACATCATCCCATGAAGCTATAATCTGAAGTAGAAACTTTACATTTTTCCAACTTCAAAATGTTAACCTTTTTAAACTTTGCATTTGTCCAACTTCAAATTGTTCCTATTTTTAAGATTTTTTCTTCCATACTCTTGAAATGGGAGAAAATCTTAAACACAAATCAAGATAACTGGTTCAGAAAAAATAAAAATTAAATTATTAACAATGGAGGCATTTTGAAAATTTATCTAAAATAAACATGATTAGTTCATAAAACTAAATTATTAACAATGGAGATATATTCACAATTTCTCTTGATAAATATTATTTGAAAATAATGTTAATGTGGTACAAATTTATTTAACCTAATTAGTTTCAATACATCTTAGAATATTTAGACCCCATAATCTATGATTTATTATCTTCAACTATATCATTGAACTATTTAGTTAAATTTCAATTAAGAAACACAAATAATAATTTTCAACCACCAACCACTAATTTTGAACATGAATTTTGCATTATTTGTATTTTAGACAACTTTTCTTCTTTTATAGAAATCAAATTTGTGATCATTAAGACATGAAAGGTATTAAATTCTTGTTATTTATAGAAGGCATACAAATTTTAATAATTCCAAGGACTATGGATTTATCATTGTATAAGATTTTTCGTTATATTGGGGCATTCAAGGCACAATGGATTTATGCTTTAAGGTTAGCACCTAAAAAATTTAATAGAAAGTTTTTATGAATCTTGTCAATTCTTGTTTATTTCCTTCAACTCTCTTAAATTGCAAACTTAGAAGTTTTCGTTCCTTTATGTACACATCCTCTTCTTCAGTTTCTTTACCTTCATATTTATATTCGGTAGCAGCACCTTGTTTTACGAAACCAGCTGCATCGCCATGGAAACATCCTTGACCCGCAATGGGCTCTCGTCGCTCCTTGCTGGTGCTATCGACCTACAACCAACCCTACAGATAATTTCACTTGAACAGATAAATTCTACTCGAGCTACAACGCCTCGCTACCGCATATCATTGTCCGATGGTGCTCACAAGCACACCATTCTACTTCCTTCTTCACATACAGAGTTTGTGCAAAATGAGGAGTTGCGAATAGGCTTGATAATTCGCTTCAAAAAAAGCTCGTGCACGTATGCACATCATTCCATGTAAGCTACGCACATGCCACCTCCCCGCTTCATCCCCTTTAATGATTCTCCTCTTACGTCCCTTCTTTATCTCAATTCTCATTCCTAACATTTTACTTCCCGTCTTTGCTAATAAATATCTCATTCTTGTAGGTCACTTTGTCTCATCGATCTTGACATACTACAGCGTGATGAACCATTGGTTGGTGACCCAGCCCCTATTATTCTCTCCACTGAATAGATGATCCAAGCCACCTCGTCCTCCTCTTCTTCGTCTCCCTTTTCACCGCCACCCTCCCTTGCCATTCACTCCTTGTCCTCCCAAAACTCCACCCTATCATCTACAACTGTTCTCCCTTTTAAAGCACTCTCCTCTACCCGAAAATCTTGGTCCATCTAGGGCAGAGTCCTTTCAAAGACACCCCTTCATGAATTTAGCAATGCACGGGGCATTGTAAAATCATTGGGGTTTGACCTTGTCGATCGCGACAGCGATCAAATCCATGTCTCTGCCTTCAATGAGTTGGCAGAATCCCTGCATGCTCTCATTAAAATTGGCCACATTTACAATGTTGCAAATGGGACCATAAAGATCCCCAACCCTTCATATAACCATCTCAA
This sequence comes from Pinus albicaulis, assembly GCA_034641835.2. Classification (NCBI taxonomy): domain Eukaryota; kingdom Viridiplantae; phylum Streptophyta; class Pinopsida; order Pinales; family Pinaceae; genus Pinus; species Pinus albicaulis. The sequence continues at coordinate 362,915 of MU968478.1, read as the reverse complement.
ACGGCCATTCGAAATCCTCCTCTTCTCTTCATCAACAGTGTCATAGGTCTTCGGTGATGACCTTACAATTCCTTCCCATACCTATCAATTTGTGCCTATAAGTTCCCTCAAACATTCACCTCCTAATTCAATCGTTGATGTCATAGGTATTGTCGCCTCCCTCTCTCCTGCGTCTATCATTCGCAAACGCGATGGCTCTAAGACTCCCAATAAAACTATAACTCTTCGTGATATGTCTGGGAGCAGCATTGATGTCACTTTGTGGGGCGAACACTGCCATGCTGAAGGTTGTGCACTCTCCGAAATGCGCATGGCTCGTGAAATTTCTATGCTTGCAATTAAAGGGGGAAGGATTGTCGAGTTCAATGGCCAAACTATCAGCACAATCCCAACGACTTCGCTACTTATAAATCCAGATGTCCCTGAAGCACAACAACTAAAAGAATGGTGTGACGGAGAAGGAAATAAAGCACCCTCACCGTCGCTCAGACGCAAATACAAAAGTACAAGCAAGAGGCCTTTGAGTTCGAAAACAATTGCCGACATTTTGTCAATGTAACCTGACGAAAATATCCCATGGATTTCGCTCTGTGGTACTGCTACCTCTATTAACATGGATGATTTCTACTTCCTCGCATGTCCCCTTATCATTGATGGGATCCAATGCATGAGAAAGGCTTTACAACAAGATGACAACACCTACCGATGCTCGAAATGTGAAGGCTCATTCAATGAGTGTGACTATCGCTACATTCTTCGACTCCATTTGCAAGACCACACTGGTCGCCTCGACAATGTTGTTGCTTTCAACGAAGCCGCAACTGCCCTTCTTGGCGTCTCTGCAAAGGACCTTTGCCTCCTCTCAACCGATCCTGAAAGTGTTTTCGACATATACAACAAAATCAAAGGACGCCATTTCCTCTTCACACTATCTTTAAAGAGGGATAAATTCAACGGTGTTGAACGACTACGCCCAACTCTTATGCACGCAGAAGAACTTGGCATACGATGAGGCATCAACTACCCTCCTAGAGGCCCTGCAATCAGGTCCTCCCCCCACCAACCCATTCTAACACAAACTCTAACCGTTTGTTTCTTGCTCTCACTCAGCTCTCCCCCACCTCTCATTCAATACATACTTTCCCCAAAATAGCTTCCTGCTAAGATGCCCACCCTCCGCCACACATTTTCAATTTCTTCCCATCGTTCCCCTTTCAGTCTTCTTAAACCTTGATTGCCATTCCTCATCCATTTTTCAGACATGTTTTGTAATCGTAACTATATATTTTCATTTCCCTTCTACTTTCTACTACTTCTCCTAAACGCTTCATCGCCCACTCCTTTCTTCATGACGTTTTGTATATATGTCATTCCACTATGCTTTAATGGATCTTTCTAATATATGAACATTTAGTCACATAGTTTTTCCTTTCCTCCTTCATTGTTTGATATTCTTTACAACACACACATTTTCTAAATGTACATATGAATATGCTATGCTTACTATAAAAAATAATACATAAATTTCTTCTTCTCTTTTTGTAAAATACAAAATATGTCTTCACTTTACTCTAGCCAATACATGCAACATGTGGTTGATTTCAAAATAAATGCTTTTTCAATTTGAAATATCCAACACACATTTCTAAGCAACCCATACTAAATACATTTTCGCTTTAAAAATCACTCGCAATATACTTCATGCATTTGACATACCTTTCCTTACTTGCAACAGCTATGCCAACCCCACCAGAAAACAATGTGGAAAGGGAACAAGAACAACGCTACTACGCACTTAATAAAGACATCATCAATGCACGACGTCGCCTCCTCTATTCAAATCGTCCACCAAACCTTCGCTCTCCAAACCAACAATACTCCCATTCCTTCACAAAATTCCGTCCTCCCCATACATCCCACCCAAACTTTCCAACTTCCCCTTCCATCTCCACTTCCTAACCGACCCTTTCCAAACGCTTCAACTCCTTCAAATCTTGCCTACCCTTTACATATGCCACCCCATGTTCCTCCCTTTCCACCTGCCCAACAATTTCTCCCCATCCTTCTCCAACATGCACATTTTCGGTTTCGTCAAAGGATCGATGCACTTTGTCCCATCCAAGTTTGCTCAATTTGTCATGAAGCTTACCCATCCATGAAAACAAAAACAAGTCATGGAATAATTTGTTGTACCCGTTGTGCTGCCGAACAATCAACGCATCGTTTCTCCTCTACAAATAACATGGACCCAGGTATCCAACCACATGTCCTATCCTGCCTAACTCAAGTTGAAGAGATGCTCATTGCTGGTGTCAATCCCGTCCTTCAAGTCACCCATGCACGTGGTGGCCAATTGAAATATTCCGGTCATACTATTAGCTTTCCACAAGATATCACAAATATTGTCACCTCTCTTCCTCACATGTTGTCAGAACTAGACATCCTTGTTGTAAACAAAACTAACTATGATGAAAAAAACTATGCATTTTTTGTTAGTCGAACACATGTCCATGCAACGTTGCAATTCAAACTACAAAACGACCCATACTACAAAGATGTCCATATTAACCAAATTTCCCTCTTTGCTTTTCCTATTTCACCTACCAACATTTCCAACATGCTACACCATATCAACACAGCTTCCATCGCACTCCATGAAGCCATTCCAGAAATTCCTAATTTTGAACTTCCCCACTCATGCCCATCTGACCTCCACCCATCCTCCTTTGTTTCAACTCTACCAAACTGTCATTCTGAACTTGATGAAATACTTGCCTACATAGATTCGTCCAATTCAACAACCACCCATTCACTTCAATGGCCGATCATTGGCCTCTCCCCAATCAATGAATACAACACAGAGGGCCTATTCTCCATGGCCTTCCCCACCCTCTTCCCCACAGGATCTCCCATGATTAACCAACCAAGAATTGAAAAAGTGGATATGCAAGAATACGCTTTGCATATAATGCGCTACAATGACAATCGTTTTGCACAGCATCCTCGCTTCTGATATTACTTGTACAACCTTATCATGTGCCATCACAGCCAAGCAACTGCGTTTGTCTTCATTAAAAGGGACCTTTCAAACACCCTTCCAGCAAAAGTCGCTGACCTTCGCCACCAACTCCAACAAACGCCACCTTGCACCATTCCAGACCAAATTATGTGTTTTGGGTCATCCTTGCATGGAAGCTGTTATTTCTAGACCAGGGCTAAAGGGGAACTTACGGACATGATCAATCAAATTGGTACCCCTACCATATTCTTCACACTAACTGCAGCTGATACAAAATGGCCTGACTTGCATAATTTGATGCCTTCCAACTCTCCATCCAATTCAAATGAGCACACTCGATGGAGAATCCAAAACATTGTTAGAAACCCGCATCGTGCATCTCAATATATCCATTGCAGATTCACAATATTCCTCGAAGAGGTGCTACTTAAAGGATTCCTTGTAAAGGATTACTGGTGCAGGTATGCATACTATTCCTTCCTTCTCTTATCTTTCATTCCTTTCACTTCCACACATCCAATCTTACTATCTGTCCCCTTCCTTTATAAGGTATGAATGGCAACATCGCGGCTCCGCACATATCCATGGGTTTCTGTGGCTTCCAAATGCACCTGCTATAGACAATCTCGATTGGACCAATGCCACAGATGTCCGCGCGGCTACAGAATATTTTGATAAGTACTGCACTGCTTGGAATCCTCGTCCGGTTCACAGTCGAGCTCCTGGAATAAATCATTCATCTCTACAAGATCCATGCCTCCTTAGCACGCATGAAATATTTGCAAGCAATCAGTTAGAAGACTATGAAAAAGTCCTCAATTCTGTTCAAAGGCACACATATTGCCACTCTTCTACATGTTTACGCAAAAGAAATAACACATCAACTTGCCGCTACGGAGCCCCATGGGAGGTTCGCAACACGTCATCTCTTCACATTGATGGTTCTAGAAAAAAGGTGTACTCCCTTGCTAGAAATGATGACAAACTCAACGTGCACAATGCTCAGAGACTTGCAATATGGAGGGCCAACATTGATTTTCAACCAGTTCTCTCACGCCATGCTGTGTTGAACTACATTTCAAAGTATGCAGCAAAATCAGAGGCAAAGTCTGAAAGCTACTACCAAATGCTCTCACGCCTCTCACAATGCTCCCTCCCAGATGCTTGTACTATCACTATCGTCCGCAAAGTCCTCACCGAAATTGTTGCTGATAGAGACATTGGTGCACAAGAAACATGCCACATGCTACAAAAACTCCCACTAACAAAGTGTAGTCGTTCTTTTGTCTCCCTCAATGTAAAAAAACAAGTCTTCAAACGTGTATCGCATGAATTAGATGGTCATCCTCCATCAACACCTTTCATTGCCTCCTACATGCAAAGACCACCTGCACTTGAAAGTTTGTCTCTTATTGAAGTTGCACGCTCCTGGTCCTTCTCCACCTGTCAAAAAACATCACCATGGAAACAAATATTCCCTCCCATGGTTGTCCGCGTTCTTCCTCGTTACACCTCCATTCCATTGAAAGAATCACCATCCTATGTAGACTTCTGCTGGAGCGAACTCCTTTTATACTTCCCTTTTCGTAGCCTCCCTAATGATATTGGCATATCTGATGCAGGAATTGTTGCACACTGGGAAGAAATTAGACACACATATCAACCTTGGCATTTTATCACAAACCATCAACCCCGGACCTTTCCAACTCTATCTGTTCATCCCCAAACAACCCTCCCCCCATGCCCCAACGTGTGTGTGAATGAAATTTCTCTCGCTCCACACCAATTAACAACCTCCTCCTTGATAGACTTGAAATGCTTGTGCATCGTGAGTTTGACACAAACCATAATTGGGGCCCTCTACAATCTGACACAAACCATAATTGTGGACGCAGTGTGGGTCCCATGCCCTTCCGAGTCCCGCGGAGATTTATATTCCACCGTTTCATTTATCCGACCATATTCGGATTCGTATCCTTTGTAGAAGTACCGGGCGCCGATGAGTTTCTTGTTGCAGTTCGAAGCATTGAATTCTTTACCAGCCTCGCAACGGCCCTTCCACTTGGAGGGCACCGGCGACTGAGTTTTATGCTCCGCAAAGCTGGGGTGCTCAGGCCAGACTCCGGTATCGAGAACGCCTATTATTACATTCGTAGCGTAGCCCGTGGACTCAGACCAGAGGCCTTGCCCTCTTTTCAAGCCCAGGAAATGGGGCGTATACGTTGTGTGGAGCTTCAGAAGTTTGTCTCGATAAACGCCCATGCAGCTCTCCATTGCTTTGATTGCGGCTACCTGATTGCCGCTCAATTTGGCTGCGAATCCAGTGAGAACAGTATTGTATGTGTACAGTATACTCGATTCTCCAAATTCGTCGTCATTTAATGCTCCGGCTTTTACAAGTGCATCACGAATGAAAGATGCATACCAGGTTGCGGGATTTATAGAATCGGCAATTCGAATCTTCGTTGGGTTTTAACGAATTTATATACGTACGGAGTTCTTCGTTGGGATAAATTGCATGAACGTTTCGGCTCTTGCAACGATGAGAACTACGAAGGCTACTAAGAGGATTGGATTTGATTTGATACAGGAAAAGTTTTTTAAAATTCAATATAAAAAAAATAATCCCTGAATATACATCTTACTCATTTTCAAAAAAAAATCTCCAAATATACATTTTATACATTTATAGGAAATTTATTAATATTATAGAAAAAATATATTTATATAAATCTAGATAATATTAAAGTTATCTATTAATATTATCAATATAGATGTACAAATCTAATATAAGTCGAGAGAGATTAATTTTCTTCATATGCAAATTTCTTTAGGGATTAATTTTCTTCATATGTACATCTAATATAAGTTGAGAAGGATTAATTTTTTTCATATGCAAATTTCTTTAGGAATTAATTTTCTTCATATACAAACTTCTTTAAAATGCAAAATACAATGTGTTATTTTTCTTTGTTTAAACTGCTTTTTTAAGGTAAATAAAGTATATATAGAATCAAATAATAGTTTTAACCAAAAAATCTTGTTTTTTCCCAATATATACATAATTGTTTTAAAATGATACAAAATTAACATTAAAATATCTTTTATTATTATTAATATAATATTAAGTATATGTCAATATTAATTAGTATTAAAATATTTTATTGATAACTCACATTGAATATTTTTTTATATACAACATTAAAATAATTTTTTTTAACAATTTTTTTTTCTATATATAAAATTGATACGACATAAATTTGCTAATATAAATTTTCAAATAATTCATAATATTTTTGAAAAGTATAAGATTTAAACATTTTGTTTTATTTTTACTTATAATTACTTTACAACATATTCATTTTTTACTTACAATTGCTTTACAATATATTTATTTTTTTATATTATAACCAATATCAAATTTCTATTTAAAACATAATTTTTATTTTTTATTGTAAAGAATAACAGACAAACTTAAAACTGTAATATAAGCCTAAAAAACTATCCAATAATTAGATTTAAATGTATTGAAGAATAATAAATTTAGAATCAACAAATTAACTAATTTTTATTATGATCCTAATCAAATCTTATATCACACTCACTGTAAAATAATAACTAACTTCTATATATAAAATGGAACTGGTTAATCAAATCACTCTTTTCCACAAAACAAGGGAAAAAAAAAAAGAGGCAGAGGAATTTTAGACTATAATTTTTAGCAAATTTCCCCTTTTTAGTCAATGTTCTCGTACCAAATTAAAATTGAAACTGGTTTATTAATTCGTCAATGTTCTCGTGCCAAACTGAAACTGGTTTATTAATCCGTAAACCAAAGAAAATTCTTATTTTTTGTTTTCATTCAACCAAATTTGGTAATTATGATTTCAACTAGATATTTCTGACCATTCAGAAGAAAAGAATTGGAGAGAGCTGCTCGATAAAATTAGGTATGGAAAAGAATTGTAATTCAATCTATGTAACCATGTTTACAAATATTTCTGAATTGTAAAACAAATTTCGAACAAATTGGAGAGGGCTACTCAGTAAAACAAATTTCGTATGACAGTACCTTTTTCAGGAACATTTTCACTTTGCTCCCCATAAAAGAGAAAGAGAAAGGCATGAAGAGTTGATGGCAGCGATGAATCTTTATACAGAGATGGGGTTGGCAAAATCGTAAATCGTGATTGTTACTTCATGAGTGCGAAATATTAAACAAATTTGTAGAAAGTTCTTTCGGTAGTAATCACATGCAAAAGAACGAGGTCGGCGTTTCGAACCAGCAGTGTGGTTCATCATCGAGGACTAGCGGATATGGGATCGATCATTAAATAACATAAGATGTAGAAATGACTCAACTAGCCGTTAGGATAACGGCTAGTTTGACTTTGAAAAGGTAAATAATCCATAATTTATTTATTTATTTAATTTTATTAATTTAATTTATTATTATTATTATTATTATTTTAATTTATTTATTTATAAAACCTTTAATATATTAATATAATGGTAAGTAATTTAACAAATCGTGGTGTAAATTTTTGTAAATTTTGATTAAATTATATAATAATTAATTATTATTATTAATTAATAAATATAATTAATTCTTATTATAACACACCATCATCAAATAGTCAAACAAAGAGTCAGAATAAATAAATAAATATAATAATTAAATAAATAAATAAAAATAACATAAAACAAATAAATAAAAACAAAAATATAAATTAATAAATAATGAAAATAAATAAAAAGATTTTATTAATTAAATAATAATTATTATTATTATTTCTATTTTTATTTATTTTAATTTATTTTATTTATTTATTTATTATTATTATTATTTATTTATTTATTTTTATTTATTTATTTATTTATTATTATTATTATTATTATTTAATTAAATAAATAAAGTAAAAAATAATTAAATAAATAAATAAAAATAAAAATAATAATAAAATCAAGAATATAAGGCAGGAATCCGGCCACATCTTAAGCTGGTCTATTCCAACAGGTATATACGTGAGACAACGTTTTCAATTTCAATAGCCTCTCTCAACAGCTTTGAGATTCTCGCTTCTGCCACAGATGAGCCAAGCCCCTCGTAGGTCGTACAAAATCCTTTGTTAAAGATTCCTACTCTTTTGTTAAGGATTTGAAGGAAGTTAAGTTGGATATTGTTGATAGATTTGTTAGTTTTGATGTTGTTTCGCTTTACACCAATATCCCCATCATTGAGGCTGTTGACGTTATTAATCGCATTACTGATCCTGACACAGCCCATTTAGTAAAACTTTGTTTAACCTCCACTTTCTTTAGTTTTGAAGGTGAGTTCTATGAGCAAACATGTGGTGTTGCCATGGGTTCTCCCCTTTCCCCGATTGTTGCGAATCTGTTTATGGATGACTTTGAATCTAGGGCTCTTTCCTCAGCTCTTTTCCAGCCGAAGTTATGGAAAAGATTTGTTGATGATACTTGTGTTGTCTGGCCTCATGGCAAAGATAAGTTAGATCATTTTTTCCTTCATCTTAATAGTCAGTCTAGTTCCATAAAATTCACCATGGAACATGAGGTGGATGGTAGCCTTCCTTTCCTTGATGTTCTTATCTCTAGAAATGATGATGGTTCTTTCTCCCATCAAGTTTTTCGAAAGAAAACTCATACTGAGCAGTATCTTCATGCTAGCTCCCACCATTTCCCTGCTCAAAAATTAAGCGTCCTTAGCACCCTAGCCACAAGGGCGTTGAGAATCTCTGATGAGTCTCACCTTGAGGGAGAAAAGACCCATCTGTTGAATGTCTTTTGTAATAATGGTTATAGTATGTCGCAGGGCCTCAAGGCTTTCCTCAAAGCAGAGAAAGGTCCTGTCAATAAAAATAAAAAAGAACCTAGTGAATGGTATGGCAGTGTCAGCCTTCCGTTCATCCAGGGTACCACTGATAAGATTGCTAAAATCCTTAAAAAGCATAAGGTTTCCTCTTATTTCAAGCCCCTTAATACAATTCGTAGTTCTCTAAAATCGGTTAAATATCCGATTGACCCCAGGGATGGAAAAGGTGTCTACATCATTCCCTGTTCCTGTGGGACTCCTTACATTGGTGAGACGGGTCGGTCCATTAATCAAAGGATCTGTGAGCATGCGGCTGATATCAAGCATAGAAGATCTCGCTCTTCCGCCTTAGCTGATCATGCAGAAAAGACTAACCATCATGTTTGCATAGAAGATGCTAAGGTCATTGCTAGAATCGACCATTTCCATCATCGTAAGTTGAGAGAGGCTATTGAAATTGAAAAAAGGCCCGTTAATCTCAATAGAGATGACGGTTGGAATATCAGCAGATGTTGGATTCCTACCTTATATTCTTGATTATTTTTATTATTATTTTTATTTATTTAGTTATTTTTAATTTATTTATTTGATTATTTAAAAAAAAATAAAAAATAAATAAATAAATAAATAAATAAAAATAAAAATAATAATAATAATAAATAAATAAATAATAATAATAATAATAATAAATTAATTAATTAATTAAAATAAATAATAATAATAATAATAATAATTATTATTATTATTTAATTAATAAAATATTTTTATTTATTTTCATTATTTATTAAAATCTTTTGATGTTGGTGTGTTATAATAAGAATTAATTATATTTATTAATTAATAATAATAATTAATTATTATATAATTTAATCAAAATTTACAAAAATTTACATATATACACCACGATTTGTTAAATTACTTACCATTATATTAATATATTAAAGGTTTTATAAATAAATAAAATAATAATGATAAATAAAATTAAATAAATTAAATAAATAAATAAATAATGGAATATTTACTTTTTCAAAGTCAAACTAGCCGTTATCCTAATGGCTAGTTGAGTCATTTCTACATCTATTTATACTTAATGACTGGATTTGATCTCTCACATAGTCCTGATGATGAACCACACTGGTTGGTTCGAAACGCGTCGACCTCGTTCTTTTGCATGTGATTACTACCGAAAGAATTTCTACAAATTTATATTATGGATCACAGAAGCTTAGATTCCAAAATATTAAACAAATTGTTTATTGAAACGTGACGATAGAACCTACTTTGACTTGCCTTTAAACAAATATTTGACTTAGAACAGAGATTTGGTTCTTGATTTGACATAAGCTTCCACTTTAAAATAACAAACTTAGAAAGGAAACAAATAAAGGGCCCGTGAATATAAGGAAACAACTCCATGAAAGACCTGCACGCAACCAGTTCACCATCGTGGTGATGTCGATTCAAATGCAATTACAGCTATTCCCTTCTATGGTAGAAGGCTTTAGGTACGAGAGGAAACATTGCCAAATACAAACATGGATGAAGGTTGATTCGCACATTATATATTCAAGTTGATTAAATTTAAATATTTATAAGAATTAATTAAAAATAGTATAGTTGATAAATGTTTTTTTTTGCATTAATCATATTATTAGGATTTGGTTAAGACAAAGATGAACCATATTAGTTGGTTCAAAACTTTGACCAAATTTTAATGATGTGATTAATCTGAAAGATATTTATTTACATTATAGATCACAAAAATCTTAGATCTAACAAAATAAAAATCATTAGAATCAACTAAAATGTAACTTTATTTAAATAATAATAACTATTATTAATAATTAAAAATTAATATATAATATATATGTAGAAAAAAAATAAAAATAAATAAATATATATATATATATATATATATATATATATATATTGAAATTCACTCTTAGAGATTTTTAATATGTAAATAGCTTTTGTTACAATACCTTGGCTTATGCACATTCTAATTTTATTTGGAACATGATTCTTAACTTTGAAGATTTAGTCTTACTTCACAATGGAGATTCGTATTCTCTCAATATGCTTTAGCACAATACCATGGGCCAATATAATTAGTTATCATCCCCAGATGCCCAAAAAACCATAACTCATTTCATTTGACGCTTTGTTCATATGACATTTTTTTAATTCATGAATTTAATTAAAAGGAAAAAAAACCATAACAGCATATATCATGAATTAAGCATTTTGATATTATGATGAATTGATACTTATTAGCATCAAACAACTATTTAATTTATATGACTATGCTACTTTTTACTTTTAAATATAACAATATAGAACTATTAAACCATCCATGTGTTTTGCTTTATTTATTTATTATTTATTTTATTTTTTAACCATAATAATATATTGAATGAATTTAGTACATAAAAAATGATTATAATAATATATTTGAACTGTGAAACTGATGTATATCAAGCATAAAATTTTAAATGATTTTAAATTTATTAAACTTTTAAAAAATTAATTTCAAATAAAAAATATCATTTATTGAAAAAAAAATTAAAACAATTAAAAATGATTTCAAGTAATTATGTTAAAATTTAATATAAAAAATTAAATTACAATATTGAAAATATAATTTCAAACTTAAAATTAGTTTTCACATTAAAATTTTCACAAAGAAAGAAGATTCTTTACTAATCTCGATATATCAATTTAAATGATTTTAAATTTATTATACATTTAAAAAATTAATTTCAAATAAAAAATATCATTTATTGAAAAAAAATTAAAACAATTAAAAATGATTTAAGTAATTATGTGTTAGAATTTAATATAAAAAATTAAATTACAATATTGAAAATATAATTTCAACTTAAAATTAGTTTTCACATTAAAAATTAAGAAGATTCTTTACTAATATGATATATTGAATATTTGTTGATAAATTTTAATGTGAACTTTTACAAACAAAGAAGTTTCGTTTACTAATCTGATATGTGGAATATTTGTTGACAATTCCATCTGTATAAAGATTCATGGCGAGCCTTATTCCACCGCCATAGGCCCATTAATGCGCTCAGCCTAATGCCCGCCGCAGGATGATCCTCAGCCTTTAATTGACCTGGGCACCATCGCCCGGCCGCACACGGCGCTTCCATGGCGCCTGAAATAAGGCTCGCCAAGATTCATCCCTGCCATGGACTCTCCACGCTTAACCACGCAACGTCATTCTCTTTATGCGTACCATCTCTGCTTATTTCACGAGGGAGGGCAGCCGTTCGAAAGGTACTATTTGACAAAAATTTGCTTTATCGATGATGATCCCTGGTGTTTTCACAGGTCGGAGATACAACGTTTTACCAGTTTATGAATATTATGAGTATTTCTATCTCTCAATAAATTAGCAAGAGGTGTAAAGGAAAGCCGAAAAAAAGAAAGTTGGGATTGTGGACACTTGTTTATTTTGAAAACTTTCAGATTATCTATCTTCTCAAAATCTTGTCATATATTCAATAATTGATAGGAACCAGATTGATTCAGTAGTTGACTTGTAAACAAACATTTCAAATTTGGAGAATCAATGAGGCACAATTTCTCCAAGTTATTAACTTGATTGAGACAAGGAGGTAGCCCTTCCAACCAATTACTTGTTAATATTAAGCTCATTTTTTAACTTGATATTAAATTATAAATTAAGTCTATCTTGATCCCTGCTCTTATGAGTTACATCTTTGTAACAAGACTTAACCAAAATGAAGCTATTGGAACTAAGGACATCCCAAATTGGAAAAAGGGCATTTATTTGAGAAATGTTATCTATGTCATCTAAAATGACAAGATATTTTATACTTTTGGAAGATGAGTTATGCTTTTTAAGTCTATGTATACCTTGCTCAACAATATCTATTTGCTCAATCGATTGAGTCAGATCCTTGAGAAGTTTCCTCAGTAATGAAACATGAGAGTTTTCTTTGACATCAGATACAAAGCATGATCCACTGTACTCTGATTCATTTTTTTTAAGGATTCCTTGGCCAACTTTGTCTTTCCTATTCCGCCTGCACCCAAAATCCCCACAAACTTTGGGTTGCAACTACGCATTGCCTCCCTGACCCTACCCTGATTGTAAATCTGAATGATACCAGTGCCCACCCTCAAAGTCAACCGTTGACTTTGTAGTTGGGCCACCTGACCCTGTGTTTGTGCCTTGGGATGAAGGATGTCCCACACTATCATCTCAAATTCCTTTCGAGAACATATTTCAATCATATTTTCTCACGTATATCCAACACGCGTTCCATGACCTTACCCAATAACTCTTCCTTTCTGCTGAATGGTAGAGAGCAAAACAACCAGTGAGAAACAACCAATGCTTAGCAATCAATCTAAGAGTTGAACTTATGTGGATATACTTTTGAAATATCTCAAAATATGACTATGACTCTATGGAGAAGTTATACAATGCACCTCTGTGGGTTGCATAATCTCAAATATTCTTGAAATATGAATATCTCAGAATATAACTTTGACTCTCAGGAGAGGTTATACAGTTGATCTCTCCAGACTCTTAGATTCCCAGATTTTCTTGAAAAAGAGTCATAAGAACAATGCAATGTCACCGAGTAAAAGATAATATAATTGGTATTCCATGTTATCACTCAAATTGAACCTCCGGCTGAAAGAGGCAATTATGAGGTAACTTCAAACCACGCTTAGCCAAGTAGCTAGCCCTACTAGGCTAGGAGAGGGCTCTCTCCATATAGATCATAGTCAAAATGACTGAGGAAAGAGAATATTTTAGGCTAGCTAAGGAATATAGGGGGTTTTGATTTTGATTTTAGGGTTGGGCTCACTGAACAGGGATTTAGGTCAAGGGGACAGATCAAGGTGGCCCAAAAGGATGAAATTACAGTCTGTTTGATGTGGCAAGGTAGGTAAAAGATTTAACATTCAAAGGAGGATCAAATGAGATGAAAAGACTGGTGATGAGCTAGGGAAAGAATCTGGAATGTATTTTCCCTAAACTAAGGAGAATGAACACATTATACTAAATTTCCCGAAACAGAGCATAAATAAATATGGATTCTGTCTTTCAACTTGAATCAAGTATATTATAGATATGAAATGGTTTATGAATTAACAATACATTCAAACAAATTGATAACAGAGAGGAAACCGTCTAAAACTCATACCACATGGATCCCAAGAAAATAGCTGCAATTTTCCTTTAATGTCCAAGCCAAGATGATACTTGATCAATATAATCTCTCAAAATGATGCCAACCATTACAATGACTGAAAAACTACACCTTATAGACCTCAAGACCACTTCCTCTCATCCTCAGGAGTCAAATCCATGAGGTGAGGGAGTTGTTACATCAAAAGCTGAACTGAAAGCTAGAGTCTAGGATGAGGAAGAGTCAAATCCATGAGGTGAGGGAGTTGTTACATCAAAAGCTTAACTGAAAGCTAGAGTCTAGGATGAGGAAAGTGACTCATTCATATCTTTAAGAACTGATACATTTCACTTCAACTAATGACTTACTTGATGTATCTACCTTAGGTAAAAGTAAAATATGACATTTACATTGGTAACTTCTTCATTTACCCAAGTAAAAAGTGAAACATAAGTGAAACTTAAAAATTTGATAAAATTGGTGAAAATGTAAATTTCCTGGCATTGGAAGATGAGATATGCTTTTTAAGTCTATGTATACCTTGCTCAACAATATCTATTTGCTCAATCGATTGAGTCAGATCCTTGAGAATTTTCCTCAGGTAATGAAACATGAGAGTTTTCTTTGACATCAGTTACAAAGAATGATCCACTGTACTCCGATTCATTTTTTTTAAGGATTCCTGGGCCAACTTTGTCTTTCCTATTCCGCCTGCACCCAAAATCCCCACAAACTCTAGGTTGCAACAACACATTGCCTCTCTGACCCTAACCTGATTGTAAATCTGAATGATACCAGGGCCCACCCTCAAAGTCAACCGTTGACTTTGCAGTTGGGTCACCTGACCTTGTGGTTGTGCCTTGGGATGAAGGATGTCCCACACTGTCATCTCAAATTCCTTTCGAGAACATATTTCAATCATCTTTTCTCACGTATATCCAACACGCGTTCCACGACCTTACCCAATAAATCTTCCTTTATGTTGAATGGTAGAGAGCAAAACAACCAGTGAGAAACAACCAATGCTTAGCAATCAATCTAAGAGTTGAACTTATGTGGATATACTTTTGAAAATCTCAGAATATGACTATGACTCTCAGGAGAGGTTATACAATGGACCTCTGTGGGTTGTCATAATCTCAAACATTCTTGAAATATGAATATCTCAGAATCTAACTTTGACTCTCAGGAGAGGTTATATAGTTGATCTCTCCAGACTCTCAGATTCACAGATTTTCTTGAAAAAGAGTCATAAGAAGGATGCAATGTGACCAAGTAAAAGATAATATAATTGGTATTCCATGTTATCGCTCAGATTGAACCTCCGGCTGAAAGAGGCAATTCCGAGGTAACTTCAACCATGCTAGGCCAAATGTCAGCCTAGCCCTACTAGGCCAAGAGGGCTCTCTATAGATCATAGTCAAGATGATCGAGGAAAGAGGATATTTTAGGCTAGCCAAGGAATATAGGGGGTTTTGATTTGGATTTTTGGGTTGGGCTCATCGAACAAAAGGATTTAGATCAAGGGATTACATCAAGGCCAAGAGGATGAAATCGTAGTCCGTTTGATGTGGCGGCAGGTAAAAGATTTAACATTCAAAGGAGGATAAAATGAGATGAAAAATATCGGTGATGAGCTAGGGAAATAACTGGAATGTATTTTTCCCAAACTAAAGAGAATGAACAGTTGACATACTTAAAATCTCCTAAACAGCATAAAGTAACAGATTTATTTTCAACTTGAATCAAGTATATTATAGATATGAAATGGTTTATGAATTAACAATACATTCAAACAAATTGATAACAGAGAGGAAACCGTCTAAAACTCATACCACATGGATCCCAAGAAAATAGCTGCAATTTTCCTTTAATGTCCAAGCCAAGATGATACTTGATCAATATAATCTCTCAAAATGATGCCAACCATTACAATGACTGAAAAACTACACCTTATAGACCTCAAGACCACTTCCTCTCATCCTCAGGAGTCAAATCCATGAGGTGAGGGAGTTGTTACATCAAAAGCTGAACTGAAAGCTAGAGTCTAGGATGAGGAAAGTGACTCATTCATATCTTTAAGAACTGATACATTTGACTTCAAATAATGACTTGATGTATCTACCTTAGATAAAAGTAAAATATGACATTTACAATGGTAACTTCTTCATTTACCCAAGTAAAAAGTGAAACATAAGTGAAACTTAAAAATTTGATAAAATTGGTGAAAATGTAAATTTCTTGGTATTAGCGCATCGCCATGAAAGAAAACTTGACTTGTTTTGTAAGACACTTTTGGAGGCCTTCCCCTTGTCCAAATAAGCTCCATGATAGCTCATTGGAAAGGTCTTTAAGTCTAGTTTCCAAATATGCTTTTACTCTCCAACATTGTGCCCATCTACCCTGTTAAAACTAATTTCTCCCAAAACTGGTATTAGCGTAGCGCCAAGGTGAAAAAGGAGGCAGAAACATGAAAATTAGAAGGTTTTTTGTACTTTTGAGGGACCATTTCTGCTCCAAATCTCCTGAAACTTGATGGGGTTTGATGTACTCATCGTTATGAACATGAGGATGTTGACCATTTTCCATTTGGATGCTCCAAGAAAAAGAGCATCGACAAGGGCGCTGCATTTTTAGCCAAATTTTTGTGCCAAATTGCTCAAAAAACCAAAATTTGCACTAAAGTGCCAAATGTGCCAAAATTTGTCAAAAATGTGATGTCACTTGCTGATTAAGGTTTTGAGGGATGAAGAGACACCTCAAAAAGTATATCTAACTTCTCCTTCTCCTTTTGTTCGATCAAAGCCTGAATTTTTGCATGGTCACGTTTGAGCTTAGCCCTTGCAATCTTGTTTCTCATGGCATAATTCTTTTCCATCTTCCTCTGATTTCATTATCCTTTGTGGCCTTCTTCAGTAGATTCTCCAGATGTAAATTGGCTCTATCAAGCCATGATTCTCTATCATTAGTGATCTTAAGGGCAAGCAACTCACTTGGAGTGAGCTGCTCTGCCAACTTAGCCTCTCTTTGTCTCTCACAGGCTAGAGCTCTCCTAAGCCCTATTGTCTTTGGTCTCTGCCTTGGAGGTTGATCCCCCTCACCATTAAACTCACCAAATTTTTTTGAAGTCTCCTCCAACAAAGCCTTAGCCTTTCCTGCCTCTTTTTGAGCTTTGATGGTCCTCACCTCACTAATGATCTGCTTGGCCTTCAGTTGCTGATTTTCCTGCTCAAGGAAGTCAATCACATACTGTGCTCTGTCAAGATTAGCTTGAAGCTCACTAATCTTTGTCTCTTTGCTTCTGATACATGCATTGGTGATTCTAACCTCATCCTCATCATCAAGGTCAATCAGATGAAACTCCTGCTTAGTTTCATGTTTTTCCACCTGCTCAACAACGTTAGGCTTTGTAGCCTTTTCTTTGCTTGCCCACGTAGGCTTACGCAGTTCCAGCATAGGAATTTACGCAAGGGCAATGAGGGATTCACTAACACTGTTAGATTAGTTGGAGACTTGCAGAGTGAGGTATATCTCACATTTTTCATCAGATTGTCTAGATTTCTCTGAAGGATTTGCTGGATGTTGGCACCCTATTTGTACTCAAGATTCTGCTGCTTAATAATACAAACCCTCAAATCTACTGCACCGGTTTTCCCAAGTTGGGTTTTTCCAGGGACTTAGTCCAAAAACAACTGTGTCAAATGTAGATGTTTTTCATTGTATTTTGTTCAGATTTTTTCAACACTTAGATTTATTCCACAACATTATTTGTGTAGACTGCTTCAGAAATTACTTTGATATTTCACTGTAATTAAATAATTATGAAACATAATAGAATAAGTAATTCGGATTTGTTGCAATAGGAATCCGAATCTAGAATTTTTCACACATCATTACCCTAAAACACAGGATGCTATCATGATCATAGCATACATGTAACTCCACTCGAAGAGGATATTGCAGTCAAATTGCGCATCTAAGACCTCAATTTCTATGAGGACTATTTTTTGGCCAGGTGTACTGGTACATTCTGGAAAATACCTACGAGTGTTGATGGGTGCCCATCATATGCTCTGAGCATAATGTTGGATGGTTTCAGTTTGGGCGATCCAAGCTTCTGCCAAATTGTTTTAGACATGATGCAAGTGGATGCTCCTTCATCCACGATGCAACAGTGGATGGTGATGTTTTGAACTGAAACCGGTATTTGGAAAGCGACTAGAGAAGGAAGCCTAGGGCCTGCCTTGTCTAGATCGAAAACCATTAGGCAAGAATTTGCAGGGTCAATCATGCCTAAAGAGTAAATTAAGGCTTTCCATTGTGTTGGGCATGATTGCAAGACTCCCAATGCTGACATGGTTGCTAGAGACTTAGCTAGGTCGTGCACTATACTATAGCTATGAGCAGCTTTGGAATGATGCCCTGCGTGCCTTTTCAATCCTTTATCTTTTCAGCATGGACTCAGTTATGAATTTGGAAATGGTTAATGGCACAGAAGGTGCGCTCATAATCGTGCCTGAAGGGTTGGTTTCCAAGGGTGTGGTGTAGTTCCTATTATGTGTTTGGAAGAACAATTCCTCTTCAGCCATGTAGATATTGTGGTTGCTTCCTCCAGTGTTGTTTTGGGGTGGTTGTTGCTACTAGGTGTTAACCAGTCCCTGATGGGGGAAGGGTTATTGCATCACTGCAGGTTGTTGTTTTTGTCCCCCCTTGCCCTCGGTTACCCTGAAGTCGTTTAAACTTGGGGAGTTCGGAATTGTGGTGGATGTAATGGCCATATTCACCACATATGGCACAAGAATGATTTGTCCTTAAACTGGTTGTATTGTTTTTCCATTGTGAGTTATTGGTTGATTCTTGGTTCTGATTCTGGTTGGAGTTTCCCTTAGCCTGAGATCGTGAAGGGTGTTGTTGGTTGCTACCCCCCTGTCCAAACAAAACCTTTTAAGTGTGTTTTTCTCTTAAAACCATTACTTCGACATTTAGTCCCAACAATGTATATTTCTTGTTAAAAAGTCAACTAAAACTAAAATTTTCCCATTTTATTCATAAAAAAAGATTGCATCAACGTACTAATACATACCTCTTTCGCTTGAAAAGGTCCTTAAAAATACCCAGCCATTGAGTCAGCTCAGTCCTTTGAACCCCAAAATTCCCCGATATCCATAAGGAAATTGAGATCTCCAACAACAATTAAATTTTGAATATCTAGTAGAATGCCACTGTCATCCAGTTTTTGACAAAATGTATGGGGCGTAGATGTTCAAAATTTGAATTTACTGGCTAGTGCCCATGCAATGTATAAATAACATCATACTAGACCCAAATATGTAAGCCAATAAATAACACTTTTCAGGGTTCCATATAGCTGCAAGTCCTCATAAAGAACCAACAGAGCTGATGGTACATGCGCACCACTTGGGGCAAATTTTCAAGAGCACATCACAAATCTTAGAGTTTTCTATATGGTCTCTTGTAGTAGAATGCGAGTAAGGTCCGTAGTTTGAATATTACAATTCAGGGATCTAATAGTCATACGTGATCCCATACCCCTGATATTAAGTGAGATTATTTTCATTATGGAGAGGAAGAGATGACAAAATTTTCTCTAAGGTCCTAAAATTCACAGTCATCAATAAGAGATTTTCCCTAAGAAGATGGGTCAAGGTCGCAAGGAGGGAGAAGAGTCTCCTCTAGAGTTTCCGAGAATATTCCATTTAAATCAACATCAATACCCCCACAAAGAGCTAATTTCTTGAACTTAACCTCCTTTTTATCACTGATAGGACCAGTTTTGTTCATTTTCTAAGCAGGAGAAGGATCCCTTTCATATAATTTTTTTTTATAGTCAGCGGTTCAAGGCTCATAGAGGATATGCCATGGATATTCTCGAGCTCAACATCTGGTAATAGAGGGGAAAGAACCTTCTTCTAGGCTGGGTTGTGACGAATTGGAGATAACGGAGAGTTATCAGTAGTATTCTGAATAGATCTTAAAGTAGAATCTTCTATAGGAACCAACCTAGTCTCTTTATGTGCCCCCAATAGAGGCATCCCATTTCCATGTTGTTGATCCGGCAAGGAGGAGGACTATATGGGAATTTCACCAATAGAGACATCCACAACATTCGAGCATTGAGATCAGGAATGATTCCCTCTGCCCATCCATCTTCTACCAACGCCCCCAGGAAATCTGTTATCAGGCGTGCTTCTCCACTCTTTTTCCATGCATCCACCATTAAACTGCAGAGGACATCCAACAATTAAATATCCAATTTTACAACATCCAAGGCAACGAAATGGGACTCCCAAAAATCCACTTGTTTCCTGATGGAAGAGTTTTCCCAAAATATGTTGATTGCCCCCAGAACATTTATTTTTATTAAGTGGTATTATTACTCTTGCAAAATAAATTTATTAGTAAATTATATGTGTTACATCCATTACCTTATGTAATATTCATGCTCTTATAACCCATATTGATATATAATTTATTACGTTACAATTTTCATACATTGCACAATACGTATTTTATTACATTACATTTTGTGTATGTTGCACAATCTAGGTCGCAATGTGAGTCACGTAGATAAATTACAACACCGAATTGACCACACCGTTATGATCTTGGAAGCTTAATGCTCGATCCACCCACATGACAGCAATCGGGCTCCGAACTATATAGAGGCCAGACAACCAAGTGATTGAACCATAACGAGTTCCAAATTGGGTTTCGTTCGGAGAGGCTTTCCTCTTTAGAGCGTTGCACCGTGGTAGGCGCGACCGTTTCCCAACACAACAATCGTGGGAAAACTTGCCCCGACAGTCATTATCCATGGCGCCTCATTGGACAATGATAAGGAAATGGGCCCCATATTCCCCACAGAGCAAGAAACGAAAACCTCTTTGGCCACCGCATCGAACCCCGCCACTGCCAGGCTGTCGGCATAAAACGGAACGTTGTGCGAGCCTCCTTGTTAGAATTTATGATAATTCCAGAACAAAATATTGAGAGAATAATACTCTCCTTTCAACACAGAGAATTTTTAAAAAAATTGCTCACTGCCAAATAGAGGTTTCAAAAAAAAATTCTATTCCATTCACCGTAAAATCTATTACAAAATAAAAACTTCCTCTAATAGAGGGATTACAAAAATTTGGACTGTTGCACAAACACAATGCCAAGAAAAATTCTCTGTCTCTCTATTTTTCAAAAATTACACACTCTCTGTCTGTCTGTGTAAATTTTGCCTTCGAGCTCACACTCTGTTTTTCCAATACACCGCTGTGTATATAATAATACATTAGCTTCTCGGGCTTTTTCTTTTGTGGCGAAGAACACCTTTATAAATCAACATAAAACAAACTATAGAAAAAAAATAAAATAAAAACTATGTATGGGCCTGCGAGACCCATATTACAATAACACACTTGTAAATCAAACATCCATATAAACCTTGGTTTTTAATATAGTTTCATTGGGCGATATATATGACTAAAACATAACATAAAACATTACAAAAATTTAAAACTAACTTCCACCCGGACTTCAAACCGATTAAACCAAATTGTAATGAAAATTGCATCACACTTTCGCATGACGTCACCTCTCCAAAACTTCGCGTGATTGCCATCCTATTGGTCGAGGACTGGGGCCCGCGGATTTCAACCAAACTATGAGCCAAAATATATACAAATTTTGCGTAACAAATTAGCTCGATGACATGAGGGTGATTTGTGATGCGAAAACTTTAGGGCATGTTTTATAAAAGCTTTTCGGGTCTGTTTTTAGGTGTTGTGATGTAGGCACCAAACCAACGCGAGAAGCGTTGATTGGTCCACGTCTTCTGTGAACTAGCGGTGGGACCACTGCTCCCGTGGCCCATTTCTAATCAAACAAAAAAACTTTGAAAAAATCTCCCGCGTACACAGAAACCCTATTTTCAAAATAAAAGGACTGCAGACTCTGTTTTAAACTTTGAATTTGATTGCTCAACGAAAATAGCAAGCGGCTGCTTGTTAAAAAACATGAAGATGAAAATGGAAAGCGGTTGTTGCAGAGCCTGGAAGCTGCTTCTGCACAATACAATTCAACAACGGCCTCTCCTGCTGTCCTTTTGTCCTCCTGCACATAATCAGCAGGTGGATTTATATTTTCAACACTCCCCCTTAAATTGAGTTGCTGGGTTATCAGTCATACTCATGCAATTCCTCAAATATTCAAAGCTTTTCTGCCCCAGTGGCTTTGTTAGTATATCGGCAAATTGCTCCTGAGTCCTACAATGTTTTAAAATGATTTTTCCATTGTTCACTAGCTCCCTGATGTAGTGAAACTTAGCATCTATGTGCTTTGTCCTTTTGTGAAACACGGAATTTTTAGACAATGCTATGGCTGAGCTATTGTCACAATAAATCACTGTATCTTTTACCTGTTCTTGACATAAAATTCTCAGCATTCTCCTCATCCACACTGCTTGACATGCTACTGTTGTAGTTGCCACATACTCTGCCTCTGCTGTAGACAATGCTACAATAGGCTGCTTTTTAGAATCTCATGAAATAGCTCCTGAACCCATATGAAAAACATAATCGGATGTACTTTTCTGATCATCTACACTTCCGGCCTAATCATTGTCAGTGTAACCAATCAACTCAGAATTTTCTGAAATGATATACAAAATATCGTACTTTTTAGTTCCTTTCACATACCTCAAAATTCTTTTTGTTGCCTGCCAATGTGCTTCTTTTGGCCTCTCCATGAATCTGGAAATCAAACTAATAGCATGCATTATATCAGGCCTAGTTGCAGTCAAATACATGAGGCTGCTAACTATGCTCTTGTACAAACTAGGATCAAAATCCTTGTTGTTGTCTTCTTTGCTGAGTTTCAATCCCATTTCTGTGGATGTTATTGCTGCCTTGCAATCTTGCATGTTAAATCTTTCTAAAACTTCATTAACATATTTTTCTTGTGAGATAAAAATCCCATTTTCATTTTTCTCTACTTCTATTCCTAAGAAGTATTTTAGCAATCCCATGTCAGTAATTTCAAATTCATCTTTCATGACTGTTTTAAAATTTTCAATAAGGTAATCATCATTACCTATGAAGATCACATCATCAACATATAAAACAACAATCAACATCTTACCATCTTTTTCTTTGATGTATAATGTGGGTTCTCCTTCACATTTTTAAAACCCATTCTCCAGTAGATAGGAATCTATCCTACTGTACCATGCTCTTGGTTTTTGCTTCAACCCATAAAGAGATTTCTTCAATCTGCAAACTTTGTGCTCTCGGCCCTTTTTCTCATAGCCTAGAGGTTGTTCAACATAAACATCTTCCATTAACACTCCATTTAAAAATGCTGATTTTACATCCATTTGGTAAACCTTCCATTTGTGTTGTGCTGCTATGGACAACACTGCTCTCAATGTTTCCATTCTTGAAACTGGTGCAAAAGTCTCCTCATAATCTCTTCCATGTTGCTGCTTATAAACTTTGACAACAAGTCTGGCCTTGTGCCTTTCAATTTTACCTTCATCACTGCTTTTGGTCTTGTAGACCCATTTAACTCCAATGACTTCCTTATCTTTTGGGAGTTCAACCAAATCCCATGTTTTATTTTTCTCTATTGCTTTAATTTCTTCATCCATGGCTTCTATCCATTTTCTATCTTTTATAGCTTCCTCAAAATGAATAGGATCATCAACATTACAATACAAAGCAAATAAATAATTCATACTTTCATTTGTTGTCTCTTGCTCATAAATTTCATTTAAATTTATGAATCTTGTTCCTCTTTCATTAGATGTACTTGTGCTTGAAGTAGCACTCAAATCTACTCCATTTGGTGTGCTTGGAGAAGCACTCTCATTACTTCTCAAGGGTGTTCTTACTCCTGCTTGAGGTGTTCCTGGTTGTCCTTGTGTTGGTGGAGGTTCTGCTACTGATGAGGTATTATTTTCAGCCACATCTTCCTCATTTTCATCATGAGACAAACAGTTTTTAACATTGACTATTTTCTCAATGCTTCCATCCCATGCTTTTTCTTCAATGAATTGAACATCTCTGCTTATAACTAATTTCTTTGTGGATGGGTTATATAATCTATATCCCTTGGAGTCTTCACAATATCCAAGGAAGATGCACTTCTCCCCCTTATTGTCCAACTTCTTCCTCAACTATTCTGGAATGTGTGCATAAGCCACACACCCAAAAACTCTCATGTGGGTGACTCCCTGTTTTCTGCCACTCCACGCTTCTTCTAGAAATCTGTTCATTACAGCTTTTGTTGGGCATCAATTTAAAATATACACAGCACAATTTGTAGCTTCTGCCCAATACTCATTTGGCAAGTGTTTTTCCTTTAGCATACTTCTCACCATTTCCATTATGGTTTGATTTTTTCTTTCAGCAACACCATTTTGTTACGGTATGTATCTTGTAGTAAATTGTTTGTGTATACCATTTTCTTTGCAAAAACACAAAAATTATTTTGAGATGTACTCACCTCCTCTATCAGTTCTAAGAACTTTGATATGATGCCCACTCTGTTTCTCTACTAGAGCTTTAAAATGGCAAAATTTTTCAAAGACTTCACTTTTATATTTCAAGAAATAAACCCATACTTTCCTTGTGAAATCATCAATGAAGGTTAGCATGTAATTACTGCCTGAAACTGATGCTGTTTGCATCAGCCCACATAAATCTGGAGGAATAATTTCTAAGGGTGCTTTCGCCCTTATGCTCTTTCCTGATGGAAAGTTTTATCTGTGTTGTTTTCTCAAGATACATCCTTCACATAGGCTGTCTAGTTTCTCAATCAATGGTAGTCCTCTTACCATTCATTTTCTGTGCATCAAATTCAGACCTTCGAAATTGAGATGTCCAAATCTCAAGTGCCATAACCAATTCTCATCTTTCACTTCCTTTTGAAAGACCTCTTGAGTTACAGCTGCTACGTTTTTTTCTTTTCCCTTCAAATCTGTATTGAGCTTGAGTGGAAACATTCTATTGCTGGTCATTTGTATTTCAACAATAATCTTCTTGCTTGGAGGTATGTCCATTATTGTGCACACGTCATTTTTAAAAACTACATTGTAACCTTTGTTTATGAGCTGCCCAACGCTCAAAAGATTACACTTCAAGGCAGGAACATAGTACACGTCTGGCACAAATTTCTGCTCACTATTTCTTGCACGGATACTAACTTTGCCTTTTCCCTTGATAGAAATCTTAGTATCAGTTCTTGTTGTTACTTCTGATTTAACTTCTTCATCAAGATTGGTAAACATTGCTATGTTTCCAGTCATGTGATTACTACAGCCTGAATCTAAGAACCATACATCATCTTGTCTATCTTGTGCTACATTACATGTTAACAGCACATTCTTTGGGTTCTTTTCTTCTCTTGCTACATTAGCATTCTGCCTATTATTCATGTCATTTTGCTTTTTCCTACACTCATTGGCATAGTGCCCATATTTTTTGCAATAATGACATTGGATATTTGATTTTTCATACCTTTGTCCTTGAGCATGTTGGTGTCCACCTTGCTGGCTGATGCTTTGTCCATGGCTTTGATTCTGACTGTTGCTCTTTCCATGTGAATGTGCAGAGCTGTTTCTTCCTTCTCTGTTTTGGCTTCTGCCTCTTCCTCTTCCTTTGCCTTGACCTCTTCCTCTTCCAAAAGGCATCTGGGTCTTGAAGGCATGCTCTAGAGATGGGTTTACTAATCTTCCCAATCTCTGTTCATGAGTTATCAGTGATGCATGAAGTTCATCTACTGTGAAATTTGAGAGATCCTTTGTCTCTTCAATGGTAATAACAATAACATCAAACCTTGAGAGTAGGCTCCTTAATAGTTTCTCCACTATCCTTCTTTCTTCAAGTGTCTCTCCATGAGACCTTATCTGATTTACCATCACAATCACATGTGTGAAGAATGAGTCTATGTTATCAGACTCCTTCATGCAGAGAGTTTCAAAATCTCTCCTCAACAATTGTAGTTTTCTTGTCTTCACTTTCTCCATACCTTGATAGGCTATCTTCAGAGTATCCCATGCATCCTTGGATCTCTTAGCTACTGCTACCCTTGGAAACACACTCTCATGTACTGCTTGATAGAGATAGAAGAGGGCCTTAGAGTCCTTCTTTCTATTGCTCTTCACCAGATCCTTCTTTGCTTGTGTTAAGGCATTATACTTCTATTCATCAACTGGTTCTTCAAAACCGTCTTCTACAAATTCCCATAAGTCCTGGGAGGCAAACAGGGCTCTCATGGTAATGGCCCAATAATCATAATTCTTCCCATTAAATTGGGGAAGCTGAGTATTTCCAATATTCATACCAGTGCTTGATCCAGCCACTGCTTATAGACTAAACTCTGAAATAAACTTGACTGTTTTTTTCTAAACAAACTGTCTTTCCTTCTTTAAAGGAAAAGACTCTGTTTCTGAGGACTGCTCTTTTAAAGAAAAACAACAACTCTGTTTTTTTTTAGAAATACCTGGAATTTACTTCTGCTTGGCTTGTTGGGGTTCTGCTGGTGAACTGCTGCAACAAATCCTTCTTCCTTCAGCTTCTTTGACACCTTCAAAGAGTCCGGATAAGCTCTGATACCATGTTGGAACTTAGGATAATTCCAGAACAAAATATTAAGAGAATAATACTCTCCTTTCAACACAGAGAATTAAAAAAAAAATTGCTCGCTGCCAAACAGAGGTTTCAAAAAAAAACTTCTATTCCATTCACTATAAAATCTATTACAAAAGAAAAACTTCCTCTAACAGAGGGATTACAAAAACTTGGACTGTTGCACAAACATAGGGCCAAGAAAAACTCTCTCTCTATTTTTCAAAAAGTACACACTCTCTGTTTGTCTGTGTAAATTTTTCCTTTGGGCTCACACTCTATTTTTTCAATACACTACTGTGTATATAATAATACATTAGCTTCTCAGGCTTTTTCTTTTGTGGCGCAACACACCTTTTTAAATAAACATAAAACAAACTATAGAAAAAAAAAAAAAAACTATGTATGGGCCTGCAGGACCCATATTACAATAACGTGCTTGTAAATAAAACATCCATATAAACCTTGGTTTTTAATATAGTTTCATCACACGGTATATATAACTAAAACATAACATAAAACATTACAAAACTTTAAAACTAACTTCCGCCTAGACTTCAAACCGTTTAAACCAAATTGTAATGAAAATCGCGTCACACTTTCGCATGACGTCACCTCTCCAAAGCTTCGGGCGATCGCCATCTTATTGGTCGAGGACTAGGGCCCACGGATTTCAACCAAACTATGAGCCAAAATATATAAAAATTTCGCATAACAAATTAGCCCGATGACGTTAGAGCGATTTGTGATGCGAAAAATTTAAGGCGTGTTTTATAAAAGCTTTTCGGGTCCATTTTTAGATGTAGTGATGTAGGCACCAAACCAACGCGAGAAGCGTTGATTAGTCCACGTCTTCTATGAGCTAGTGGTGGGACCACTGCTCCCGTGGTCCATTTCTAATCAAACAAAAAACCTTTGAAACAATCTCCCGCGTACACAGAAACCTTGTTTTCAAAATAAAAGGACTGAAGACTCTGTTTTAAACTTTGAATTTGATTGCTCAAACAAAATAGAAAGCTGCTGTGTGTTAACAAACATGAAGACGAAAATCGAAAGCGGTTGTTGCAGAGCCTGGAAACTGCTTCTGCACAATACAATTCAACAAGGACCTCTCCTGCTGTCCTTTTGTCCTCTGCACAGAATCAGCGGGTGGATTTATATTTTCAACACTCCTCCAATGGATAGAGATAAGACATCCACTCCTCTGTGGACGCATACATTGCCTGCAGAAGTTTGTCTCCATGGCTTTGATTGCGGCTACCTGATTGCCGCTCAATTTGGCTGCGAATCCAGTGAGAACAGTATTGTATGTGTACAGTATACTTGATTCTCTAAATTCTTCGTCATTTAATGCTCCGGCTTTTACAACTGCATCACGAATGAACTATGAAAGGGATTTATAGAATCGACAATTCGAATCTTCGTTCATGTGAACTATGAACGTCTGGAGCTCTCCGGCCGCTTCTTTGGGATAAATTGCATTAACGTTTCTAGCTGTTGCAACGATGAAGGCCATGAAGAGCAGGATTCTTCCCGTGTCGTCCATTATTTTTGCATTTTAATCAAGAGCCACGGATCCACTATACTCTGATTCATTTTTTTTTAAGATTCCTTGGCCAACTTTGT
Organism: Pinus albicaulis; assembly: GCA_034641835.2. Lineage (NCBI taxonomy): Eukaryota > Viridiplantae > Streptophyta > Pinopsida > Pinales > Pinaceae > Pinus > Pinus albicaulis. The sequence continues at coordinate 334,616 of MU968478.1, read as the reverse complement.
CTTTCCTATTCCGCCTGCACCCAAAATCCCCACAAACTCTGGGTTGCAACTACGCATTGCCTCTCTGACCCTACCCTGATTGTAAATCTGAATGATACCAAGGCCCACCCTCAAAGTCAACCGTTGACTTTGCAGTTGGGCCACCTGACCCTGTGTTTATGCCTTGGGATGAAGGATGTCCCACACTATCATCTCAAATTCCTTTCAGGAACATATTTCAATCATCTTTTCTCACGTATATCCAACACGCGTTCCACGACCTTACCCAATAACTCTTCCTTTCTGCTGAATGGTAGAGAGAAAAACAACCAGTGAGAAACAACCAATGCTTAGAAATCAATCTAAGAGTTGAACTTATGTGGATATACTTTTGAAATATCTCAGAATATGACTATGACTCTCAGGAGAGGTTATACAATGGACCTCTATGGGTTGTCATAATCTCAAATATTCTTGAAATATGAATATCTCAAAATATAACTCTAACTCTCAGGAGAGGTTATATAGTTGATCTCTCAAGACTCTCAAATTCCCAGATTTTCTTGAAAAAGAGTCATAAGAAGGATGCAATGTCACCAAGTAAAATATAATATAATTGGTATTCCATGTTATCTCTCAAATTGAACCTCCGGCTGAAAGAGGCAATTCTGAGGTAACTTCAAACCACGCTTAGCCAAGTAGCTAGCCCTACTAGGCCAGTAGAGGGCTCTCTCCATATAGATCATAGTCAATATGACTGAGGAAAGAGAAGATTTTAGGCTAGCTAAGGAATATAGGGGGTTTTGATTTTGATTTTAGGGTTGGGCTCACTAAACAGGGATTTAGGTCAAGGGGACAGATCAAGGCCAAGAGGATGAAATTGCAGTTTGTTTGATGTGGCAAGGCAGGTAAAAGATTTAACATTCAAAGGAGGATCAAATGAGATGAAAAGACTAGTGATGAGCTACGGAAAGAATCTGGAATGTATTTTCCCTAAACTAAGGAGAATGAACACATTATACTAAATTTCCCGAAACAGAGCATAAATAAATATGGATTCTGTCTTTCAACTTGAATCAAGTATATTATAGATATGAAATGGTTTATGAATTAAAAATACATTCAAACAAATTGATAACAGAGAGGAAACTGTCTAAAACTCATACTACATGGATCCCAAGAAAATAGCTGCAATTTTCCTTTAATGTCCAAGCCAAGATGATACTTGATCAATATAATCTCTCAAACTGATGCCAACCATTACAATGACTGAAAAAATACACCTTATAGACCTCAAGACCACTTCCTCTCTTCCTCAGGAGTCAAATCCATGAGGTGAGGGAGTTGTTACATCAAAAGCTGAACTGAAAGCTAGAGTCTAGGATGAGGAAAGTGACTCATTCATATCTTTAAGAAATGATACATTTGACTTCAACTAATTACTTACTTGATGTCTCTACCTTAGGTAAAAGTAAAATATGACATTTACATTGGTAACTTCTTCATTTACCCAAGTAAAAATTGAAACAGAAGTGAAACTTAAAAATTTGATAAAATTGGAGAAAATGTAAATTTCCTGGTATTAGCGCATCGCCATGAAAGAAAACTTGACTTGTTATGTAAGACACTTTTGGAGGCTTCCCCTTGTCCAAATCAGCTCGATGATAGCTCATTGGAAAGGTCTTTGAGTATAGTTTCCAAATATGCTTTCACTCTTCTGTCTCGGAGAGGTGATCCTCCTCACCATCAAGTGACCAAATTTGTCAAAAAGTCTCCTCCAACAAAGCCTTAGCCTTCCCTGCCTCTTTTTGAGCTTTGATGGTCCTCACCTCACTGATGATCTGCTTGGCCTTCAGCTGCTGATTTTCCTCCTCAAGGAAGTCAATCACATACTGTGCTCTGTCAAGATTAGCTTGAAGCTCACTAATATTTGTCTCTTTGCTTTTGATACATGCATTGGTGATTCTAACATCATCCTCATCATCAAGGTCAATCAAATGAAACTCCTGCTCAGTTTCATGTTTGTCCTCTTGCTCAACAACGTTAGGCTCTGTAGCCGTTTCTTTGCTTGCCCACGTAGGCTTACGCAGTTCCAGCCTAGGCAATCACACAGGGGCAGTGAGGGCTTCACTAACACTGTTAGATCAGTCGGAGACTTGCAGAGTGAGCTATATCTCACATTTTTCATCGAATTGTCTAGATTTCTATGAAGGATTTGCTGGATGTTGGCACCCTATTTGTACTCAAGATTCTACTGCTTAATAATACAAACCCTCAAATCTGTTGCACCGGTTTTCCCAAGTTGGGTTTTTCCAGGGACTTAGTCCAAAAACAATTGTGTCAAATGTAGATGTTTTTCATTGTATTTTGTTCAGATTGTTTCAGCACTTTGATTTATTCCACAACATTATTTGTGTATATTTCTTCAGAAATTACTTTGATATTTCATTGTAATGAAATAATTATGAAACATAATAGAATAAGTAATTCAGATTTGTTGTAGTAGGAATATGGATCTAGGATTTTTCACACATCATTACCCTAAAACACAAGATGCTATCATGATCATAACATACATGTAACTCCACCCGAAGAGGATATTGCAGTCAAATTGCGCATCTAAGACCTCAATTTATATGAGGACTATTTTTTGGCCAGGTGTACTGGTACATTCTAGAAAATACCTACGAGTGTTGATGGGCGCCCATCATATTCTCTGAGCATAATGTTGGATGGTTTCAGTTTGGGCGATCCAAACTTCTGCCAAACTGTTTTGGACATGATGCAAGTGGATGCTCCTTCATCCACGATGCAACAGTGGATGGTGATGTTTTGAACTGAAACTGATATTTGGAAAGCGACTAGAGAAGGAAGCCTGGGGCCTGCCTTGTCTAGATAAAAAACCATTAGGCGAGAATTTGCAAGGTCAATCATGCCTAAAGAGTAAAGTAAGGCTTTCCACTGTGTTGGGCATGATTGCAAGACTCCCAATGCTGACATGGTTGCTGGAGACTGAGCTAGGTCGTGCACTATATTATAGCTATGAGCAGCTTTGGAATGATGCACTGCACGCCTTTTCAATCCTTTATTTTTTTCGGCATGGACTCAGTTATGACTTTGGAAATGGTTAATGGCACAGAACGTGCGCTCATAATTGTGCCTGAAGGGTTGGTTTCTGAGGGTGTGATGTAGTTCCTATTCTGTGTTTGGAAGAACAATTCCTCTTCAACCATGTAGATATTGTGGTAATGCATAAGGATTCATTAGTATCTATGAAATTTTCTCTCTTTCCAATAACAAAATAGGTTCATCCTAATATTAATATATAAAATATGGTTCATTAATATGCATGGTTCATTTTTTTTTTTTGATGATCCTATTTCTCTAAAGGATATCTATTTTTTGAATTTTGTTTGATATAAGATATGGTGATACATTTAAATATGAGGTAATTTTGGGTAAAATTAGAAGTGGAACAAAAGGTTGTGGTTTGAATTTCCTTCGTAGTAGTAGGCTACATGCAATTTCTTTCGAAAGGTTTTGTTGTGGCCCAACATGGAATAATCTTTGGATGAAAATGTTTGTTATGGGTGGTATGTTTTTTAGCTCTTCAACTCATTGGATTCTTTTTCTATTCATGGTATTTTTTGTTCTCAACTTACAATCCTTGAATCACCCTAAAAGGTCATGACAATATAACTTTTGGAGGCATTGATGGAAAACCCCCGCCCCCCAAAAAAAATTCATTAGAATAAAACTTTTAGAATCTTTTGTTAAATTATCACCTCCATATGTTCAATTCTCATGAATTTTGGGGGAGGGGGGTCTTTTGGTGTATTGAACAGGGCAAGGGGACATAAGGGTATCATGGATGGGTAGAAGTGAGAGGTTAGTGCATGGTATATTGAGATCTATAATACTAACATTATAGAATGAGAAGGAGCCTTAGGGCCTTATGCCACAAGGGCTAGGGGACCTATAAGTAAGGCAATGAGAGAAATTGATAGGGGAACCTCCAATAGTTGTGATAAGGGGATTAGGGGACACATTATCCCAACCCATAAGAACTTAACCCATAAACACTAAAGTACACATCCCTTTAACCCCAAAGCCACAATCCCTTAACCCCTACACTCGTAACTCATAAACAATTAACCCCTTGATCCCTTAAACCCCAAGCCACTAACCCCTTAACCCCTAACCCCTAACATGGAATCCTTGAAACCCATAAACCCTAATCCCATATCCTCTTAAAACATGACCCTTAACCCTACAAGACTCTATCCTCTACCTATTCTGTTTGAAACATTTCTATTGGCTATTAAAATCCCCATCAATCCTTAGTTAAAGTCTCATGCTTTGAAGCATTGATCTTAAAATAATGTTTTATATTAAGGTATTATACATCCTCGGGGTCTCTAATCTTTCATTTTCTTTTGACAACCCAACCCTCTGAAGAATCGATGCTGAATACTTTGATCCACAACAAGAATGATGTCGTAATAAATTTGTAGAGATATATAGATGAAATTACCCCCTAGCCACCACTATATTATACACATTGATTCAATTGATAGGGGTTTGTAGTTATCATTCAATGGAATCACTTCTAACTAGTATCGATCTCCATTTCTCTTCTGGCTTGTTCTTGACTTAATGGCCACCTTCTTCAATGTCGTTCCTTTGGAAGTTCGAAAAGAGATTTTATTGTTGGAAAGTAAAGAGGTTGAGGGTATCCCTTATCACTCAGATTTTGAGGTGATGGGTGAGGATTTGAAATGGATACAAGACCCTGGAAAACCTCGGAAGAAACAACTTTTCTATCACAATTCGTTGGCCTTACACCAACAGTTGGCTACTTTGTTTCGCTAGTACTTCAAGATAAACAAGTTGAGACCTATAATCTATTTTTTTCCCTTGAAGATGTCAAAATAATGCTTCACAACTTATGGTGATGTTTTGATAGGGTGGACTCCTAATTGGCTCGCGTTGAAGATTTTCTGGTTAGTGACTCTACCTCCAGGGACCTTACTGATCCTCCAGTTGATCATGTACAAACTCTTATTATTATTTCCTTAAGCATGGAAATTATGTTTTATTGTCACCTGTACAAGATTGTATGAATATTTATGGTCTTGTTGATGGTGGAGAGAGTATCTAGAGTGGATCTTCGTTTGGTCTCACTGTACATGCTCTGGAAGTGGAGGATTCCCATTGTTGTTGTCAATATTATGCTTACTTGGTCTTTTGTTGGTGGTTTATGTTTATGTTTTCATGATCCTTGGGATTTGGTGCTAGCATCAAAATATACTTTGTTTCCTCTCATTTTATGGGCACCTGCAACTTGAATTTTGGCAATTGAAGATTGTTTTAACATATGCTTTCAACTTGGCTTGTTTTGGGATGGATGAGTATGTTCGCATCTGAGAAAGTGGTTACTCTTTTCATGCTATATGGAAGATGTGGTTTTGTGTAGAGGACCCTCAAGAATACTATGATTTACTAATGTTTCCCTCTGTCAAAGGACGCTCTTTTCTAGGTTTAGAGCTCTATTTTCTTCTCGTTTTCAAGGCAAATATCACTGAAGCACATTCGTTTTCAGTTTATGTGCACTATTTGTCTAGAATTGTCTCATTTTTGAGGGGCCTAAACTCTTGATGCAAATCTTTAGTTGTTGTTGAAATGAGACTCCGTTATTATTGTAATAGTGTTTTTGTGGTTCTGCGATCTTGTGATCATTGGAGAAGCTAGTGCTTTTAGAAGTATATAAATTTGATGTTTAATCTATCAATGTAAATATCCTGTTATAAATCTCTTATTTTTATATGAATATGAAGCATTTTAATTTACAAAAAATTATGGAGCAAAGAACAATAACTTCATCTTAGCCAGGATAAAACTTCTAACTAATCACACTATTTAGCATGTTTATAAATTTTAAAACAATAAGCAATTTATTTTGGAAGAAAATAGTTGAAAGTTTAATTGTCTTTGTTTGTGCATGAGCCAAGCCATGCAATGATACATTCGTTATTTTTGATATGAAGTGCTTAGATAACTTAGGGAAAAATATAGTTAAAGTTAAGGCCATCTTATAATGTTTGTTGAAATAAACTAAGAGAACCTTCATTTTTGAAAAATACCATATCGACATATATTATAATTTATTTTGTAATATTGAATACAAAATTTATTATTGATATTAATTTTCAAATATAAAATTAAAAAACAAAATAAATAAACAATTATTTTAATATTTTTATTTTTATTTTTATAATAAAATTAAAATAATTTATAATTTGAATAACTTGATATATTATAAAAACTAAAGTTAACAACACTAAAAATATTTTAAAATAATTTGATATCCCTTTTATTATTGTAAAAATGACAAATTAATTAATTGTAATGTTTTAATATTTTTCAAAATCCTACTCATACACTTTCAACAATCCTTTCTACACATTTCCAAAATATAATATACTTTCCAACCATCTTTCTACACATTTCCAAAATACTCAAATACAAAATAAATATTAATTAAAATATACAATACATGATACCATTCGCTAATTTCATTTGTCAATTTCCAAAATACACTTGTAAGGAATTGTCTGATCGCAGGTTTGTTATCATATACTTTCCAACCATCTTTCTACACGTTTCTAAAATACTCAAATACAAAATAAATATTAATTAAAATATACAATACATGATACCATTCACTAATTTCATTCGTCAATTTCCAAAATACACTCGTAATGAATTTTCCGAGTGCGGGTTTGCTAATGAAATCACGAGCTAATCCATTTAAATTAGGTACCCTTTTTAGCTCCTTATCAAATTATGTTTGTGTTCTATGAGCTTGCAAGTCGCTTAAACTCTGTTGTGTGCTTATTCTATTTGTGTTCTAAACTCTTTGGTCGTGAGTCGTGATAAGCGCTCGAGATCAAATGCCATACAATCGTTGCGCTACAATCGATTCCCATGTGATATCCCGCTGGAACGCTCGTGCTTTGTATTTCAATGAAAGAAGAGGAAAAATACCCAAAAAAATCACACGAATACATATTTCAAAAATCGGGAAGATCAGTAATTAAGAAGCCCTCGAACCGATGGTCCTCGAACTTGCAAGAGCAAGGAAATAGCGAACTTACAAGCGCAGGGGAATAGATTGCAGGGATGTTATGCAAGTGAGCAAGCTGACCCTAGCTGAGGCAACCCACCCATCACAGGTGAAGGTGTGGTTATATCCTAACTCATAATCCCTATCCCTGGCCTTGATGCTTTCAGATTCATCACCTTCTGTATTCTTTGAAGTCTCCGTCTTCTACAACAACCCAAATCCTGGCTCCCACATCAGAGGCATGTTTTTTGCACCTCATAAAGCCCTGGCCGACCAACAGGCCAAAAAAGGCTGCGGGAACCGTCGTTTTTATATCTGCAATGCCCAATCACATTGGATCCCACACGGTTTTGAGGGCTTGATTGGTACGATAGAGCTCCACTTCAAATCGAAGTTCGAGTTTGGGTTTTAGCTGTGCGGTATCGAGGTGAGGGCTTCCAAAGGCTCCGAGGGTTCGATAAAACTTGGGATTGTGGAAATGGTACACGGATTTTCGGTGAAGATCGCGGTGTCTCAACTTCTAAAGGGAAAATATGGGTCATGGCTGCCAAGCTCAAGGACGAGCAAGGGACTTCGAAATTGAAGGGCGAGGGTTTTGAACCTAGGAATCTAGTATGTATTAGTTTGATTAAGTGTTGTGTCATTTATTGCAATGTTTTCATTTATTCAATTAAGCTTTTGCTTCAACATATGTTGTTGGGGCAGGGCAACGGGGTTAGGGTTTAACCACTTCAACATATGTTGTTGGGGCAGGACAATGGGGCCAGGATTTTTCTAGCTTCTATTGCTTGTTTGGCATCTCCAAAAACCTACGTTGGGGCATGACAATGGGGTCAGGGTTTGGCCATATTCTATTGCTTTTCTGGCATCTCCAAAAAGCCTTGAAGATTTCTTGGTAGTATTTATATACTCGACCATCTTCTATTGCTTGTCTAGCATATCCAAAAGCCTTGAGATCCATGCCAATTACTAAATTGGCTGGGGTTTAACCACCATGAGCTATAGTAATGTAAGATATTTGTGGCTAGGGTTTCACTACCGCCTCTATGAATTCCTTAATCGGCCCATATCCTTGTCCAATCCCACTACCCCTAACCCCCTAACCCATTTAACCCCCTAAACCCTAACCCCATTAACCCCTAACCCCAAAAATCTTTAACTAATAAATCCCCTAACCCCATATACCTCTAAAACCCTAACCCATTTAACGCCCTAAACCCTAAACCTCTAAACCCTTAACCCCTCACCCCTTAAACCCTAATTCCCAACCCTTAACCAATTTAACCCCCTAAACCGCTAAAACACTAACCCATTTAACCCCCTAAACCCTAACCCCATTAACCCCTAACCCTAATCCTTAAATTCTAAATCCCCTAATCCCCTAAACCTCTAAACCGACCCTTAGCCCATTTAACCCCCTAACCCTTAACCCTTAACCCATAACCCCTTAAACCCTAATTCCCAACCTCTAACCCATTTAACCCCATATACCCCTAAAACCTAATCCATTTAACCCCCTAAACCCTAAACCTCTAAACCCTTAACCCCTAACCCCTTAAACCCGAATTCCCAACCCCTAACCCATTTAACCCCCTAAACCCCTAAAACCTTAACCCATTTAACCCCCTAAACCTTAAACCTCTAAACCCTTAAACCCCTAAACCACTAACACCTAAACCCCTAACCCCTTAACCCCTAAACCCCTAAATCATTAACGCTTAATCCATAACCCATTAACCCCTAAAATCCTTAATTGTTAAATCCCCTAACCCCTAAGCCCCTAATCCCTAATCCTTTAACCACTAACTCATTATTCACCTAACCCCTAACAGTGCCTAAATCCCCTAACCCCTAAGCCCCCAATCCCTAATCCCTTAACCATTATCTCATTATTCCTCTAACCCCTAAATGCGCCTAAATCCCCTAACCCCCCAATCCCTAACCCCTTAACCACTAACTCATTATTCCCCTAACACTAATCCCTTGTCCCTTAACCACTAACTCATTATTCCCCTAACCCCTAGATGCGCTTAAATCCCCTAACCCTTGAGCCCCCAATCCATATCCCCTTAACCATTAACTCATTATTCCCCTAACCCTTAAACCTTAAACCTCTAACCCCTAAGCCCCTATTCCTCTAACCCCTAAGCCCCTAATCCATAATCCCTTAACCACTAACTCATTATTCCCTAACCCTTATAACAATCTTTAAAACTCGTTGGGATTAGCCATTCCAAATGAAAGCTAGTCTAGTTGGGACCTACGATCGAGTTAATTCCCCCTTGTTGGCAAGGTGGAATTTTTACCCTGTCAACAACCTTATAGTCCTTAATCCCTCTAACATATAACCTATATTATTGTTAATTCATATGAACTTTAATCCTAAGCCCTAATTCCTCTAAAACTTATAAGACCCAATCCTTATAACCCTTGCCACACTTAATACCTAAATATTACAACCCTTATCCTCTAAAAGAATTTACCTCTCTAACATGTAATACATATAATCATTGACACCTGACCACTATACTCCTTAACACATATAAACCATAACCATAATACTATAACCATTATATCTCTTTACATTTTACCATCATAAACCCTAAATTTTATAACCTTTAATCCCTATCTCTTTTTAAACCCTAAAATCCCTAATATAACCTTATAACCCATATTTCTAATAATCCCTAATATTTACAAACTTAGTCCTTATAATCCTTGCATTAAAACCCCTAACCTTATAATCCATATTTCCAACAATGCTTAGCCTTCACAGCCCTTGGTCCTTATAATCCTTGCATTATAACACCAAAACCTTATCCTTGTAACTACAACCATCACTTAGTGACTATAAGCACGTTATCTTAAGCACAATGTACAAACTTGATCACCACTTTCATAGGAATTATCTTAGTCCAAGTTGACCATTGACATTGGCATGGACCTGTAATTCCCCTAGTCATACTTGATTGGTGATCATTGTAGTACCATGGGTTTATTAAACCATAGATGAGATGACCACGTAGGGAAATCGACATTGGTGTAGGATTATCTGTTGTTGTTGTAGGTGTTGGAACTTCGTCGCTAGTGCAAAAATGATTGCATGGTGACACAAAACTAATGCAATTGTGTTGGAGTATGTATCAACATGCCATGCCATGCACAATGCCTGATTAAGTAAACACTTAGGTGCATAATAAAGATCTCAATCATAACTACATGTTTATTAAACACCCATGTTCACTTTGTGAATATGGAGGTTAGGGGTGATATCATAGAGCCATTTAATACACCAGTAAACTTCCCTATAGTGAGAAAAATTTGACGACACAGATAGTCATGATTCTCATTCATCCAAAACCACAATGAAATTTTGACAATACGGATTGACCTAGAACTTGGCAAAACTTGTAAAAGCATTGTTCTACTATGAATGAGCTTTGGATCATAGTAGAACTCTGCCCATGCCTAAAATTTCTACCAAATCATTACCAAACGATTAGCTTATTTTGTGACACTAGATAAATTTTAAAGAACTACCTAATCTTATAGCAAACTTCTTTCTAATTGTTGATATATGATGATAAAAAGAGCTAAATTTCTTATTGATTTACAACTTTACTTGTTTTTTTTTTTACTATTTAAGTTGATTATGAACCAAAAAAAACCTTTAAAAGATATTGTTTCACCACGAATAAGCCATGAATTGTAGTAGACTCTACTTATATCTAAATTTTCTACCAAATTCTTACCATCTTTATTAGTGGAAAGAAAATCTATATACTTCAAAAACATGAGTTATTTTAATAATTACGTCGAAGGCGTTCCCTTTGCTGGCTATGGGTAAGCACACTATTCACTCCAGCTAATGAGAAGCTTTGCCTATCGCCCTTCCAACCAATAAAAAATTTACATTTGGTTATTCCTCCAACCAATAAAAATTGGTCATCTATCCAATTAATTCCTTACACATCTCTGTTTCGTATTAATGAATTCGTAGTTCTCTACCACCCGTGAATAGGTGACCAACACTTCTATTTTAGGGAGAGACAGTTGCCGACACAATTTCTTCTCTTGTAAATTCATAGGAGGATCATTTCTTCAGGTAGATTCGAAGGCGGGTGCATACCAGCATAGCCATGAAAAACACCAGCAGAAGCAGTGGGTTATTTTTCTATTTGCAATTATCTTCATCTGTTTTCTTGTAGATCTACTTGTTAGATTTTAGAGGATAGTGTTTTGATTCCCTAGTATTCAAGATTTCACGAAACATGGTTAAACAATTTTGCATCCTCTTGGAAAATGAAAATGGTTGTGTCTGTGTAGGTCCATCCAACGCTGGTATTTACTGGGAAAGATTTTGGTATTGTAAGTACAAATGAAGGGGAGAACGTCCCTTTCTTAGTTGGGACAGAACCCTCCACCTTTGGTTCACACAATAGTCGGTCTGCCTCTTCCATTATAAAACCCAAAGAAGAGGGCTCCCAGACTGGCTCAACACCATGGCACAGTGACGACCAATTTTCCCAAGGGTGAACGGATTATTGGCGGCACACAGCCCGTGAGTCTAAATGCCCCCCACATTGGCGAAAGCTTCACAGTGTGGGGTGGTCTCTTCTAGGCTTTCGATTGCTCGATGGTGTACGTCAGGAAAAAAGAGGACCCATGGAATTCTATAATCATAGGGACCCAGGGCCGCTACCAGGTCCGCTATATTCGGTGGTGTTTTGCTTGCTTTGATAGAGGGTGCTGAGATTATGCTAAATAGGGTTTTGAGTGCGCAGCAACATTTTCCGCCCATGGTTGAAGATGTGCCTAATATTCAGGGTCCTATTCCAGGGTTTCAAGGCTATGGACCCATCCCTGCCAATATTGGGGGTCCTGGGGCTGAGCCAGCTCAAGCCCCCGTGCAGAGTAGCTCCTGGTTTGGAGGATTCAAGGGGTTTTTTGAGGACAAGAAAGAAGAATCACAGCATAGTAGTGGTGGTGGCAAGGCTGAGGTTTTGGAGAGTTTTGATCAGCCCAGCACTCCGGTGCCCACTTTTGAGTTCAAGTGATTCGGGAGATTTTGGTCTTTGTTGGCATCAACTACCAAGGGCTTGAATTTATTCTGCTTTAAAATCAAACCAAAACCCATAGGCAAAAATGGGCTTTTGAAGTGTATGATTCACTGAGATAAATTTCACAGAATGCAATACTTTGGTCTAGAAATTATTTAACATTTTTTAGCTCATTATTTGAATAGGATTGAACTTCTTGGTTATTTCTTGAATTGCTTCACGTTGCGTGAAAAAGGGACATGCGATATCAAAGAATAAATCAATTTTCCCTAATAACCCACAGTCTCCTCAAATAGTTTACCCCAAGCTTTCCGAGGAAGATGAGGGGTAGGGAAACTTTTCAAAGCAAGTCACTTTTGGCTATTTTATTTTATAGGCAGAAATCTCATTATATTTTAGAGTGGAGAAGTCTACGAAATTGTAGGACAATGATCTTTATTTTTAGAAGAACGTTGGTCATATTTTTTTTCAGAAATTGTAGGGAAGTGATTACATTTGGTGTGTTTATAGTTGATTCTACAATTCTTATGGACATGTCTCTATTGTAATTTCTGTATTTATTTTGAAATAATTCCTTCCTAAGATTGTCTCAGACAAGATTTATCTAACATACAGATAATGTATCCTTAATGGCTGGAATTTCTAGTCCCTTGATAGAGCTACTTGAGTTGTGGAGCTAGAAATTTTTTTATCATTAATCTCTTCATTGGCAGCAACTGTGTCGCCTCTTTATTCCAATACAACATCAAATTTTCTATACCCAAATACACGAAACTGGGTTATTTCCTGGGTATTTGTTTCACTTACCAATTCGTGGATGCCAATTTTTTATCGCATATCGTGATCATTCAGACAAATATTTACAGTCACTAGTTTTAAAGCAACCTTAAATGGTCCATTACTATAAAATTTCCCTATCATTTAAATAGATACAAAATTAAAATAAATGTAGAAAGCCAGAAATAGAAAAAATTCCTCACTGTGTTTTTAAGTGCCTGAACTGAACCAATACTCTTCACAAGATTGGCTAACTTGCTCTTAAAATATAACATAATCAACTTTAAGCTAAGCTACTTTTAAAGAGGAAAAAAAGGTAGATTTAGAATTTCATTTTCCATGTAACAAATCATTTCACTATCTGCAAGAGTAAAATATCTTCAAGGTTTAAAGTTATATAACAAAAGAGTAAAATATCTTCAAGGTTCAAATTTGTATAACAAAAGAGTCAAATATCGTCAAGGTTTAAAGTTATATAACAATAAGGCTTGAAGATATTATAACAATATACTCAATATGAGCTTAATATGTCTTTTGTGAAAATTGAACACTCAAAGTAAACCTTGGTGAGAAACGCAACTGGATTTACCCCCTTTCAATTGGTGTATGGTCTAGGAGCTATCTTACCTATCCAATGTGAAATACCATCGTTACACTAGCATATTTGGCCCAATTTCCGACGGCCACTTCCTCGCTATTCCGACACATAGGCGTCGCAAGAGCGACAGTTTAAGGCCAGGAAAAACATGATTAGCCATTATGTCGCAATTCCAACTCTTCAATAAAGTGTCAGAATAGTGACACTATTTCCGACATTTTCCAAACCGTTGCTCTTCCGACGTTTGCAAAACCGTCGCTCTTCCAACGTTTTCCAAATCGTCTCTCTTCTGACATTTCCCAAACCATCGCTCTTCCGAAGTTTTCCAAGCCATTTCTCTTTTGACATTTTTCAAAAGCGTCGCTCTTCCAACGTTTATCAAATTTTCACACAACTATTGCAATTCTGACGATACGTCTTCCGATGTTTACAACGTCACTCTTTCGATGCTGATGTAATGTCACTTTTCTGACGAAAAAGTAAAAATATTAAAAAAAAGCAATGTGGCTCTTCCGACATGTATGTATCGTCGTTGTTCTGATGAAAAAGTGAAAATATTTAAAAAAAATAAACATTGTGTTTCCAACTTGTAAGGCGTTGGTCTTCCGACGCTTGGATAAAAATATTTAAAAAAAAAAATTCCGCCAAATGTACTAGTAATGTTTATAATATATAAAAATTTGGTCAATTATCTGGCATGAATAATCCAACGCTTATATATAGCTTGATGAATAATGGTCTTCCGATAATTGACCAAATTTATATATAAACATGAATTATCGGAATTGAATAATGGTCTTCCGATGAATAATCCGACGCTTATATATAGCTTGATGAATAATGGTCAACTATCTGGCATGATGTTCTATGCGCCTTTTAGAATCATGATTCAACTTTCTTCCAAATGCATTAGAATTGTATATTTATCCGCCCCTTGCTGCAATTGTAGCGTTTGTTCAAGCAAATACAAGTTTTGACTGCAAAGCTTATAGAATACAATTTTTTATAAGTGCAATGGTGAAAATTTGAAGACCATTTTAGACTATTTGTGTTGCCGACTGTATGTGTTATTAGGTAAAAAAATACTTCATAAATCAACCATGGAGAAACACCCTCCTGAATATATCCGAGACCAATTTTAGGAATAAGTAATGACAACTTTGACTGAACCGTAAATAGGAAGATAGTCGTGGGAATCAAAATGTTCAACCATGCTCACTGGAAAATGATGAAATACACATAGACTCAGGCTTACAACAAAGAGAAAGCACTGTGTGCAAGCATCAGCAGAACAAATTGGCATTACAAAATGGCATTCATTCACTTACCGAATAAAGTTGTTTGTAACATGTTTTGTAGAATCGCGTGCACCCAGAGAATAGTATGATCTTCATCCTTTGGAAACATGTCTAGTTTGATATAGGGTCTTAGATAATATGTCCACCGAAAATGGCATCTCTTCAGCAGCATGAATATATAAAAATTTACATAGGTACACAGAAATCATATATATGTTGTTGTTTAATGGAAAAGGTTGTCGTTTACATTGGACAAATATCTGAGATCCATATCTCTATATATCTTCACAGTGTCGACATAGTAATAATGTTGGTTAAGAACAATCTACTCAATAGTAAGATTGGAGACTTCATTGAGCTTGTATGCCTCTTGGCATAGTAAAATACCCATTGTAAACTCCCACCCATAACCCTTTTCTTCTCAAATATTTTTTAATTTATTATCTAATCAAAAATAAATCTTACATAAACACATACATTTAAATTTAATTAATAATATATATACTTTTTACTGAAAGCATATACATATTGACTATATTTAGATAGTTTAGTTGCTCAAGTTATTATTATTAAAACATCTCTGGTCTAGATATATTGCAAACATCTCTGTTCTAGATATATTGATAAAAATATTTTTTTTAAAAATTCCGCCAAATGTACTAGTTTGAATGTATATCCTCTGCCTCATCTATATCACTATAAAATGATATAGCTTAATGAATAATGGTAAATTATCTGGCATGATGTACTATACGCCTTTTAGAAGCATGATTCAACTTTCTTCCAAACACATTAGAGTTGTATATTTATCCGCCCCTTGCTGCAATTGTAGCGTTTGTTCAAGCAAATACAATTTTTGACTGCAGAACTTATAGAATACAATTTTTTATAAGTGAAATGGTGAAAATTTGAAGACCATTTTAGACTTTATTTTTTACTGACTGTATGTGTTATTAGGTAAAGGAATACTTCATAAATAAACCATGGAGAAACACCCTCCTAAATATGTCAGCCACATTGAAAAGTCAGTCTGCAAAGAGGCCCATTTTTTCAAGACAACACTTAACCTATCTTCGAAAGTCACTGTTACCCTAAAACTATTATAAAAGTCTAAATCAAAATCAATGGATTTAAGATCTTCAAAATTAGAGAAATTTCAAGCATAAATTGTAAATAAAAAAACAAAAGGAGAGAGCCATCATGGCATCAATTTGCCCCTTCTGCAAGCCTGCTTTCTCTCCTTATCTTGTAATATAGGTATAGATATTGTTTGCAAGGGGAAAATTTAGACAAGAATATCTTGCTCACATAAACTTCAATTCATAGGCTATCTTACTCAATTATACAAACATGGATATTGCCCCAAGTCTAACTTTGATGGAAAATCCAAGGATAGCCTTGCTCTAGCATGGGAAGGAATCATCCTAGAAACCAAAACACCCACATTGTAGCACTGACCTTCAAATTTTTAGACATAAGGCCAAATAAAAAATCAAAACTCAAGCCCGCAAAGAAAACAGGGTGCTTGAGGCAAATAATGTCTTTGGTAAGATGTTGGGGGAAGGGTTAGCTCCCTCCCTGGTGACTTATACCACGCTTGTTGATGGACTATGTAGAGCCGGTGCAATTGATCTTGCATATAAATTATTAGACAAAATGGTAAAGCACGGGGATTCACTAGGGGAGCAATATCATACCACGTGGGTTCATATTGGGGGATATATATTGAAGAAAAATTGACTTCATATATTGGGGGATATATAGGGGGTAAAGGGTTTTTATATTGGAAGGTATAAAAAATGGAGCTCAAAGTTAATGAAAAAATATAAATGGGTATAAAAAATGTTAATGAAAATTGGATACCTACAATATCTAGTGAAAGTAGGGGTTTTCTAAATTAGGGAGGTGTATTGGGTTCATATTGGTAGGGGGTTAAATAATGTGATTTTTAGAGGTATTTTCCAATATGTAGTGAAATTAGGGGTATTGTTTAGTATTCCATGAACGCAGGCGCTATGTCAGAGATTCATTGAGTGAAGTCCCTGTGTGGTAAAGCGGTACATTTCTCCAAATGTCTACACTTACAGTGCATTGATCTATGGACTTTGCAGGGAAGGAAAAATGGAAGACGCTGAAATGTTCATTGATAAAATGAAGGAGAAAGGCTTACAACCTAACCAAGTAACATACACATCATTGATTGATGGCAACGTCAAATCAGGCAGGGTGGATCATGCTTTTGATCTATTAAGTAAGATGATAAATGAAGGATTCCAACCTAATTATCGAACTTATTGTAAGCTTATGAATGGTATAGTTCAAGAAAATGAGATACAAAAAGAACACTTGATTCCTGATGAGGATGCAGTAGGTAGTTCAGATACTGATAACTTGGATGAAATTCATGACCTGGATGGAATGCCACTCGAAATAAAAAATGTTCTTGTAGTTAAGATTCTTGATAAAATGATGGAGAAGCATTGTCAGCCTACTGTAGATACTTATAGTGCCTTAATTGTAGGATTATGTGAATCAGGAAAACTCCTTGAGGCAAATCAGCTGATAAAAAATATGTTAGAGAGAGGCCTCTGTCCCAATGAAGAAATTTATACAACTCTTATTAATGGGCACTGTAAATAGGGAAACTGCATCTATTTTTTGGAGCTTTTGGATAAAATTATTGAAAATGGTTATGAACCACAACTATCTTGTTAATGGGCACTGTAAACAAGGAAACTACTTCTATTGTCTGGAGCTTGTTTCTTTCGACCAGATCATGGACACACATATCAATAGAATGTCAGTTATGGGTTTCTACCCAAAATAATCACTTCCCTGTATCCATCATGAACGCATTGAAAATAAACAAAACAAAACCTTAAAGTAGACCATTTTTCCAAAAAAATGTTTCAACAACTCAGATATCATGTCCCAAATGAATCAAGATAAACTTCAAAACTAAATACAAACAAAATCCCATGAATCTGACATTGATATGTAGTGTTTCCTGCTATTTGGATTATAACAAACATAAAACAAACATTCAAAACCAACTCATTGAGATGTTCAATATCACAAGGCAAAAAAATTTATACGATACATTTGACGTATTAACAGAAAATCTAATTGGTGATAAAAATACGAAATCTAGGTAATTAGACATCTTCAAAAATGCTCCTTTTAACTCACTTTTAACCCTATAGAAATAAAATGAGACCAAGATATTTCAAACATGGACCTTTAAGTATAAAAATAAAATTTCCTACTGAGTAGAATTAGACTATCAGCGAGACTATCTGGGACCAAGTTTAGGAATAAGTAATGACAACTTTGACTGAATCGTAAATTGGAAGATAGCCATGGGAATAAAAATGTTCAACTACGCTCACGGAAAATGATGAAATACACACCGACTCAGGCTTACAACAAAGAGAAAGCACTATGTGCAAGCATCAATAGAATTGGCATTACAAAATGGCATTCATTCACTTACCGAATAAAATTGTTTGTAACGTGTTTCGTACTATCGCGTGCACCCAGAGAATATTATGATCTTCATCCTTTGGAAACAGGCCTAGTTTGATATAGGGTCTCAGATAATATGTCCACCAAAAATGGCAGCTCTTCAGTACCATGAATATATAAACATTTACATAGGTACACAGAAATCATATATCTGTTGTTGTTTAATGGAAAAGGTTTCCGTTTACGTTGGAAAAATATCTGAGATCCATATCTCTATATATCTTCACATTGTCAACACAGTAATAACGTTGGTTAAGACCTATCTGCTGCTCAATAGTAAGATTGGAGACTTCATTGAAACCCTGTACACAACAAAAACCCACATCATTTTAGCAAATGAAATCCTACATTTCAAAAACACAAGGTCAAGGTTTCGAATCTGAAAAAGACACATACCTTGTAGGCAATCAGAGTTCTCAGCCTCCTTCCTAATGGCATCAAGCACATAATCAATGAGCTCGGCTCCTTCCATGTAATGCCCCTTGGCCTAGTTGTTTCCAGCCCCGGATGGGAAAAAAACGAAGTTATCAGGTGTGAAGACCTGTCCATAAGGCCCGGTCCTCACACTGTCCATGGTGCTAGGTTCCAAATCCATGAGCACGACTCGGGGCACAAATATCCCACAACTCACCTCATTGTATTAAATATTAACCCTTTCAAGCTATAGATCTAAAGTGCCCTGATATCTCCCAGTAGGATCGATCCCGTGTTCTTCACAAACCACTTCCCAGAACTTGGAGCCGATCTGGTTGCCACATTGGTCCCCCTGAATGTGAAGGATATCTCACATTTTTTCTATCGACCCAACTCAGATTTGGATCATATCTAAACTTCCCCTCTATCACTGCTCAATACATTAAGAATTGTTGCAGAAGATCCCTCAGTGATTAAGGTAAGAAAAGCATCATTAGGTTGCTTCCTATTTCAATAGATCTGTGTGTAACTCCTCTAGGATGCAATCAATGAATCTGATGATCACTTATTGTGTTTTTTATGCGGGACATATGGCTTCAGTTCAACGTTCCATTCTTTTTATTACATACATATTTCCTCACAAATATAATGCTAGTCTCCAAGATTATGGATGTGATGTGACTATTATAATTGAAGTGCCAAAGATATAGGTGTGATGCCTGTAGATGTAATGATGTTGCATGCGATGCCTCACACTTCAGAACCTGCAAGAAAACTCAACAAAACCCACATAAACCAAACCAAAAGAACAAAGAAACCCCAATATCAAAGATGGCTCAGAAACCATTTTGCAACTTTCACTTATTTGAAAACCTTTGGCCGCAGAGCTAATAGATAGAGAAACTTTGTTTTAACCCTGAACTGCCCCTCCAAACAGGATTTTCCGCATCCTCCCTCCTTCCCTAGACAAACCATGCAACCAGAGGGAAATGTACAAGGGAAATTAAAACTTTTGATATTTGAAAATTTTTGACATTTTGAAATGAAATGTGTGTGCTTTTTTAAGGCCACTCAAATTCCATTAAATAAAATGTGTGAGAATTTTCTTGGGGTTAATAAGGGGTTTGGGTAAATAAGTGGTATCGTTGATTATAAATAATTATTAATGAGATTAGATCTAAGACATTTAATTAAATTATTAATTATATAAAATTGTTGAATTTTTATTTCATAAACTAGGGATTTTGGTTGATTTTCTAATCTAATTATGTGATACTAAAGATGAACTATGGTAACTTAAAAATAAGTTTTATGTGGTTAAAAGAGAAGTAGTAATGTTATGGCATGAATGATTATTTTCAATGAATTTTTTTTTTTAGCAAGGATAATCAGGCGCACGATGCCACAGGGGAGCAAACGGGCCTCCCAAACGTGCACAAGGCACCTGGGCAGTCACAACTTAGAAAAATTGATACAGGTGCCCTCGAATGAAATGGCCCGACCCGAATGCCCCTGGTCAGGCAACCTCACATGACATGACACTGCGCGCCCGACCGAATGATTCCATAAGGGAGAAAATGACAAATAGGCCGCCTGAACATGCACAAGGCTCCCGGGCAGTCACAACTTAGCAAAACTGATACGAGTGCCCTCGAACAAAACGGCCCAACCCAAACACGCCCGGTCGGGCGACCTCACATGACTCACTCGACCAATCGATGCCACAAGGGAGCAAACGGAAAACGGGACGCCCAAACGTGCACAAGGCACCCGGGTGGTCACAACTTAGCAAAACTGATACGGGTGCCCTCGAACGAAATAGCCTCGCCCAAATGTGCTTGGTCGGGCGACCTCACATGGAGTGACACAACAAATGATGCCACAGGGGGGAAAATAGAAAACGAGCTGCTTGAATTTTCACAAGGCACTCGGGTAGTCACAACTTAGCAAAACTGATACGGGCACCCTCGAACGAAACGACCTGACCCGAACGCGCCTGGTTAGGCAACCTCACACGACGCGACATGGCGTGCTCGACCGAATGATGCCACAAGGGATAAAATGGTAAATGGGCCACCTGAAAGTGCACAAGGCACCCGGGCAGTCACAACTTAGCAAAACTAATACGAGTGCCCTTGGACGAAATGGCACGACCCGAATGCGCCCGGTCGGGCAACCTCACACGGCACGACAAGGTGCGCCTGACTAAAGGATGCCACAAGGGAGAAAATGATGAACGGACCGCTTGAACATACATAAAGCACTTCGGTGGTCACAACTTAGCAAAACTGATATGGGCACCGTCGAACGAAACGGCCTGACCCAAATGCGCCCGGTCGGGCGACCTCACACGGCGCGCCCGACCGAACGATGCCACAAGGGAGCAGACGGCAAACGGGTTGCTCAAATGTGCACAAGGCACCTGAGCGGTCACAACTTAGCAAAACTGATACGAGCGCCCTTGAACGAAATGGCTCGACCTGAATGCGCCCGGTCGAGCGACCTCGCACGACGCACCCGACCGAACAATGCCACAAGGGAGAAAACGACAAACGGGCCACCCGAACATGCACAAAGCACCTAGGTGGTCATAATTTAGCAAAACTGAAACGGGTGCCCTCGAACAAAATGGCCTGAACCGAATGCACCTGGTCGGGCGACCTCCCACGGTGCGACACGGCGCGCCTGACCGGACGATGCCACAAGGGAGAAAATGGAAAACGGGCTGCTCAAATGTGCACAAGGCACTTTGGCGATCACAGCTTAGAAAAACTGATACAGGCGCCCTCAAACGAAATGGTATGACCTGAACGCGCCCAGTCGGGCGACCTCACATGATGCGACATGGTGCGCTCGACTGAACAATACCACAAGGGAGAAAACGACAAACGAGCTGCCCAAATGTGCACAAGGCACTCGGACAGTCACAACTTAGAAAAACTGATACGGGCGCCCTTGAACGAAACAGCTAGACCCAAATGCGCCCGATCGGGCGACCTCGCACGTCGCGCCCGACTGAACGATGCCACAAGGGAGCAAACAACAAACGGGCTGCCCAAAGGGCTTTTGAAGGGGTTCCCCCACCATATGAATGGAAGAAGAGAATGGTCATTCCAGATGCTCTGAAAGTGTTGAGGCTTCAGCCAGGTCACAAGTATTGTCTGCTAGCTAGGAAGTCTTTCCAAAAAAGTTGGTTGGCATCACTATGACACTATTACGGAATTAGAAGGGAAGAGAAAGGCAAAGACTCAGGTATCATATGAGAGAAGAAAGAAATTGGAAAAATTGAGATCAAAAGCAGTGGAGTTAGCTGAAAAGCATCTTGCCCCAGAGATGGATAAGATAAAAATTGACAACGTATTGGTCAATTTCCTTGACCCTTTATTGGTTATTCAGAAGGAGTATGAATACACCACCGTTAATATCAAAGTAACCGACCCCTATCAAATCAAGGGCTACAAGTTGTATTTTTCGTCTGAACATCAACATAACACAACCATGCTTACAACCAGGATATGTTTTTTGAGGAGGAGAAATCTTGTCAAGATCAACATCAAGAATCCATTGCAAAAAAAAAGTACAACTTGTGGTGATTCTAGATGAGCATAGATGAATAGCTACAATAGATGCCGAATGCGGAAATTATGGTGGAAAAAGATGAAATTCATATTCCTTTTGCATTCGAGTGAGAGGAAAATCAATCATCAATGAAAATTCAAAATTTTCAAGCTGGTCAGCAAGATCAACCAAATTGGGGGAAGAGTTTGGGGAACCTTCATAAGTGAATGGGGCCTATGTGATATGGCTATGAGTTATCTACCCCCACGCAATCCAATATGAAAACAATAAAAATTGTAGGCATAGGGTTAATTAACCCCACACATAGTGGAGTTAGCGCTCGAAAAGCAGCTTGCCCCAAAGATGGAGCTCTTAGCTTCAATAAAGTATTAGATAAGCTACATGTTGTGCTCAATGAAGTAGTCAATTTTGAAAATGACAAGAAATTATTTCTAAAGATGAGGTTTTTGACTAGAAAGATATAACTACATAGAAATAATTACACTGTTGATACAATAATAATATAATCTCTAAACAACCTTCTCACATTCATGACCTGAGTATATAGTGAATTAGACAGAAGTAAGAAAACAATTACTTCTTCAAAGCTAATTCAAATTTGGAGGGCTTATGGGATTGGGGGTTAGGGGTTAGGGGTTAGGGGCTAAGGTTTAGGGGGTTAAATGGGTTGGGGGTTAGGAATTAGTGTTTAAGGGGTTAGGGGTTAAGGGTTAGAGGTTTAGGGTTTAGGGGGTTAAATGGGTTAGGCATTTAGAGGTTTAAGGGCTTAGGGGTTTTAGCAGTTAAGGATTTTAGCTAGGGGTTAGGGGTTAAGGGGTTAATGGGTTAGGGGTTTAGAGGTTAGGGGTTAGTTGGGTTAGGGGCCAAGAATTAGGGTTTAAGGGTTTAGGGTTAAGGGTTTAATGGTTTAGGGTTTAAGGGGTTAGGGGTTAAGGATTTATAGGTTTAGGGTTTAGGGGGTTAAATGGGTTAAGGGTTTACTAGGGGTTTAGGGGGTTAAACGGGTTAGGGGTTAAGGGTTTAGGGGTTAGGGGTTAAGGGTTTAGAGGTTTATGGTTTAGGGGTTAAATGGGTTAGGGGTTTAGAGGTTTAGGGGGTTAAATGGGTTAGGGGTTGGGAATTAGTGTTTAAGGGGTTAGGGGTTAAGATGATAGTTTCATTGGTCTCTGTTTGTGCACATTAGTTGCTTATTATTTGCGTCTCAATGTAACAATTTTGTAAGTATTGTTTCTTGTTGTCATGTCTTCTTTATTTATTAAGAGATAGGACTTAAGAGAGAGGAACCAGTATCATAGAAGAAATAATATGTGACCAAATTACTCTATATGGAGATGGGAGATAGGGGCACCCTGCCTACCTACTAAATGTCTAAACCAAATGTGGTGTAAACGTCTGTAATGGTGGTCGGTTATACGAGGAGAGGATTTTATGAGGAGGCATTGGATTTTAAGGAGGTCACAATTTAGCATTTTTTATACGACCACCCTCACACGACCCAACCCAACCTGACTCGACCTGCCTGAACATGTTTCCTTGGGCGGCCTCATGACACGAAACGATCTAACCAGACTATTGGACGAATAAGTCGTTCTTGCAGACAAGACAGACCTCCCAAGTGTCCTACGGATAGCTAGCAACAAACGGACAAATAAAACTATCTTTCTCTAGATATATTGCGATTCATAATTAAATTCTATAAAGGCTTAATGATCTTACCTTTGATCCAACGCTTGTTTGTAGTAGTAGTCCTTTAGTCACCCGAAAGAGTTGCCTTCAAAGATCTACAATCACAAACAAACAAACATCAAATAGCACCTGCATAGCATATATTCATAAATCATATCTATTATGGTGATCAAGGAATCCATAAAATAAACCAATCAATTGACAGCTTATTGAGAAAAACAGATTTATTTGTATTAACTTAAATAAGAAGGGCCTTACAACCGTGTCCGCCTTGATGTTGTACAGGTCTTCTTGGGGTCCAGAACAGGATTTCCTCTACTCTGACTAGCCTTGCACTCTTCCAACCAAGATACATACAGGTATCTTGGTTGGAAGAGTGCAAGGGTCTAAGTTTCAACAGCACTTCGCCTCCAATAATACTAAAACTTCAACTCATCAATTGTCTTGTAACCCTTTGAGGCTGCCCTATGCCTATTTTTATAGTGAAAGAGAGGAGGTTATAGCTCCAAACAAGAAGGGATAGAATCCTCCTTAAAAGGAATTAGCTCCTTACATCAAGGGGTTAGCTTCTTAATGGATGGGATGCATGAACCTAAAAAGAGTGATCTTTCCACCACAGGAATGTTTCTAGAAGCTTCCAAAAATGACTCAAACTGAGCTTCTAGATTTTACTTGTGCCTTTTTTATCTTTTACAGGGGTCTGCACCCTTAATGAATAAACAGTGTGTTTGGCTCCGCAGTTTTCCTTTACAAAAGGTGCAGTACCGCAGGTAAAGCTAAGAGAATGTGCGGTACAAGTGTTTTAAGGACTTTTATGGGCTTTTCTCTTAATTTCAAGGCTTGACTTTGGGAACTTTGATATTGTAGACCTTTAGGGAGTACTAAAATGTCATGGTGACAAATTTTAGTGTAACACAGAATGGACCTGACTCGACCCGGCCGAACGTGTTTCCTTGGGTGCCCTCAAAATATGGCACAACCTGACTTGACCCGACCCGAACGCGTTTCCCTGGGCGACATCAGTACACGACTTGACCCGACCCACCCGAACGCGTAATTTCGACCCTAGGTGCCCTCATGACATGGCCCGACACGACCCGACCCAGTCGGACATGTTCCTTGGGTGCCCTCACATGACCCAACCTAACCCGACCCTCTCGAACATGTTTCCTTGGGTGCCCTCATATTACAACACGACCCGACCCAACCCGACCCAAACGCATTTCCTTAGGTGATATCACATGACCCAACCCAACCCAATCCGCCTGAACATCGAAGGCACGAGGGAGAAAATGACAAATGGGTTGCATGAACATGCGCAAGGTACATGGGCGGTAACAAATTAGCATTTTTTATACGACCTCCCTCACATGATTTGACCTGAACGAGTTTTCTATGGCACGCCCCTCACACAACATGACTTGACCTGCCCGACCAAAGGGCACACAAGGGAGGAAACGGAAAAGGGATTGCACAAACGTGCACAAGCAACATGGGTGGTCACAACTTAGAATTTTTGATATGACCACCCTCATATGACCCAACCCGACCTGACTCGACCTGCCCGAACGCATTTCCTTGGGCGACCTCACACGACACGACCCGAACAGACCCAACTCGACCCGACCTGTACGAACGTGTTTCCTTAGATGCCCTTAATTACAATACGACACGAACTGACCTGACCTAACCTAACCTGACTTGACCCACCCAAATGTGTTTCCTTAGGCAGCCTCACACGACACGACTCGACCAGACCCAACTCGACCCGACCCGTACAAACGCGTTTCCTTGGGCACCCTTAATTACAATATGGCTTGAACCGACCTGACCTAACCCGAACTCATTTCCAGCTAATTGGGTGCCATCACATGACACGACCCGACTCGTACAAATGTGTTTCCCTGGACGGCCTCACACGATAAGACCCGATCACTAGACCTAACCCAACCCACTCGAACATGTTTCCTTGAGCGCCATCAGTACATGACTCGACTCGACCCGTACGAACGTTTTTCCTTGGGCGACCTCACAGGACACGACTCGACCAGCCCCAACTCGACCCGACCAGACCCAACTTGAAACGCCCAAATGCGTTTCCTTGGGTGACCTCACACGACACGACCTGACCCGACCCAAAAGGGATAGTTGAATGACTGAATGATGCCACAAGGGAGAAAATGGAAAACGGGTCACCCGAACATGCACAAGGCCACACCCAGGCAATCACAACTTAGCAAAACTGATACGGGCGCCCTCGAACGAAACAGCCCGACTTGAATGTGCCTGGTCAGGCGACCTCACATGGCGCGCCCGACCGAACGATGCCACAAGGGAGCAAACAGAAAACGGGTTGCCCGAATGTGCACAAGGCACTTGGGCGATCACAACTTATCAAAACTAATACGGGCGCCCTCGAACGAAATGAACCAACCCAACCCGAACGTGCCCGGTCAGGAAACCTCACATGGCGTGACACGGCGTGCCCAACCGAACGATGCCACAAGGGAGCAAATGGAAAATGGGCCACGCAAACGTGCACAAGGCACCCGGGCGATGACAACTTAGCAAAACTGATACGGGCACCTTCGAACAAAACGACCTGACTCGACCCGAACGCGCCTGGTCAGGCAACCTCACACGGCGCTCCCAACCTAATGATGCCATAAGGGAGAAAATGGAAAATGGGCCGCCCAAACGTGCACAAGGCACCCGGGCGGTCACATCTTAGAAAAAATGATACGGGTGCCCTTGAACGAAATGGCCTGACCCGAACGTGCCCAGTCAGGCAACCTCACATGACGCGACACGGCATGCCTGACCGAACGATGCCACAAGGGATCAAACGACAAATGGGCCGCTCGAACGTGCACAAGGCACCCAGGCAGTCACGACTTAGAAAAACTGATACGGGCGCCCTCGAACAAAATGGCCCGACCCGAACGTGCACGGTCGGGCGACCTCAAACGGTGCACCTGACCGACCGATGCCACAAGGGAGAAAATGGCAAACGGGCCACCTGAACATGCACAAGGCACCTAGGCAGTCACAACTTAGCAAAACTGATACGGGCACCCTCGAACGAAACGGCCCAGCCCGAACGTGCCCAGTTGGGCGACCTCACACGGCGCGACACGGCGAATGATGCCATAGGGGAGCAAATGGCAAGCGGGCTGCCCGAACGTGCAAAAGGCTTCCAGGCAGTCATAACTTAGCAAAACTGATACGGATGCCCTCGAACGAAACGACTCGACCCGAACACGCCCGGTCGGGCGACCTCACACGGTGCGACATGGCGCACCCAACTGGACGATGCCACAAGGGAGAAAACGGAAAACAAGCCACCCGAATGTGCACAAGGTACCTGGGTGGTCACAACTTAGCAGAACTGACACAGGCGCCCTCGAACGAAACGGCCTGACCCGAACGTGCTTGGTCGAGCAACCTCAAACGGCACCACACGATGAACGATGCCACAAGGGAGAAAATGGCAAGTGGGCTGCCCGAACGTGCACAACGCATCCGAGCGGTCACAACTTAGCAAAACTGATACGGGTGCCCTTTAACGAAACGACCCGACCCGAACGCGCCCAGTCGAGCGACCTCACATGGTGCGACATGGCGCACCCAGCCGAATGACGCCACAAGGGAGAAAATGGAAAACGGGCCGCCCAAACGTGCACAAGGCACTTGGGTGGTCACAACTTAGCAAAACTGATACAGGTGCCCTCGAACGAAATGGCCCGACCTGAATGCGCCCAGTCGGGTGACCTCACATAGCGCGCCCGAACGATTAATGACGCCACACGGGAGAAAACAGAAAATGGGCCACCGGAACTTGCACAAGGCACTCGGGTGGTCACAACTTAGAAAAATGTTGAGATTGCAACAAGATGATGAGCTTAGTGAAAAGAGTCACCTTCACTAACTGGGCCCACAGGGTATTTTTGGCGCAAGTCTATTTTTAGACTATGTCTACTTTTAGACATGTCGATCATATTCTATGAGTTCCAGGATGCTATATGTGGATGGTTGGTCAAGTTGAAAAAAATATATGGACTTCTATTTTTATACATATATGGCGAAATCTATTTTTATATTGCAAGTCTAAAAATAGATATGTTGAATATTATTAGCTCTTAATAATATTTGGACTCTAAACATTATCTTATTCTCTTGGAGCACTTCAGTTAAGTGCACAGATGTGGCACAGGAGCTGACAGAAGGAATTACGCTATTCCTAAGGGTTAAGTGGAGCTATTGCATGGAGACTTTAGTTAGAACTCATGTGATAGAGTTTGGTGGAGTTGGAGAAGTAGTTGGTGGAGTTGTGTTCAGTTTAACTCAGTTAAACACAGTTGAGCTAGTTGTATCTAGTCTAACTGATTGATACACTAGTGAGAGTAGTGTGAAATAATTAATAATTAACTCACTAAATATTAACTCATTAATCAACTGAAGAATACATCAGTTAACTACAGTGCATGGACAGTTTCAGTGGAGACCAGTGAAGAGGTAGGTGAAAGAGCAGGTTGACTATCAGTTGTGACTATAGTGTTGCATGATTTGCAACACCCAGTGATTGGAGATGCCAATGAGGATTGTGTGAGCAAGGATGGACCAATTCAATTTCATTCAGAGCCATTCTTCAGTAGTGATTGCACAGTAGAGGCAGGCTAGCAGGTGGCAAAGATCGTTGCATGGATTTGCAAGATCAAGCCAGATTAGTGTGTAGCGATTTTATTGTACTGAGAGCTTGATATGATCAGATTTGTATGAGGATTTTTACTTGATCTCTATGACATATATTATATACAAATAGTTGGGGTTTCCAGCTTTAAGCTTTCCCGTTAAAACATTGTGTTCAAATGTGTGAATTTTTATGGTTTCAATGTGTGCAAGCAATTGATTTAATTTCCGCATGTGATGATCAATGGTAGAAGAGATTTTGTATTGTGCATGAAGTTAAAACAATGTGTGATCAGGAGAATCTTGGATGTATAACACATTAGTTATATAATTTCTACATGGTATCAGAGCTATATTGATCATTGGAGCAATTGCAGAAAATTGAAGTGGTTGAGTTTTGTGCTAGTGGAGTTCGAATTTGCAGCAGTGTTTTCTTGGTGTCGAAGTTGAGATGTCTTTCAACGGATTGCGATTGGAGTATGCCCTTGAGGGCAGATCAAATTATATTACATGGAAAGACAGGATGGAGGTGGTGCTAGAGGATAATGGGTTGAAGGATTTCATATATGCAGAAATTCCAAAACCGGCTTCTAGCGATGCTGCCGCACTTGATGCATGGCAAAAGAAGACAGAAAAATGTCAAAGGATTCTGTTGGAAGGTGTGAAGGATCACATAGTGTCCATCCTTCATGGTAAAGCTTTTCCATTCTTGATGTGGAAATCTTTGACAGACTTGTTCCAAAGCAAGAGCGACCAAAGAAAGTTGGTGCTCAAGGATAAACTCAGGAAGATAAAAATGGAGAAAGCAGACAGTATACCCAAGTACCTCACAAAGTTTTTCCAGTGCAGGGATGAGCTGCGAAGTGTGGGGGTTACTGTAGATGAAGAGGACTTGGTGATATTGGCTCTCCTTGGGCTTTTGAAGAGTTGGCATTCCTATGAGGACTCTGTCAATGGTCGGGAGAAACTACCAAGATGGAAGCGACTTTGGTCGGATCTTGTGCAGGAGGAGATCAGGCGGAGTACTAGGGATGGATCATCATCAAGGAATGAAGATGAAGAAAATTTCTCTTTGGCTACCAAAGAAAGGAAGGGGAAGGGAAAGAAAAATACTTCTCAATCCGATGTGAAAGGCAAGAAGCAGGACATGTCCAAGGTGAAGTGTTTTCACTGTCACCAACACGGACATTACGCCACTAATTGTTCATAGAAGAAGAAAAGGAAGCAGGTTGTTGGATCTGCAGCTGGAGAGGCCTTAGCCTCGCATTTTGAGCTAGATTTTTCACTGATCGCATGCTTGGTCTCAAGTGTGATGGGATCAGTGTGGTTTCTTGACAGTGGTGCATCTTTCCACATGATCAGAGACAAATATTTGTTTACCGATTAGGATGAGAAAGATCTTGGAGTGCACATCGAGATGGGAGATGATGGTAGATACAGTGCGACCGGTATCAGGACCATTTCCTTTGAGAGGAAGTCTGGTAAACCCTTCTTATTGAAGGAATTCATGCATGTTCCAGGATTGAAGAAGAATCTTATCTCTGTGGCGATGTTGGAAGACAAGGGATATGATGTTGTCTTTAGTGAGGGAAAGGCTTTCCTGCGCAGTAAGGCAACTGGTGAAACCTGGAGGATAGGGGTTTGAGTTAAGAACCTTTATAAATTGCAGGTAGATGGTTGCGCAACAATGACAGGCAAGGCAGAAGGAGTGGTGAGTCGGGATGAGGGCGAGCTGTGGAACAAGAGATTGGGACACCTTCACCATGGAGCTTTGAAAATTTTGCAGCAGATTTCTACTGGGCTTCCTAAGGGTACACTTGCGCAGTCAGATCAGTGCAAGGGATGTACCTTGGGAAAATTTGTGAAAGCCACCTTTCATGAGAAGGGTAGTCGCGCCACGACGATCCTTAAGAGAATTCACACAGACGTGTGTAGACCTTTCTCAGTAGCTTTGATAGCAAAGCATAGGTATTATGTGATCTTTGTTGATGACTTTTCTCGGAAGTGTTGGATCTTATTCATGCAGAAGAAGAGCGAGACATTCTCAAAGTTCTGTGAGTTCAAGGCACTGGTGGAGAAAGATTCGGGGAAGCAGGTGAAGGCTCTTAGGAGCGACAATGGTGGTGAATTCATCTCTGGTGAATTCAAAGTCTTTTGCAGTGCAGAAGGAATTCGAAGAGAGCTCATAGCGTCTCATAACCCACAACAGAATGGGGTCACAGAGCGAAAGAACAGAACGATCGTGGGTGTTGCACGGGCGATGTTGCATGATTAGGGCCTTCCCATACACTTGTGGACTGAGGCATGAAATACTGTAGTATATGTGCAAAACCATTGTCCTCACAGGATACTTGGCATGAGTACACCCGAGGAGGCGTTATCTGGTAAGAGGCCTGATATTTCTCATTTGAAGATTTTTGGCTCACCTATTTACATTCATGTGACAAAGGATGCCAGGAAGAAGCTGGAGCTGACCGCAAAGGTTGGGATATTTGTGGGGTACACAGAAATACCCCACAACTATCGTGTGTATTTTCCAGACAGTTGAAAGACTATTGTGCGACGGGATATCAAATTTCATGAGGAGAAAGCCATGAAGTGTTAGCTTGAGAGGGAGCCACACTTGCATGCAGATGAGGAGCTATTAGTTCCTAAGGATGAGCCTCAGGATGTGGATCATCCACAAGAGGAGGTTCATGGAGTGGAAGAAACCACTCATGCAGCGCTAACCATCAGAGGGCAGAAGCACACTATAGAAGCTGAGCGACTGAATCAAGATGTAGTGTAGAATGTAGGAGTCCCTACATCATAGCACAGATAGAGACAGTCACCTGACTGATATACTGGATACATGGCTCTGATGAGCAAGTGTATCATGACAGAACCATCTTCTTTCGAGGAAGTTGTGGAGGACCCTGCATGGGTAAATGCCATGGTGGAAGAGTATGATTCAATTGTCAGAAATAGTGCATGGGAGATTGTCCCAAGGGCGAAAGGGAAATCAGTGGTAGGTTCAATATGGATCTAAAAAGTGAAGCAAGCAGCTGACGGGAGTGTGGAGAAGTACAAGACAAGATTTGTTGCCTGGGGCTTCTCACAGATTGAGGGGATCGACTATGAGGAAACCTTTGCACCTGTTGCAAGGTATTATTCCATACAAACGATTCTTGCTCTCTTAGTGCAGATGGGGTGGCACATTCATCAGATGGATGTGAAGACTGCGTTCCTTAATGAAGTCATTGAGGAGGAGGTGTACATAGAGCAGCCCGAAGGTTTTGAGATCTTCAGCATCAAGTCGCATGTGTGCAGGCTCAAAAGAGCATTGTATGGGTTGAAACAAGCACCTCGTGCTTGGTACACATGGATAGACAGTTATTTCACTGGACTTGGATTCTCCAAGAGTGAGGTGGATCCGAACCTATACCAGATTGTGGTGGAGGGTAAATTGTTGATCATTGTACTTTATGTAGATGATTTTATTTTGACGGGTGATGAACTGTTGACACACTCATGCAAGGCTAATATTGCAAAGGAGTTTGAGATGAAGGACTTGGGCCTCCTTCATTATTTCCTGGGATTGGAAATTTGGCAGCGCAGTGATGCATTGTTTGTGTCTCAAGGCAAGTATGCCCAGGAGATATTGGAGAAGTTCAACATGCAAGGCTGAAAGCCTATCGACACTCCTCTTCCTGGTGGTTGGTGGAAAGAGGATGCTACATCAGCAGAGGTAGTGGATGCCACTATTTATCAACAGTTGGTTAGTTCACTCATGTATCTAGTCAATACATGACCGGACATATGCTATGTTGTTAACCAGCTTTCACAAGCTATGGTTAATCCTACCAAAATCTTTTGGAAGGCGGGGAAGCATGTATTGAGATATCTCAGAGGCACATCAGGATATGGATTATGGTACAAATAGTCAGATGAGGTGAAGCGGCATGGCTTCACAGATGCAGATTGGGAAGGGAGCCCAATGGACAGAAAGAGCACATCTGGAGGGATTTTCAGTATCGGGTCTACAATAGTTTCTTGGTATAGCAGGAAACAGAGATCCGTGGCACTCATTTCAGCGAAGACTGAGTACATGGCAGCAAGTTTGGCTACATGCGAGGCTATATGGATGAGGAAGATCCTGGTCGGGTTGTTCAGTTCACACTTAGATCCTACTGAGATATATTGTGATAATTAGAGTTGCATCAAACTTTTGGTTAATCTAGTATTTAATGATAGATCTAAACACATTGACATCTGGTACCATCATATCAGAGATTGTGTGCAGTGGAAGATCATGTTACTTTCTTACATTCCTACGGAGGATCAGGATGTTGATATCTTGACAAAGGCGCTCACCAGGAGCAAATTCGAATACCACAGAGGCAGGATTGGGGTGGAAAATAATCCCTATCTTGTTGAGAGGGAGTGTTGAGATTGCAACAAGATGATGAGCTTAGTGAAAAGAGTCACCTTCACTAAGTGAAAAGAGTCTCCTTCACTAAGAGTCGCCTGGAATGAAACTGCTCGACCTAAACGGGCCCAGTCAGGAGACCTCACATGGCGCGACATGACGCGCTTGACTGAACGATGCCACAAGGGAGAAAATGGAAAATGGAACACCCGAACGTGCATAAGGCACCTAGGAAGTCACGACTTAGCAAAACTGATACAGGTGCCCTCGAACAAAACGACCCGACTTAAATGCGTCTTGTTGGGCAACCTCACATAGCACAACATGGCGCGCCTGACCGAATGATGCCACAAGGGAGAAAATGGAAAACAAGCCACCCGAACGTGCACAAGGCACCCGGGCGGTCACAAATTAGCAAAACCGATACGAGCGCCCTCGAACGAAACGACCCGACTCGAATGCGCCCGGTTGGGCGACCTCAAACGGAGTGACACGGCGTGCCGGAACGAATGATGCCACAAGGGTGAAAATGGAAAATAGGCCACCCGAATGTGCACGAGGCATCTGAGTGGTCACAACTTAGGAAAATTGATACGGCCGCCCTTGAACGAAACGACCCGACACAGACATGCCTGGTCGAGCGACCTCACACGGCGCGACATGATGCCCCCGACCGAATGATGCCATAAGGGAGAAGATGGAAAATGGGCCACCCGAATGTGCACAAGGCACCCAGGTGGTCACAACTTAGAAAAACTAATATGGGCGCCCTCGAACGAAATGGCCCGACTCGAACACGCCCGGTCGGGTGACCTCACACGGTGTGACAGGGCGCGCTGGACCGAACGATGCCACAAGGGAGAAAATTGTAAACCGGCCACCCGAACATGCACAAGGCACCCAGGCAGTCACAACTTAGCAAAACTTATACGGGCACCCTCGAACAAAACGACCCGACCCGAACGCACCCAGTCGGGCGACCTCACACGGCCACTTTCCTCCTAAACGTGGCAATACCGACACTTGACACAAATTTTGGCAATATCAACCCTTCTTCTAACTTTTTCAATACAGACAATAATCTCTGTAACGTCGCAATACCGACACTTAGCTCTCTGTAACATTACCGACGCTTTTCCCCCATGCGTCGCAATAGCGACACTTTGCCCCCAAACCGTTGCAATAGCAACACTTAGCTCTCTGTAACATTGTAATAGCGACAATTAGCTCTCTGTAATGTCACAATAGCAACACTTAGCTTCTGTTACATTGCAATACCGACGCCTTGCCCCCATGTGTCGCAATAGCGACACTTTGCCCCCAAACCGTCGCAATAGCGACACTTGGCTCTCTGTAACGTCGCAATAGCGACACTTAGCTCTCTGTAATGTCGCAATAGCGACACTTAGATTCTATTATGTCACAATACCGATGCTTTTCCCCCAAACAACAGGCTGCCCGAACATGCACAAGGCACCCGGGTGGTCACAACTTAGCAAAATTAATACGGACGCCCTCGAACGAAATGGCCCAACCCAAACGTGCCCGGTCAGGCGACCTCACACAGCGCGACACAACACACCTGACCAAATGATGCTTAAAGGGAGAAAACGGCAAACGGGTCACCCGAACGTGCACAAGGCACCTGGGTAGTCACAACTTAGCAAAACTGATAAGGGCACCCTCGAACGAAACGGCTCGGCCCGAACGCGTCCAGTCGGGCAACCTCACACGATGTGACACAATGAATGATGCCACAGGGGAGAAAATGGCAAGTGGGTGGCCCGAACATGCACAAGGCACCCGGGCAGTTACAACTTAGCAAAACTGATACAGGCGCCCTTGAACCAAACGGCCCCACCCGAACACGCTCAGTCAGGCGACCTCACATAGCGCAACACAGCGCGCCTGACCGAACGATGCCACAAGGGAGAAAACGGAAAACAAGTTGCTCGAACGTGCACAAGGCACCCGTGTGGTCACAACTTAGCAAAACTGATACGGGCGCCCTCGAACAAAATGGCCTGACCCGAATGCGCCTGGTCGGGTGACCTCACATGGCACGCCAGAACGATTAACGATGCCACAAGGGAGAAATTGGCAAACTGGCCACCTGAACGTGCACAAGGCACCTGGGTAGTCACAACTTAGCAAAACTAATACAGGCACCCTCGAATGAAACGACCCGACCCAAACGCGCCCGGTCGGGCGACCTCACATGGCACGACATGGCGCGCTCGACCAAACGATGCCACATGGGAGAAAATGACAAATGGGCCGCCCGAACATGCATAAGGCACTTGAGCAGTCACAACTTAGCAAAACTAATACGGGCACCCTCGAACGAAATGGCCCAACCTGAACGCGCCTGGTCGGGCGACCGCACACAGCGCGACACGATGCGCTCGAACGATTAACAATGCCACAAGGGACCAAATGAAAAATGGGCCACTCGAATGTGCATAAGGCACCTAAGTGGTCATAACTTAGCAAAACTGATACGGGCGCCCTCGAATGAAACGACCCAACCTGAACGCGCCCGATCGGGTGACCTCACACGGCGTGACACGACGCGCCCGATCAAACAATGCCACATGGGAGAAAATGGAAAACGGGTCGCCCGAACGTGCACAAGGCACCTAGGTGGTCACAGCTTAGCAAAACTGATACGGGTGCCCTCGAACGAAACGGCCCGACCCGAACGCGCCCGTTCGGGCGACCTCACACAGCGCGACACGGCGCGCCCGTAAAAACGATGCCACGAGGGAGAAAATGGAAAATGGGCCACCCAAATGTGCACAAGGCACCCAGGTGGTCATAACTTAGCAAAACTGATATAGGCACCCTCGAACAAAACGACTCGACCCGAACAAGCTTGGTCTGGCGACCTCACACGGCACTACATTGCGCGCCCGACCGAGCGATGCCATAAAGGAGTAAATGGAAAACGGGCCACCCGAACGTGCACAAGGCACTCGGGCGGTCACAACTTAGCAAAACTGATACGAGCACCCTCGAACGAAACGACCCGACCCGAACGTGCTTGGTCGGGTGACCTCACACGGCGCACCCAAATGATTAACAATGCCAAAAGGGAGAAAACGGAAAATGGGCCATCCAAACGTACACAAGGCACCCGGGCGATCACAACTTAGCAAAATTGATATGGGCACCCTCGAACAAAATGACCCGACCTGAACGGGCTCGGTCAGGAGACCTCACACAGCGCGACATGGCACACCCGACCGAACGATACCACAAGGGAGAAAGTGGCAAATGGGCTGCTGAAATGTGCACAAGGCACCCGAGCGGTCACAACTTAGCAAAACTGATACGGGTGCCCTCGAACGAAATGGCCCGACCCGAACGCGCTCAGTCGGACGACCTCACATGGCACAACACGGCGCACCTGAATGATTAATGATGCCACATGGTATCAAATGAAAAATAGGCCACCCAAACGTGCACAAGGCACCTGGGCGGTCACAACTTAGCAAAACTGATACAGGGGCCCTCGAAAAAAACGGTCCAACCCAAATGTGCCCAATCAGGCGACCTCACATGGCGCGACATGACGCTCCTGACCGAACAAAGCCACAAGGGAAAAAATGGCAAACAGGCCGCCCGAACATGCACAAGGCACCCGAGCAGTCACAACTAAGGAAAACTGATATGGGCACCATCGAATGAAACGACCCGACCCGAACATGCCTGGTCAGGCGATCTCACATGGCACAACACGACGCGCCCGACTAAACGATGCCACTCAAACGTGCACAAGGCACCTAGGTAGTCAAAACTTAGCAAAACTGATACAGACACCCTCAAACGAAACGGCCCAACCCGAATGAGCCCGGTCGGGAGACCTCACATGGCGCGCCTGACCGAATGATGCCAGAAGGGATCAAATGGTAAACGGGCTGCCCGAACGTGCACAAGGCACCCAGGCGGTCACAACTTAGCAAAATTGATACGGGCGCCCTCGAATGAAACGACTCGACCTGAACGTGCCCAGTCGGGCGACCTCGCACGACGCGACACAATACGCCCGACCGAACGATGCCACAAGGGAGAAAATGACAAACGGGCCACCCAAATGTGCACAAGGCACCCGAGCGGTCACAACTTAGCAAGACTTATACGTGCGCCCTCGAACGAAACGAACCGACTCGAACGCGCCCGATCGGGTGACCTTACACGACACGACATGGCGCGCCCGAACGAACAATGCTACAATGGAGAAAATGACAAACGGGCCACCCAAATGTGCACAAGGCACCTGGGTGGTCACAACTTAGCAAAACTTATACGTGCGCCCTCGAATGAAACGGCCCGACCTGGACGCGCCCGGTCGAGCGACCTCACATGGCGTAACACGACGCGCTCGATCGAACGATGCCACAAGGGAGAAAATGGAAAATGGGTTGCTCGAATGTGCACAAGGCACCCAAGAAGTCACAACTTAGAAAAACTGATACGGGCGCCCTCAAACGAAACGACCCGCCCTGAATGCGCCCGGTCGAGCGACCTTAGACGGCGCAACACGGCGCACCCGACTGAATGATGCCACAAGGGATAAAATGCCAAACAGGTTGCCCGAACATGCACAAGGCACCCGGGTGGTCACAACTTAGCAAAACTGATACGGGCACCCTCGAACGAAATGGCTTGACCCGAACGCGCCCGGTCAGGCGACCTCACATGGCGCGACACAGCATGCCTGACCGAATCATGACACAAGGGAGAAAAATACAAATGGGCTGCTTGAATGTGCACAAGGCACCTAGGCTGTCACAACTTAGCAAAACTGATACAGGCACCCTTGAACAAAATGGCCCGACCCAAATGCGCCCTGTCGGGCGACCTCACACAGCCACTTGCCTCCTAAACGTGGCAATACCGACACTTGACACAACTTTCACAATATCGACAGTAATCTTTGTAACATCGCAATACCGACGCTTAGCTCTCTGTAATGTCGCAATACCGACGCTTTGCCCCCATGCATCGCAATAGCGACACTTTGCCCCCAAACCGTCGCAATAGTGACACTTAGCTCTCTATAACGTCGCAATAGTGACACTTAGCTCTCTGTAACATCGCAATAGTGACACTTAGCTTCTGTTACGTCGCAATACCGATGCCTTGCCCCCATGTGTCGCAATAATGACACTTTTCCCCCAAACCATCGCAATAGAGACACTTAGCTTCCGTTACATCTCAATACCGACGCTTTGCCCCCAAGCGTTGCAATAGCAACACTTGCCCTAAACCGTCGCAATAGCGACACTTAGCTCTATGTAACATCGCAATAGCGACACTTAGCTCTCTGTAACTTCGCAATAGCAACATTTAGCTTCTGTAACGTCGCAATACCGACGCTTTGCCCCCATGTATCGCAATAGCGACACTTAGTTCGTAGTTTCACAAGACCGACATATTTCTCCAATCCGTCGCAATTCCGACGCTTTTCTACAAACGTCGCAAGACCAACACTTACCTCTATGTGTCGTAATACCGACACTTCTCTCCAAATTTCGGTAAAGTGACAGTTGTGGGTGGGATTTGAAAAATTGATAAAATTTGGGGAAATTCCCGACATTTGGTCAAAAGTGTTGGAACTAAAGTGTCGGAATTTCCGCCAAATGTACTAGTGTTAAAACTCGTCGTTGACTTTTTACCTGACACCTCTACTAAAGAAGCACGTCTTTTTAACCTCATCCATCTTGATGAAATGCATTGTGAGGCTGCATTGGCCAACGAAGTGCATAAGAGACGAATCAGGCGCAATATGACCAACATGTCAAGCCTCGCATCTTCTCAGAGGGTGACTTGGCCTTACTTTATGATCAGGAATCTAATGTAATAGGTACAGGGAAATTCGAGCCATTATGGAATGTCCACTATATTGTCAAAAGATTTCTTGCTAAGGGTGCCTACGAGTCGGTAGATTATGATGGAATTCCATTGGCGCAACCCCGAAATGGGTTGTATCTGAAATGTTACTTTGCTTAAAAATGAGTGTAGTAAACTTTTGTATTGTATTGTATATATGCATTTGATTTGCATTTACTTTCTTAGTTTGGTTTTCTAGATTTTTCTTGAAGATAGTAATCCTCTTTACATTTCATCGCAGATGTCTGAATCTTTGGAACCATTCGTTGGATACGCTGATGGTGCTAGTCGTAGTACGTAGAATCTACCCTCTACAACATGGGATTTTTTCGCTCCTAGCAGCGAGTTAGTGATTTTTCAATGGATTTGCATCGGTTGATCTACAAGAAATATCATTGAGTATAGCGCGTTGATCGAAATTCTCTTTGATTCCATTTCATTTGGTATTAACCGCATCATCATTAGGTTACACTCGCAACTTGTTATACTACAACTTACTAGTGTTTATACTGTCAAAAATCTGACATTGCATCATATGTTCCTAAAAGTTTGAATTTTGGAAAGACATTTTGATTTCATTCAATATCAACACATTTCCATAAATTTGAACACATTAATTGATTCTTTAACAAATTATGTTATAAAACAGACATTTGAAACACATGTAAGGAAATATTTTCTAATTCATGTCACATAATTGAATGGGTTTGCGCAATAAACATACGAAAACACTAAAAATAAATAGATAGATAGTTATGTTTTTACAAAATTTGTGCCCAAGACACATTGGTCATCTAACCTCAAACATGTGAAATTTCAAAGTAAAATAGTGATGCTCGTGATAACAAATCGATCTAGCTATCCTATGCAATAATCACAT
Organism: Pinus albicaulis; assembly: GCA_034641835.2. Taxonomy (NCBI): domain Eukaryota; kingdom Viridiplantae; phylum Streptophyta; class Pinopsida; order Pinales; family Pinaceae; genus Pinus; species Pinus albicaulis. Next base: position 294,702 of record MU968478.1, on the reverse strand, counting down.
CCAATGGTTAGGAACACCAATAGTATAAGATCGTTACCATGGGTAACTTTGATCCGGCAACTGAATCCTCGAGAGTCAATCCCTCCACATGTTGTCAGAAGCTTAGCAAGAGTCTTGTATTATATACGTCAAAACTTTAGTCTAGTCTTGGGAAACATCAAAATACAAAAACATGTATAAACCTTAGAAAAAAATAAAAAAACATGGTCAAAACATTCTTACCAATTGCACCCCATTGAGCAACTATCCGGTAGAATCAAGTCTCAGATATCCCCTAATTCTACACCCGCATATGCATAATCATCGATGTCAATCATTTGTTGTCTAAACTAGGTGTCGAATGCAAGAGGAGAATATGATGGTCAATTGACCAGCATGTCTAGCCATCAATTATACCCATCTCTTCATCTATGGATCTCTAGGGCCGTATATACCTGTAACATGTTGGGGTTACATCAATGGAATCCACTCTAAGGCGAAGGAGATCAGATCAAGACATAGTTGAAATTATTCTTCCTTCCTCCCTTTTACCTTGGTCAGTTTTTTCTTTCATCTGAAAGATGAAAGTTTCAACTCAGTTGAAAACCGTTGGTTCTCAACACTCAAAGGTATTACCAAGCATGTATGATCTGTTTGCCACATGTAGTGTAGTGGAAGCGGTAAGCTTTTTGAATAGTGAATAGGATGGTCCGAAAGGAAAATCACATACATCGCGTGATTTTTTATTTTCCCATCCTTACCTGTCTGGGCCTCCCTAGATGGCAAGTACGCAAGATAATTCTACCGTCTTCCAAGAGTAGATCTTGAAAGAGAATTGGAGAACCTCGCCTCGATAACACTATGAGAAATAAATGTCCTCCACTAATATTGGGATCACTTTGTCCCCAATGTGAAATGCATGTATTACTAGATCCCATGAACGAACAAGGGACTCCAATAGTTCCATTTGCTACCTCATACCCAAAAATCTAAAGTACTTTAGCAACCCGCAATCTCTAAGGGCTCTTACAAGACCTAGATCGTTTAGGAATTCATGTTTTGTTCTTCGTGTTCTCTTTTCCCCTATGTAATCATCATTTTGATCTAATGAATACCTAAAGCACAATCATAAGCTTCATTAGACCATGTCATAAAAAACTTGGGAAATTTTGGGCACACATCAAAAAACAAGAATGGAAAATCGTCCAACGCACCCCAAGTCAAGGGACAGAGCATCATAGCAGTATCCTGCCTTCAATTTCAAGCACTATAATGCACCTTTTCAACATTTAAGGGTGTGTTTCCCTCCGAGCGTAGTAGATTTACCCTAAGGGATCAAACCCTAAAAATTCTACTATGAAATGCAATGAAAATGATATTAAAAGAAAGAGAAGGTTTATAGCACCAACATGGATCAAATGACGAGGAAAAATCGTCCAAAATCGTCGCAATCAACTACTCAATTTCGGCAAAACTCGGTTCCGCAGCTCCTATTTTTCAAATGGTAACTTGGAATGGTAAAAATGAATGGTAAAAACCTTTTAATTAGTCAATTTGATTGATTGAATCATATTTAATGTTGTCACTATGGTTTTTATTCATTTTTTTCTATGAAACAGTATTTTTAATTCGTTTGATGATTTTCTATACAATTTTTACAACTGATATAGTATATTAAGTCGTGCACACATATTCAAGAATGATTTGACCACAAAGCATACTTTTATCCTTATTTTTCAAACTTTGATAAAAATGAAAAAGGACTTGAAGCGTACTTTTATCTCTTTTTCGAGCTTCGATAATGGCGAAAAAGGAACCCTTGGAGTCTTCTTTTACCTCTTTTTCGTACTCCGATAATGTGAAAATATTTTCAAGCACTTGTCTCTTCGAGCTCGTAAAAGTAAATGAAACGCATACCATAAAGTATAAGTTTAACCATTTTCCCAACCGAGATAGATTATTTACGAAAATGAAAACCTTATTCGAACATGGCTAAGATGTTTTTCGGGTATCACTTTACCCTTTTTTCGACTCCGAGCGACAAATTTATGAAAAAGTACTCATGGATTTTTCTTTTGTCCTCTTTTTTTCAAACTCTATGCAAAATATGAAAAGGGACCGATTTGTCACTATCGTGCTCGTTAAAACATAAAATAGAGACGGACTTGTCGATCATGGCAAAATCAAGTTTCATTTATCACTAGACTCGTTAAATTATTAAATAGTGATGGATTTGCTCGAAGAGTTGAATTATAGATCAAGCATATGTTACCCTCCTCTCAAGCTTGTTAAAAAATAAAGAGGTTGGTCGACAAATGATCTAGTAATATTTAGGAAAAAGAACAAACATCACTTTATGGTAGTAGGTGGTCGCCTGTGAACATGACACTTTCACTCCATGATTGTGACTGTGTTCGGTAATCTTCGTGTTCATCATACCTTCACTTCGGTTTTGGGTCACTGCCGCCAACTCATCTCGTTGTCACCGACATGCTCAAGAGAAGTCATCCAAAGAAATCCGAATCCTTCGCAATACTCATAAACCTTCATTTTCATGACATTCAACTCTAAACATTTCTATATCAAGTCACATTTTTCCGAAATCGCAACTCCCATTTCACGATAAAGTGGCTTCTGCCGACATCACCATCATCCAGGAAGTTTACTTAGAAACATCTTCCGCACTCCGAGGCTTGCTACATCATCGACAAGTTTCTCGCTTTCCTGACCTTTGACCGAAATATTTTGTTTTTCATTCGACATAAAATCATCTACTCACACCTTGAAAACTATAATGTAGTACCTTGGAGAGCCATTAACATCAATGGTGGTTCTCTCATTTTTGTTAACAACTCACATCATTGGCCGGTAATCAAAATGATGTCTTACCATGTTCGACTTCAAATCATATATTTGCATGTTTAGACTTATATACCTAAATGATTTGAGGACCGAGATAAGAAGACCCCGATCTAGTTTCATTCATCCGTGCCGCGATTTCGTGATTTTTGTAATAATATCATTTGTACGATGACTTTACATATAGATCGTCATCCTAACATGGTATATATCCTTAGGCATGTCTATATTTGGCAACATTCAATGTAGATGACTATCCAATTATGTACATGTTATTAGATATTTTATGTAAGCCGAGCATCGTAATGTTCTCCTCAAGAATTCATGATCGATGAATATATCATGATTTAATGTATTGCAAGATTGAAGCCGGCCATCGTCTCGCTTCTCAGCTTCCTACTACATCGTAAAGCATCTCATCCAAAGACTATTATTATTTTGATCATGCTTTAGGGCGCAACTGCTATAGGCCAATTTGGGCATCATCCCCCAAGACCTGTCAAATGACAACATCCCTAGAATGTTTTGAAATGGGTCTAACATCACCTTACATCTGCCATATGCCCTAAGTGAAGAAATTTCATCCATGGCTTCTATTGTGAGATTTCCAACGTTCGAATTATATGTTATATGACCTAACATTCACCAACACTCATCCGCAAGGACTAACTATGTTGCAAAGGCTAAATCCTTAATGCAAGGGTGCACTTTGCACTTCCTAACACTCAAGGGTAAAAAAATGGTCACCTAGGAGTGGAATTTTCATTGTTCCAGAATCTCCACATGGCTATCGCCTTATAGAAGAGTCCATACGTGTCAAACTTCAAATCCAAGTGTCCATCTAACACCTATGAACTTGGTAACATGTATTGCCTATTATTATAAAGTAATTCATTGAGAAAATACCATCAGCTTCCCTATAAATTGAGCACTCATCCTAGTGCTAAGAAGGAAGAATTTGTGCAAATTTAGGTTGTTGGATTCTCATTTGATAAGAGAGTGAAAGTACCGATATGCTTCGGATAATGTCAGATGTGATGAGGCTAGAAATGAAGTTGATAAGGTTGACAAAAAATCGATCCATTGGTCGTAATATTCTCTACTCTTTTGATAAAGATTGATGTTCATTTTACCATACATATGTCTCTATTTTCTTGTGCAATGTATTCTTGAATGATGTATGTATTTCAGATATAATCTGGCTTGATTTGAGCAAGATAAGTAGATATCCGTATATTGCATGTTGTTTCTTGTTCTCTATTTGTATTTAAATCGATCTAGCAACTTGAGTTGACTTAGAGTGACGAAAGCAATGACAGAAGGAGAAGGAGAAGAAAAAGAATCACAAGTAGGCCTTTCCCATTCTCGTATATCTCTTTGTTTTTGAGAAAATAATAGTTATTCTTTCTTCTATTGTTCTAAGTGAAAAATACCACACTTAAGGAATTTGGTTTATCCGTAGATCACAATTTCCGTATACAAGCCTCCACATCCACACCACCTTCATCATGACAAATATGTAAACTCGCCCGCTCTGTCCTCGCAAAGACTCGGTGAAGGGCTCTCTCTTGATACTCTCTCATGCCTTGCTTGGGCAAGATTTTTCATTTTCAGCTGGTTACCATGTTCATGCACATTTGAAATCGTGTTCGTGCATATCCGAAACTGCTTTCCATGTTTCTATTGAGATGTAGTAAATTTTCATTCTCAAGTGGTTACCATGTTCATGGTTGAAACTATTTCCGTGTTTCTACTAATATGTAGTAAATCAAATAAACATGTACACTCAATTTATAATTTTTCAAAAAATATTTATTTGTCATTGTTTTTTAATATCATAGTTAAGGTGGATGAGATCTATTTTATGGTCATAGTTCAGAGTTTTTAAATTTTCCAATTAGAAAGATATTCCAAAGAAGAAACTTAACCCTAGCATTTTACTGATTCATGTGCGTGATTTTGTTGCAAATAAATATTCAACTCAACTTTCTCTTACCACCTTAATCATTCGGAACCTCATAGCCAACTACATCGACTCGTTGTTGAACCTTAAGCCTTCGTATGGGCTATAGGATGGGACATTAACCTTCTAACTCAGCTTTACTTTGTATGTCTTCTCAAACCCGCATGTGAACTAAATAGTCTCATGATTTGATTTATAGACAAATGCAAGATTTCCTTGGAATACCGATAATTTGATTGAAAAAGGTTTACAGAAGGAGTTGTCACTTTTGTAAATGCATATTATGTAAAAGGTTTGTTCATGGAATTAAAAGGACATGTATTTTCCACAACATTTAGTCCACCGATGATGGTAATATTGGTAGTCATGGGCTCCATTATTCTTGCCGAGACCATCTATTTGGGAAGGTGAAGTGCCACACTCGATAATTTAGAGCATGCATCAGAGACTAAAATTTTTTATTCATGAATATAGAGACATGCAAGTAAGATTTATTTATAACCTTCTTATGCAATGTGGTGGTAGCAGCTCTGATTATAGTGGGTTTGTATGCCGTGTTGTGGGCAAAGTCAAGGATCACAAAATACCTAACCGGGAAAAATAGTCCGAAAGTGCTTCCTATAGTAGATGTTGTAGAAATTATACAATATGTATGTATATTACCAGACTCCCCGATATAACAATTAAATCCATTGTTAAATACATAATCCTTCTACTCAATTCTTTACGGAAATTAAATCAACTAATTGCAAACATATGAATAAAAATCATTCGCACATAACAAGATGTTTTATCGGGGAGTTTAAAGCTAAAAACCCCAACTATCATATATTATGTATATCATGGAATCATGAAACAATCTCATACAAAGCTTAGCTCATAGAGCTCTGCAATATACAATCGTCTCACATTGTCATACAAAAATTCGTTCACACATGTGCCAATTCTATCGCTCCCGATGTACTTCGCATCCACCGCGCAATCCCCGATGAAGAAGATTCCTAAATGAATTCGATCTTTCCTTTCCTTGACTGCGCAATCCTCATTGGCAACTCCAATGTGTGTGTCTAGATGCATTGAATGCATCGCTATAGTCACAAATGATAGTCAAACACACCCTTTCACCTATCTCTCCACCGGGTCTCCATTGATCCGACATGAAAGTAATTAACTATTGTATTTATTTAGTTGCAAGTAAGACACTACTTGTGAATTAATTAAATAATTAATTCACTCATCTTTCACTAGTGTATATTTAGTTACAACTAGCAATTAACCGAGTTTAACTCACTTAACCGAGTTAAAATAAATAACAACTCATATAACTACTCTTCCAACTCGTTTACAAATGTGTTACAATCCCCGCTACAACAAATTCCATCAAGCATGAGTCACCAATCAACCTTGAACTCGTAATTCCTCCAAACTTAACCGGTTTTCCACATCAATTAACCGAAATCAAGTGCTTCAAGAGAATAAGCTATTACTTATTGTCCGATTACCATTAAGGGCTAATAATAATCGACATGCATTCTATTTTTAGATATGTGATCTATAAGTATACTTCACCCATGATCTAAAAATAGAAACTCATCTAAAGATAGAATTTTCAACAATTTAGAATCATCATCCCGCAAATTTTAGAATATGCTCACCATCTCTAAAAATAGACATACACTAGTAGCTCCTATGACCCCATCTAGTGAAGGTGCTTAATTTTCAATTAGATCATCATCTTGTTGAATCTCAACGTATGTCAAGGCCAATGATGAAGCACTTCGAAGTCGCTTATAACAAAATGAAAAAAATTATATAAGGTTGTGAGGAGAATGAAGAGATTGGGTACCAAAATTTAGGATCTCAGAATTCCATGTATAGAACAAAGTAGATACCGCCATAATATCAATATGTTGACATGGAAGAAACCACTTACAAAACATTTGCAAATGAGACAATCAAAGTATCCGGCAAGGCATTTACTTAATCGCCGCTTCTTCAAGATAATTATGGTCTTAGTATGATGGTTTTTCTTCATCAAGATAATCGATGAAGTATAGATCTCTCGAAGGGGAGCACATCCTCATGTGAAAATACTTGTAGAAGTACTTCTACTTTTATCCTGAAATTTAATCAAGGATTGATGCATTTCACTTCAATGTCTAGGATCTTCATAAATAATGGATTTCTCGTTGTGATTTAATTTTAATTTCTATAAGATTTGAGTTTTTTTATCTTTTTATAAACATAAACCATACTAATTTTAATTTAAAAGCTATTTTTTTATATAATAAAGAGATAGGTTATAAGCTATTTTTATATAACAAGGAAATAGGCTATTATATGATCATTATAAAAAGAAAGTTATTACTTTATAATCTATAATTTGAAAATAATGGGTGGTAAAAAAATTCCAAAAAAAAATATATTTTTATTTTATTTTAATTCAAAATATTTATAATGTCAAATTTTTTGGATGAAAAGCTTTACATAATACCAAAGACATAAACTGATAGTTAAAATGTCATAACAAGATTTCATATTTAATGATAGTATGATTTACTTTTTTTAACTTTCACATAGCGAACACAATGATCTTGGACACTAAGGTGGTCATTTATAAGTTAAATTTCACATAGTAAACACAATGATCTTGGACACTAAGGTGGCCATCTAGTGGATATAAAGGGAAACAATAACCTAATAAGTTGATGAGTAGAATGTTCAGATATAAAGAGAAAACGATAACCTAATAAGTTGAGAAGTAGAATGTGTTGAGTGAAGCTCTATGTTCTTTCCACTTGCAAAATGGTTAAGTCAAATCCACCGGATTGAAATAGAGACACCTTCATATTCACCCCTATCAATTTATATTTGTGATTATTTTTTATTTTTAATGGTACAATCTCCAATGTGGTCTCACGCAATTGGATAATCAATTTATACATGTAATTATTGTATAACTTTTAATAATAAAATTTATTGTAATTCAATTCGAATTTTATTGAGATAGTTATTTTTAAATGTATATTAATTATTTATTTATATTTAAGGAAAATTAAATTATTTTAAATAATTTGTTGGAATTAGATGAATATATTTTGATTTATGTCATGAAAGAAAAAGGCTTTGGGAAATTAATATTTTGTTGTAGGTTTAAACAATATATATTTTTAATTAACTAGAATCAATTTTAAATATTTTTTATACAACAAAGACAAAGGTTATAAGGTATTTTTTATAATAGGAAAAGGTTTTGAAATATAGAGTTCGTAATCTACAATTCATTTACTTTTAGGAGTCTTGTTCTGTGACTCGAAATGTAGACGTAAAAATGAAGAAGGTAGAGATTCTAAACTCTCTATCTCAAAATATACAGATCACATAAACCTTCAAACTATCAAGAAATAGGTTATTACGGATCATTATAAAAGTTAATATTTTACAATTTTGAAAATAGTGCATGGTAAAAAGAAATTCAAAACCAAAAAGAATTGAAGCTCAAGATTTCAAGAAATTTTTATGTGAAATTTGATTTAGAAAATTTTGGTAAAAGGAAAACCTCTAACAATTAAACTACTACTTAATCTACCAAAATATATAATTGAATCATGATTCCTAATTATTTATGTGAGGAAATGGGGCTTATCCGAAACCATTTCCCTAAAATAATTGTTTATCAAGATCTTAAAGAAATGTTAGAGCTTTATTTATTTCGAAAAAGACCCAAAGAATTCAAAATTTGTCTACTTTATTTAGTGTTGATGTTTGATAATGACATGGTTTAACTATCTGAAGTTTTTTCTTGAAATTTAACAATAATTATTGACATTATTTTTGTGCGTAAATTGCGTGAGTGTTGGAATTTAGATATGGCATTTTTTTCCCACTATACTCCCCTACACTTCTAAATCCTCAGCTTGTACACAAACTAGCCTTCACTATTATTTACTCATTCTAGAGATGTTTTAAACTCAATTTCTAGATGTTCCAAGTGCTAGCTTTGAATGCAACCTATCATAATAAAAGAGTGTCAAATCTTGTATATGAATTTTTGGACTTCTTAACAGCTAGTTTGATGATTGGCCAACTTATATTATGTAGAAGTTTAATGATGGTAATTGGTTACAAACACCCGAACTATGTGCAAACTACTTTTTGTACCTTTTCATTACTCAGAAATATTAATGTGCCCCACACCCCCCACATAGTAGCCAAGGAACTTCACATAGTAGACAAATTTGGCTATAGATGCTTGTGAGGTTATTGTTATATTCAAATGAGCATATATTTCTCAAGTGTCCTTTTTTCCACTTTTTCTTTTCCTTCTCATTATCAAGTATGAGCTTGATGATTTTTATTTTATTTTATGTAGTGTATGAGGGAGTTCATTAATGCATTTTATATGCTTCTTGGGTGCAAAGGGTTTCCTTCCTTCATTTTCTTCATATTTGTGATTTATTGATTCCTATCCCACCTTGATACTTCCTCCATTTCTCAAAATGTCATATAGTAAAAGTGTGGGATGTGGAGGGAGCAAGAAGGGAATGACACCATCATTACTATGCCATTGTTATAGGACATTTATGTTAATGTAACTTTTTTCTTAAATTTAATCTTATGGTACTATAAAAAATCAAATTTTGATTGTATTTAATTGTCCATGTATTTAGCTTGATTATTTCCTTCCACATTTCCCTACTCCTACTTTCAGCGTTCTACTTCCTACTTTCCTTTGCACCTCTAAGTGCAATTGCTAGTTATATATGTTACCATATATTACTTCTTAACTAGTTTTTTGAATTTATCCTTGGTGTTATAGTGATTTGATCTAGCCTCACTCACATTACTTTAAAATGTTAATTTACCATATATTTAATAATTATATAATTATATATTTTTAAATTATAACTTTTTATATATTATCTATTTTTTTATTCTACATTTTTTATTCTGTTATTCAAGTAATATTTATTTTTATTAAGTGGTATTATTACTTTTACAAAATAAATTTATTAGTAAATTATATGTGTTACATCCTTTACCTTATGTAAGATTCATGCTGTTATAACCCATATTGATATATAATTTATTACGTTACAATTTGCATACGTTGCACAGTAAGTATTTTATTACATTACATTTTGCATATGTTGCACAGTCCGGTCGCAATGTGAGTCACGTAGATAAATACCATAAATACCGAATTGACCACAGAGTTATGATCTTCGAAGCTTAATGCTCGATCAACCCACATGACAGCAACCGGGCTCCGAACCCTATAGAGGCCGGACGACCAAGTGATTGAACCATAACCTCCAGAGGCAGAAGCCTTCTCACCACGAAAGCTTACACTATACAGATGCCTTTCATTCTTCTTCGTGAACACCAATGTTTTCGGCTTCACAGTCACCTGCACTCCGAACGGCTCCACAACTTGGACAGAGTAAGTTGAATTCTCAGGCCCCACATTGGTGACCTTTCTTGTGAAGGTAGCAGAGGCTTTGCCAGAGGAATGAAAGACCACAGAAAAAGAAGGATAATTGAGATCCCCCGGCTTCGGAATTTGCTTTGGACAGGACACCGGTGTCTTTGTCGGCACAGCAATCTCAGAAGACGAATAATTCAAGCTGCAAAGATAGTTAACGTAATCTTCAATGTCAATATCGTAGACAAGCCCGGGCTCTCGTGCTTTTTCAGGATTTACGTGGCCAGCACCCATGTCGAATGGAGTTGCAGGGGAGCCTGCTGGCGAGGCGTCCTCTATAGGCTTCCCCTTGTTATTGGTAACATCAGCCGTGGTCATGAGAGCAGACTTGACGGCAGCCGGGCTCCAATCTGGATGCGCAGCCTTCAGCAGAGCAGCCAATCCAGTAACATGGGGACACGACATGGAAGTGCCGGACAGTATATTGAATTCTGTTCTCCGATTATCAGAGGGTAGCCCCGAAGGACTCAGGTTCAGGGGCCACGCTGCTAGAATGTTGAGCCCCGGGGCGATTACATCGGGCTTCAGAATCTCTGGGCTTACGGAATTCGGGCCACGGGACGAAAAGGAGGTCAAAATTGGCGCCTCTTTCTCTGTGGTAAGTGGTAGCATAGAAAAAAATTGTTCCCGATGGGCTAATACTTTTGTTTGAATTCAAGTAATCTCTTATTGCCTTGGAGGCCTTGGCACCCACAATCGTAGCGGGCAAAAACGTGCGCGTCGGCTATGAGTTCTTCTCCGGCCCCTTCGGGGATGAGTTCTATCAACTCCAATTCCTCCGGCCATGGCCACCAGTTGCTCTATTTCGATTCTATCTGTGATTCCTAGTTCGCAGACCACGATTTTCCCTTGGACCTTCTCCGGTTCCAGAGAGCCATCTGAAATCGGGCTTCATTCCGAGTATTTCCGTGTAGAGCGCTGCGCCGCGGTAGACTCGACTGTTTCCCAACACGACAATCGTGGGAAAATTTCGGTCCACGGAACTTGCCCCGACAGTCATCATCCATGGCGCCTCGTTGGACAACGACAAGGCAATGGGCCCCATATTCCCCGCAGAGCAAGAAACGAAAACCCCTTTGGCCACCGCACCGAACGCCGCCACAGCCAGGCCCATATTCCCGCCATGATGTCGGAGTCGGAGCAACTTTGAGACCAGCAGACCTTATACACCGCCACTCGTGCTCCCGGTGCCATGCCCGTGGCCGTGCCCTGGGCATGACCCAGAACGCCGGCGTACTCAATAACGTTGCCTGCCGCTGTGGACGCAGTGTGGGTCCCATGCCCATCCGAGTCCCGCGGAGATTTATATTCCATCATTTCATTCATCCGACCATTGTCGGATTCGTATCCTTTGTGGAAGTACCGGGCGCCGATGAGTTTCTTGTTGCAGTTCGAAGCATTGAATTCTTTACTAGTCTTCGCAACGGCCCTTCCACTTGGAGGGCACCGGCGACTGAGTTTTATGCTCCGCAAAGCTGGGGTGCTCAGGCCAGACTCCGGTATCGAGAACGCCTATTATTACATTCGTAGCGTAGCCTGTGGACTCAGACCAGAGGCCTTGCCCTCTTTTCAAGCCCAGGAAAATGGGGCGTGCATACGCGTGGAGCTTCAGAAGTTTGCTTCGATAAACGCCCATGCAGCTCTCCATTGCTTTGATTGCGGCTACCTGATTGCTGCTCAATTTGGCTGCGAATCCAGTGAGAACAGTATTGTATGTGTACAGTATACTCGATTCTCCAAATTCGTCGTCATTTAATGCTCCGGCTTTTACAAGTGCATCACGAATGAAAGATGCATACCAGGTTGCGGGATTTATAGAATCGGCAATTCGAATCTTCGTTGGGTTCATGTGAAGTTTGTCTCCATGGCTTTGATTGTGGCTACCTGATTGCCGCTGAATTTGGCTGCGAATCCAGTGAGAACAGTATTGTATGTGTACAGTATACTCGATTCTCCAAATTCGTCGTCATTTAATGCTCCGGCATTTACAATGAAAGATGCATACCATTTTAACAGGTCGGAGATATAACGTTTCAGCTGTTTATGAATATTATGAGTATTTCTATCAATTGCACTAAGATATCAGCTGTTTATGAATATTATGAGTATTTCTATCAGCTGTGTAAAACATATTCTGAAAACTTTGAATTCATTTATCTTCTCAAGATCTTGTCATAAGGATATTATCTCCCAGTCCATTATGGTCAACTCTATCAACATATTCAACAATTATTATTGATTCCGCAGTTGAAAAGTATGTGTGGATAAACATTTCAAATTCGGAGAATCAATGAGCCACAATTTCTCCAAATTATTAACCTGATTGAGAGAAAGACATAGCTCTTCCAACCAATTACTTGCTAATATTAAGTTCATTTTTGAACTTGATATTAAATTATAAATTAACTCCTTCTTGATCCCTGCTCTTATGAGTTACATCTTTGTAACAAGACTTAACCTATGTCATCTACAATGACAAGATATTTTATACTTTTGGAAGATGAGATATGCTTTTTAAGTCTATGTATACTTGCTTAACAATATCTATTTGGTCAACCGATTGAGTCAGATCCTTAAGAATTTTCCTCAATAATGAAACATGAGAGCTTTCTTTGACATCAAATATGAAGCATGATCCACTGTACTCTTATTCATTTTTTACAAGGATTCATTGGCCAAATTTTTCTTTCCTATTCCTACTGGACTCAAAAAGCCCCACAAACTTTGGGTTGCAACTACACATTGTCTCTCTCTAACCCTAACCTAATTGTAAATTCAATGATACTGTGGCCCACCCTCAAAGTCAACCGTTGAATTTGCACTGACACCGACTCGGGTGGGTCGCACCCTGGGATGAAGGATGTCCCATAATGTCATCTCGAATTCTTTTCGAGAACATATTTCAATCGTCTTTTCTCGTGTATATCCAACACGCGTTCCACGACCTTACCCAATAACTCTTCCTTTTCGATGAATGGTATCGAGTAAAAAAACCAGTGAGAAACAACCAATGCTTAACAATCAATCAAAGTGCTAAACTTATGTGGATATACTTTTGAAATATCTCAAAATATACCGAGCTATGCAATGGACCTCTATGGGTTGTCATAATCTCAAATATTCTTGAAATATGAATATGTCATAATCTGACTCTGACTCTCAAGAGAGGTTATATAATTGATCTCTCTAGACTCTCAGATTCCCAGATTTTCTTGTAAAACAATCATAAGCAAGATGCAATGTGACCAAGTAAAAGATAATATACCTGGCATTCAAGATATTTGCAATGGATATAATGTTGATATATAACAAAATAAAAGCTAATGCAATTGATAATTAAGGGATACATTTGCAATCGACATAATGTTGCACTATAACAAAATAAAAGCTAATGCATTTGAAATGAAGCAAGAGGTAGATTAGTAGGAGGTACTTACCCATTACACTCGCAAATTTGCTATGCCTTCTTTACGTTCGAAATACTAATCAACTCATGGAGGGATTTGACTCCTCACAAAAAATCTCAAGGCCTTTCCCATCCCAATGGCTATGGCACCGATTCTACATTGGAGCTTACTTTTTTCATTGCCATGTTTGTGGGTTCTTGGCTATCTTATTTGTATGGGAGATATTGGAAAGGAGAGATGCTCAACAATATTCAAAGCGGGCTTTGGCATCATGATTGATCTGTGGGGATGGTATTTCGACTGTACCTTTGGCAATTCTTTTCCTCTGTAAAGTAAGTCCACCTATTTTCATGTTATTTTAATCCACTTGAAGTACCTCATATGAAACTGTATCTCATAGGTTATACTTCAATTCCAATATTAATCATCAGTATGAAAAACAAATATTTTGAACTATAGATTTTGGTACATTGTCTCTGCATGTTTCTGTAGGTGAGTACAAGTTGATAAGTCTGTTATGACTCTCAGTGGCATGGCTAGAATAGTATTCTCATCTATGTGCACCAATTATTCAAAGTATTTTCTTCGTAAAAGATCAAGTATATTACTTTTAAAAATATAATTTGATGTTTATAACACCCCAAGCTACCAATAATAAGATAACACTTATCTATAACACCGGGTTGTAGTATTCAAAAACCCACCCATTATGATTAATAAGTAAATTTAATAAATATGAGGACCCTTCAAAATTTTAGATGAAATCATTTTTGATGAATAAAATGGGAGAATTTTAATTTTAGTTGAATTTTTAACAAGAAACATACATTATCGGTTCTAAATGTCGAAGTAATGGTTCTAAGAGAAAATCACACTTAAAAGTTTTTGTTCACGATCGCAATCGCAATTTTTGTATATACCGCGCCTCCAAGAGAAAACCCCAATATGAATTCCCCGATTAAGAAATGCGGGATAGGTATAAATGCCTTAAATAACGTGAAAACATGTTTCCATGTATACAATAAGTAAAGTTCGACCCCACAATAATGCCATGTTCCACATCGCACTTCACATACGTAGATTCCAATTGAACATCCTCCAAATATCTCTCATCCTCGATAACCCATTCCTTCCGATACGCCAATATCCATACTCCTCCAACCTCTGATAAGACTTTCCTCCCCGATATCGCAAATATCCATATCACAACTTTATGTATCACACATTTGATCAAGTGTTACTTTAAGAGAACCCAAATATAGAATATCTGATAAATGTTTCCCACCTTTGTTTTATAACTGTTACAATATTAATAACACTTATCAGGGAAATTCAATATCGCATGTTTTAGAATGTGTATCCAAAGGAAACCTCCGGTGCGGAACCTCTTATAGCCGCCGACTTGGACGAAAAGCCATGTGAACCCACGTTTCTTCACTAAATTAACAAGTGTAACAAATTCAATCTTCGAAATCATAAATGATTTGATTGTTGTTGTTTAATGATTGATTTATTTCACTCATAAAGGCATAGATCGTAATCATACGAGTCATTTTCTTTATCTATTCTTCCGGTTAACAAAGTTTGTTTCTCATTTCGTATTTTCTCTTTTCCCACATGCTAGTCCAGAATCAAAATACAAATGAAATGTCTAATAATGTTAAGGGAAATAAGAAGCTTGTGGCGCAACATTCGCCTCCTTGTTTTGAAGTTACTAAAATTTTCCCCGTTGTTCACGTATACTACATGCACACTAGACACTAGAATTTCCTCATGGGAAGTTATGTATAGATTGTTTGAATATGAGAAACCTATATAGTGGAGAGAAAGGATGCAACCGATAATTCCACATCCACTTCTAAAACTTCCTAGAGCGATGTGGCTAATTCTCATCTAGAAAAAAAAATTTGCATGACCAAAGATTCTACCATATACAAACATGGTCAAATGGGTCATAAACAAATTGAATATTGAAAAAAGGACCTTTCCGTACTTCCAAGAAGACTATAATTGGGCCATTAACTAGTGAGGGGATTTGAGGAAAATGTATCATTTTCCACCACCACGTAAGAAATACGCCAAATAGTTTGTCCAAAATTTCCATGGCAGAAAATGAAGATCAATCGTAACCTATCGTGCAATGTAGAAGTTGACCATAATAAGCACAAGTGCAAGGACAATGATATGTATACTATTGCATCTCTCGTTGGCCCATATTGTTACATAGTTTCCATGATGTGTAGGGTGTATGGGTATCCAAATACCCATGTTCTCGCTCAATGGGTAACTTTGATAGATGTTGCTTCGTATGCATATATAATGGACTAGACAACTATATTATCCAATAGTATAGCCTCCCAAATTTTTCTATAGATAAAAACGATAGCTTTTTCTAATAATATTGTGCCCCGTTTTTACACGAGTTCTTACATTATGGATGTTATCTCGCTTTACTTAAGATTTTCCATACAAGGGATAGAAATGGACCCTAGAAGGCCCTAAGCCTATTAATATTTAACATGATATACTTTGGGAGTCCAATTTCCAACTACATTTCTATAAAATATGCCATGGGGTTATGTTGCCAATGTTCCAATATGTTTTTGATGAAAATGCCTCCAAAAATTTCCAAAGAATCCAACAATGATTTTACAACTATAGGAAAATGGTTTAGAGAAGAGTCTTTTACCTATGTTCGGATTTTCAACATTTTAGCCAACCCACATGTTCTTCTACTATATGTCCCCGATAAGCTCCTAGTCCGGGAAATTTCTTACCAAACTCGTTGGGAATGGCCTAACAAAAGCCATAAAAGATGTTAAGAAATCCATATTGCCATATTTTCCTATTCAATGAGTTATGCCCGACAAATTCAAGCATGTTGTGTTTGGAAATTGACCAAATCCAATGCTTGAATTTCCCGACTATCCCAAGCGCAGGATAAACTTGATCCAAATGATACAACAAACAATTTCACTTCACAAAGTCAAGGTACGTCAATTCACACATGAACCATATGAATTTGATGATTTATTTGAATCCGGCCTAGACTTATTCATAGAAAGGTGATCAACTACTCGAATCACTCTCGAAGAATTAAATAAGTTCAAAAATTACCAAAACAAAAGGTTAGAAACCCGCCCGTACACGTTGAGGACTCCTCAAAAAAATACTTAAAGTAAGGTATCCCCCGCCGATTTCATCGAAGGGAAGAAATGCATCACAAGAGATAGAAATAACCTCATCATCAATTGATCAAGCCAATTATTTCCAAGAGGGCAACAGCTAGATGAAATGGATTCCTACTTTGATCATGCCATTTAGATTACATGATCCTAGGATTTAAAAATCTCCTAGTTCACAAAGGAATTGATCATACTCAACTACTAGGAATACCTCACTCACTACTAGGGCTTCCAACAAAGCATAAATAATACTAATTTTTGGGAAATCATCCCTAATTCCCAACTTATGAAGTTGTTCTAAAAATTGAAGAGATGCCCCCTATGGATGTGTTTTACACACCTAAGCACAAGGTTCTCATGAGCAGACAAAGAAAAAATGAGAAGGGTAGAGTAGACCCATACTTTAGTCCTTGGAAATGTATCTCTTGATGTTGTTTGGAAATATCCCCAAACAAATCCTCTCAGAAACCTCACAAGGCTATCTAAGTTTGCAGGAGCATATGTCGTAGCTACAATAGATAAAGCCTCAAAGGTACACTAATTTATTAAAGAGAAGGATAAATGTATCCTAGATTTGGAACAGGGATCGCAAAATGAGAGACAGAGTATTGAACAACAACAATGGCAACTTCCAACTAGCAAAAGCCGTAAAAGAGCTTTATCAGACTTGAAGCTTCAATATGAAGCTAACATGAGAAGCAAGGACACGTAAAATGCAAAAATCGCAACACAATATTAATCAATTAAAAGATAATCCAGGAATTGAAGAGTTCAAGAAAGAAATGAGAGCTCAATAGTCTTCTTTTCAACAACAAGTAATATTTTTCCAAAGTTGGAAATAATTAATGATTTGTTCCAATCAAGCGACTCACTTCAGAATCAGATTGTCAGATCTAGGGACATACTATGATGAAATTGAGGAAAAGTTTCGATTACATTTCTTGGCAAGATAACGCAAAGGGGAGATCATCCAATCTACCAATAATAGAAGAATCACAAAAAGGAAATCATTTTTCAGACACTAGGATTTTGAGCTCAAACAAGCAAGATATGGCCATCTTTAGTGCCGTGAATAGAATGACCTCACTGAATGTGTCAAGGAGAATATTTACATGCTAATCTAATTCAAATGAATTTTGAGAAGGAGGCTTACTAGATTTCAAAGTGTTAACAAGGTCATAGTAGGATTGGTCCAATAAGGAAGTTGAAAACATTAAAAAGTTATCAAAAGTAAATTCAAATTCATTGGAAATATTTGATTAAACTCTCATAGCCAATGGATCATGTTAATATGTCTTTCCAATACTACTATACATCTTCTTCCAATGTTTCCCATGCAATTTTCACGAGAAATATGCACATCAAGCCACTTCATCCTCTTGAATAACCGCGATAAGAAAAAGGGGAACATTCAACTTCTCCTTCTTCAATATCTTGTTGAAACATAAGTTATTTGCTGTCCTTTAGTTTTATTTTTAAGGTTGGTTTTTTAAGCCACCTCAACATTTTATCTATTTACTATTATTGTAGTTCATGTTCCCAAGTATAAATCCCCTTTTATGTCAATGAAGAGGGGTTCGAATGTTTGTAAAGATAACTTTAAAATTTTGGACTCGTTGTAACTCTTGAGTAATCAATAGAAAATTTGAACTAGAGTGGTTTTCTCATGAGCGTAGTATTAATATATTAGGTACTACTATCTCTTAATATTGTCAGTTATTTTTTCAATGAGATAAATAGTCATTTTTTTATTTTTTCCCATTATATGTGTTTTATATACAATCAAGCATTTTTTCACTATTGATGTGTGATATTTTAATCTTCAAGATATATGAGAAAGAACGATATATTTTATGTGATGTGTTTTAATCACTAATTTAATTATTATTTTATTAAATTAGTTATCCTTATATGTTTTCAATTCATTAGTATTTTATGATCTATATTTCTTATATGATATGAAATCCATTAAAAGTCACATATAAAGATAGAGTTTGTCTCATGATATATATATTTAAGTCTACTTCAATTTTAGTTACATTATCTCGATTCATATCATTTCCTTCACAATCTATGTCCATCCATTTATATTTTTTCAGTGGAAACCGGTCCCATTGTCCCCAATCGGAGCCACCACTCCAAACATAGAAGGAACTCGCTTTAATTTCCTAACTCGGTGATTTCCTCTTTTCCCCAATGTTGAAGTAGATATTTCTAAGCCTTCAACATTTTTGACACTAGAAGGAGGGAATGTAGACTATGAATGGAATCAAGGTTCAATCCAAAAATCAAAAGGCCATCAAAAGAGTCATTCCCCCTCAAAATATCCTCCAACTTCAAGATCCCATTCACACAAATCTCCCACTCCTAGATCTGAATTTATTGAAAACAACCACAAAATCTCTTAGCACACTTCCTAATTCAACTTGCTCAAACTTCCACTCCATCACCTCAAGAGTCACTTGAAGTCCTGGACCTTGATCCAAGCACCGGAAGGGATTTCTATTTTAGGAGAAAGACCTATTCGGTCCGAAGTAGCTTAAGGAAGTGTATCATCATATTTAGGATTATCTCATGCATTGACCCGATCTCGCAGTGAAAATCTTGGAATTACTCCTTTTGAGTTTCCACTATCCACTCATCGAAGTAAATTCCTACTTCAAACTCAACATTATACTGCTGAGATTACAACATCTTCCCTACCTCACACTCCCTTATTCGATCCTTCAAATTATTCTCTACCTTATTCTTACCATATGATAAATCCTTGCATTCACATTCCTCTCTAACACAAACGATTGGTGCTATCATATTTAGTAAAGACTATGGCCACTTTTTCTTCCACTCAATCATCTTCACCTCTAGAACAACTATAACTTTTTCTATTCATACAAACCCCATAATGGAAAAAATACCTTGATTCAACCTGTAAGGTACTAAAATGTCATCACCACTCCATCCTCTCGCCTAAACATCCATAGATAGGGTTACCAAAGTATAATCGTGATGATGGATTTGATCGTTGAGGAACACCTTCATAATTTCATGTTAGCCATCAACCTTAATGGAGTTGTAGAAGAAGATTATGTAGTTATACTTTTCACTTATACTTTCAAAGGATCCACAGGATCATGGTAATTTTCATTAACACTAGATCACAAATAGCCGGGATACATTCAAAGAACAATTTTTGACAAAATTCGGAGTTGATTGCACAACAACCGCCTTAATTAATGACTTCGTATAATCTCAAAGTTAATCCGAATGAAAATATAGAAGATTTAAACTCCGGGTTCAATAAATTTTTTAAACAAAATTCCCGAGACTTCCCAACTAGGTGATGATAAAATAAAATGGTATATTTCTCGCTCTTCCTTCTAATATTGAAATATTTGTTGATGTGATCAAGGAAACTTTACTTGATAATATGAAAGAAGCTTTATTTGTTGAGAAGATAATTCTTGCTTTGGAAAAGAAAAATGCACTTGAAGAAAGAAAAACAAGAAGGGCACTTTCAAACATGAATCTAAAAAGAAATCTCTCAAGGATCCTTTCAATTTGGATGGATTGGCGAAGGTCCTCAAAACAATGTCTAATGAGATGGTTGAAATTAAGAAACAAGTATTCGAATCCTCAAAAAATACTTTTAGGTGAGCATTTTAAGAAAGCCTAGCTTCTCTAAATATCAACCTCTCTTTGACATCATATATAATGATGAATCCGATAAAGATGAATATGAATCGGCCTTATCTCGTCAAGGAATCATAGGAAGAAGAATTAGTCGAAGTTCATGGATTATGGGACTTTATCCTTACTACTTCAAAAATGAACAAGAACATGAAGCCCTACTAGTCACATACAAGAAGTAAAGGACCCGTGGACCCCTCACAATCAAATAAAAAACAAAAGTATTATACTCCTTCCGTTAAGGACAAAAGCACGATTAATACTCCTCCTCCTATATCTTCTCGATTTAGTTCCGTATTCTTCAAATTATCCCCACATATAAAACTATAGTTTTCTCAGTATTAATCGTAGAATACAACATAGTAGAGGATATGATGAATGTCAAAAGCACATTTCCTTATATGAAGTTGGCAATTAAAGCAAGGCATAAATTCCTCCTTAAAGAATTAAATGTGCTTCCTTCATATCCTTTGCCCACTTTTAATGGTCATAAAGCTTCTAAAGGAAAAGGTAAGCTCAAATGATTCTTCGTAATAAATTCCACTTTTCCGATGCTATTTTGATTGGAGATAGGTAAAATTATCATGCTCCTTTTTTGCTGACCTTTGAAATCTTTAATAAAAATGTTCACGCTTCCCGAGTAGATTTTGGAGCATCATCCAATATAATGCCCTATTCAATATGTCTTAAACCTAATATTTCACCCCCAAAAGTATGTTGTCCACATGGTTTAGTTAGATAGAACTAAGGTCTAAGTGTTGGGAGAAATGAATTATGTATTAATAATACTATCTTCCAATTCAAAAGTATGTCAAATAATTGATATATTGGTCTCTCGATATTCCAGTTTTATTGTCTGATCCTAAGAAGAGATTGGTCCGAGAAATTACATGGTTATTTTTCGACAGAATTTTCACATATGTGGCTTCCTTATAATGGTAAGCCCAATAAGATTCGGGTAGATCGAGAAAAACACATGAAATTAGTAGTGACTAATCTAGACGAAGAAAACAAAACCCGCATTTTTGCCAAACAATATTCTTGGGAGCTATTTTCTCAATCTTTGTTTGGCAATTTTATAGCACAATAATCTCCTTCTTAGCTGATTCGTCATTTCTCAAAGTTGAAATTTTTCACAAATAGAAAGATCTAAATGTGTACATATTGTAGATAATAATCAGAATTAAGAATGATCTTTTATTTTGGACTCTTTATTTTGTTGGTTCTAAATATAATGATGGTCCGTGAGCCGGATGCATTTTGATAAGCCCCCATGGAGAAGAAAAACATGCTAACATGTAGGTTGGAATTTGAATGTACTAATAACATTGCGTAATATGAAGCATTAGTACATGGATTGTATAAAGCTATAATTCTAAATGTAAAATTCTCAAAGTATTTTGTGACTCTCAAATTGTAATAAAAAAGTAAGAAAGAACATTAATTGCATTTCTAGTCACCTAAAGCATTATCAATCCCTTATTCAAGCTCTTAATTAACATTTCACAAGATTTGAAATTTCTTCGGTCCTAAGAATTCAAAATGCCGTGCTGGATCTTTTAGGTAATGTTGCATCTAAGCTCATCCCAATTCGAGGATTTTAGCCCCGATAGGTTTTCTATCGAGTTGGTTTTTCATCCCTTTATCCCCGAAAACATCACTAATTGGCGTGTGTTCAATGATGATGAAGATATATTGAGTTTTATAACATCTAAAGGGTATTATTATCACCAAATCATAGATGAAGACCGAGGAAAATTATTTACCCAAACCCGTAGTTAAACTCGAGGACTTGTATGACTTAAAAGATAGGTTTAAAAGGGTTACCAACCGCAAACTTCAAAGTTAAACATTGAGATTTGAGCTTATTAACCTTGGGTACGATCTCAAACCTCGAATATCAATATGGGCCTTGGACTCTCAGCGTATGAGAGATCTTCCTTTATTCATCTATTGAAAAGGTATAAGAATGTCTTCTCTTGTAATTATCACGATTTGAAAACTTATGATAACTCCATCATTCAACATACTATCCCATTGTTACCGATGTGAAGCCCATTCATCAAAATCTTAGGAAAATTCATTTGAATCTAGAAAATTAGATAAAACTTAGTTAAAAAATTCTCTTTAAGGCTAAAATCATTCTTCCCAATTAGACATTATAAATTGGTTTCAAATCTTGTGCCTCGTTAGGAAGAAACCGGCAATATTCGAATTTGTATTGATTTTATAAATTTGAATAAGTACCATCCCAAGGAAAACTTT
This sequence comes from Pinus albicaulis, assembly GCA_034641835.2. Taxonomy (NCBI): domain Eukaryota; kingdom Viridiplantae; phylum Streptophyta; class Pinopsida; order Pinales; family Pinaceae; genus Pinus; species Pinus albicaulis. The sequence goes on along the minus strand of MU968478.1, from coordinate 271,872 downwards.
CCACTTCCACCATTGGAACAAATTCACAATTTGTTGTTGGTTCAAAGCTAACTTGTTTTCTAGATGGATTTTAAGCTATAATAAAATTTCGTACATCTTGAAGACAAGCTCAAGACCACGTTCGTAACTAAGTGGGAACTTATGCATATAAAAAAAAATACTTTTGAATAATAAATGCAAGAGAAACCTTCCAAAGAGCTATGGAAATCACTTTAGAGGTTTGATCAAGAAAATTGTTTTTGTATACTTGGATGATATTACAACATTCTCCAAGAAAATAAATAATCATTTTCATGACTTGAAACAAATCTTTGAGAGGAGTTAAAGGTATGGAATCTCCTTAAATCCCAAGAAGTCATTTTTATCTCTCAACGAAGGAAAACTTCTAGGTTTTATTGTGTCCAAAGAATGAATTTGCATAGATCGAGAGAGAATTAAGGTAATTTCTGAAATTCCCTTACCACATAACAAGAAATCGATGCAATCCTTCCTCGGGAAAATCACCTTGCCAAATCTTTGTCCTGCATTTCTTCGCATTGTCTTAGCCTACAAGCCATGATTAAGAAAAAATAGTTTTCAAATGGGGACATAATGAAAGGGAATAATTTGAATCAATTAAACAAGATATTATTTATGTTCCTCTTGAAAACTCCTAATTTTTCGATCAATTTATTTTATATACTTTTTCTTATGAACTATCATATGCAACAAGATTAACACAACCCAATGAACAAAAGCGGTCGATATCTTCTTCAACTCAAATTTTCAAGGAGTTGAGTTGAATTATTCCGAAGTATAGAAGCAGCCTTTGCAATTTTCAAGTCAATCAAGCATTTCAAACTCCTTCTTCCAAAAATCATACTGAAGTAAATTTTCCTTTTCCCGCAAGGAGTATACCACTGATCCAAAAGGAGTTATGAGAGAAAAGAGCTAATTAAGTCACTATCACAAGAATATGACCTAGAAATAAAGCATGCTAAAATGATTAGAGGTCAAGGATAGATCTAAAGACAATGTTAATGAAAATCTAATTTGGCCTTAAGTAACCGATACAACATAAAACAATATTGAAAATTAACACTAAGTATTCGAGACCGGTGATCGCCGGTGTGTCTTCTCCATCTATCCATCGACCTCTCTTCTATAATATTCACCAGACTTCAACAACCAAGATTAAAACTTAATCGATCACGTAGACTGTATCAAGTCGATCTATGTAAGCTTCTAGATAATTCTCACCTTTATCAATTAATTACTATTAATTAACTATTTTTCATAAGTTAGACTTAGGAAAAATTTTAAATGATGGTCAATTAATTTAATTGAGCTATCTCTAGGTGGAATTTCCATAAACCATTTCTCAGGTTTTGGAGAACTCATGTGTTTTAGCCACTCCACAAAGTTTGAGACTAGAACACCATCCAATGTTATGACTCTTAGCAAGGAATATACCATAGCATTACATAGCTACAACACCTTGTCTCGCATCATGCTCCACATGTTGTTGATAACTGATAACTGTGCCTATCTACCACCGTCCATCAACCACTTTGCTAAATTTGATTCATCTGCCACTAAATGTAGTTGAACCATGTTGCATCATGTTATTATCGATACTACACTATACATCTGTACCACTAAAAATTTGCATCCTCTGCACCGCAACCCAACTAACATTCCCTCTCACTATTGTTGTTTCTACCGCAACACACATCCAAAATTTTGAATCAATTATACATTTTTCCTAAAACTGCCTCTGAGTCTTCGATCGCTACTAGTATCTACAATGTCTACCGATAAATCTACACCCATTTTTTTACTCCGCCACTAAGCCTCCTACTCTTATATCAATACCGATTTGCGCTCCGCATCCGGCCGCAACTAGTTTGCAGATATCACTTTGCACGCAATTAAACCAACCGGCACCGATCCTCCTACTAAATACGTTGGGCCCTATAGCAAGGGTGTAATGATCTAATAGAAAACTATCCCATGTTTACCTCGATGGATCCTTCCTAACTCGCGGAACTCGGAACTAGAACTCGATGTCTCCCCACCCCTCTCCCTCGAGGTATAGCCGCATACAGCAATTCTTTACTCCAATTTGGAGTACACCTAGTCTATCTCTCGTAGATGTTTCCACCGATGTTGCTTCTCCTTCTTTTCCCTTATTCCGAGGAACCGAGTAATTATAGTGGCCAAACTCACCACACTTGAAGCACTTGATATTTGAAAATCCTTCTTCTTCTCTCCTTTGTGATCCTTGTCCCTAAATGGACCTTTTTCCTTCCCTTTTAAGAAATGGGGAAGCATACATTTCCTTCCTCCTTCACAAAATTTTGATCCACTCGTTGTTATCGTTGTTGATGGAGATATTTTACAAATTTCGCCTCATTTCTCTCTTCTTGTCAAGATATTCCTACATCCAATCCCACCCAAGTAACTAATATCTTCCTATAATTCCCTCGGACAAAGATTCTCCATTTCCTCGTTGACACTATCAGGCTAAACACATGTGTCGACGACGGGAGGTGCTTCTCCTACAACCGCAAGCACATCTTGGATATGTTGAATTTCGGTGAGAAAGGGTCAATGCCTTCACCCTTATGCATATGAACATTCCTCGTCTTTCCTTCAAGAACATATTTTGTTGCTTTGAAGGAATATGATACAAATAGATAATAACATCCCACATTTCTTTGGTTGTATTTTTAGCCATAGCTTGTGAGACAATATGATATCGACCACCATAAAGAATAAATTGATTTTCCCTCGCTCTCTCCTATTGTAATTATCTAGTTGGTCTAGGTATGTAGGCATAGCCACAACTCATTATGTGTACATAATAGACCGATATTCACTAGTAGGAAGGACATCATGGCCTTCCTGGGATACATTAGTTTTATGCACCCTCTAATTTGTCCCACCCCGACTTGGAAATATCTTCTACTTGCTCAAGCTTGTTAGCTTTGTTATTCTAAATCCATCCTAGAGTGAGAAAATATGCCTATTGCAACTGAAATTTTGGATTTTTGAACGGAAACTCTCTCGAGAGAAATCTTCCCTTCGTGTGTGAAATTTCTCTTCCACCCAACTTTGATTCTCGTTTACCGCAAATTGCTTTAAACCCTACTATGCCTAGACAAATATGCTCGTGCAATATTTATTTGTTTCTCCTCTACTTGTTAGAATCACTTCCAGAAAACCAAACTTTCCTACCTTATGCCATTGGAAAATCAAACTATTGCCAAGCACCTAACCGCTTGCTAGGCACTACACATCCCCTAGAAAATTCATCCTATTGCTCCTCTAAATAGTGAATTTTTCCCTTCCTTAACTCTAAGCCTCTATATACCAAATATCCTCTCGATACCATGTGAAAAATCCATGATATGAAGCAACTATAAATAATTCTTCTAACAAAAAATTAATTATGTAGTTTATTTTGTTTACAAAAGAAATACCGCATTATTCACACCGCGAATTCTTCACAAATAAAATTACGTTGTGGAAATAAAAATGTTGGAACCGAGAAATGCTAACACAAACACACACATCAAATATGAAAGTGTTATTTTTGAGTCAGCTTGTCCAGGGAGAAATCCAATGTGGTAAAACCTGTAGTAGTGAGGGTTTTGTTATTATGCAACATCGTAGATTATGAGTACAATAAAATGAATCCAAAATGGCATTTATATCCGAGGTAAATAAATAATCGAAAAAATATATGAGGGAATTTACCCTACTCTCCAAGCAATATTGCCTCAATCTATCCTTAGAAATTGACCCCCGAAATGATCTACATCCACCCTCTACAGGACTTACACAATCCCTTGAACACTCAACTTGAAACTCCCTATGAATCATATGTCTTGCCCGTCTCTCGCTAATGGAAGTCTGATAGGATCTCTAGAAATTTTACGGCCTCGGCACCTAAAACTACTTGACCCGCATCCAACCTAACTACCCCTCTAGAGCTCTATGTAGCCCCTACATAGCCTCCGATAAATATACAACCTCCCTTGAATCCTCCTAACCGGGATATCCTCCGTAATTCTACTACTTCCGCCACATGCTGCTTCCACCTTTGATCGGATCTCGTCTAATGAATCACCTACACCGGAAAAATCAAACTCGTCTAGATCATTATACCTAAATTGGTGATCACTTGTGTGTCTTCTTCTCCATCTACCCATCAACCTCTTCTTATAATCTCTAGTTGAGACTTCAACAACCAAGATTAAAACTTAATCGATGGTTGAGATCATCTCAATTCAATCCATGTGAGTTTCTAAAGAATTATCACATTTCTCAATTAATTACAATTAAATAACCAGCTTCCTAAGTTAGACGTAGGAAAATTAAATGATGGTCAATTAATTTAATTGAACTATCTCTAGGTGGAATTTCCATAAACAATTTTTGGGTTTTGTAGAACTCATGTTCTTTAGCCTCTTCACAAATTTTGAGACTAGAACACTATCTCGATGCTACAAAAACTAACATTGTAGACATACTTTCAAAAAGTGCATTTATATTGGACTCAGGCTCTATTTTATATGAGGGTCTCGATGGTAACCATGTTGAAGGTGTTCATTCCATTCCTATAGCTTTTATGAATTAAATTTCAACTTCTGCAAGTTCCCACTTTATTGACCTTTCAACAATACGGTAACAAAATATTAAATCTTCAACATGGCATGTCATAGTTATTTGACTCATTGTACATTCAAACTACTAAATTCCTATTTGGAAATTATTGTATGTATCTCCCCATCATATATCAAATTATATAGATTATTATAGTTTGAGTTTTTAGGTTCTGAGGATAGTTGTAGACATATTCTCTCATTCAAATTAACCTTGAAATTATAATTTTATGTTGTTCCACTTGCAACCTATTTATAAAAGGCTTAAAAGTAGTATATCTAAAATATTGACATGTACTTTTTTTTATTCTCTGAATAAAAAAAAGTAACATTTGCAATGAAAAAAATCTTATGGCCAAGGCCGTAGAAATATGTGATGCAGTACATCATTACTCTAATCATCATACTACCACAATTGTGTGTAAAGCTTTTAATGGTGCGATATGGTTTTAATAGTCTTGTTTTTGTCCATTTTTAATGTTGTTTTTTAAATATGGTTTTCTTATTTAATATGATCTTAATACTATGATATGGTTTATATATAGTGGATTTAATATATATCGTTGTATTAAAATATGCATTCTACAACCTAGTATGAAGGAGATGTGTAATTACTTCCATGCTCAATCCTTATATGTGTAATTTCTAAAATAAAAAATAAAATATTCACTAAAAAAAACAGTTATATCAACTATAATGAAAAACAAAATAAATATATATATTTGGAATTTTCTAAGGGGATGAGGGATTTGTGTCCGATTTGGGACCGTGTGGAATTTGTAACCATAGGTTATAGGTCATACCGCTCAATGCTCTTTTTATCTCTTGGGCCCGTGTTCTCATTGACCTTCCCCTTATTCTAACATATCACATCATGGCTTCATGGTAATGATAAAAGGTTAAGTGGACTATATGGAGGACATGGTGCTCACTAAGATTCAACTCCATGCTCTTACAACCATCATTGAAAACCTTAAGGTTCTTGTCACATCTCTGCATATGGATTTTATTTCGTTAGTGGCATTCAAGTATATCTTGCCACCGAGACACTTCATGTCAAGTTTCGCATTTAGTTTGAATTTATTTACATCCACCTAAAATTGAATCATACGGAGTCTCCTAACATTTCTCGGTCTTGGGACACTTAAAGTTTCAAAGAAGGAAACTAATATCACTTTTATTTATTCCCATTCTCCTTTTCCTAGTCCCCATGGACTAAAGTTGAATTTGGAGAACCTAAAAATAAGATTTTTAATGTTGGCTGTAGAGCCCGATTATCTTGTTTATTTTGTATCGCGCCGTTGGACCCCGCATTTTAATGGGGCAGCAACACCGCCCATAATTAAATGTCATTTCGGGGGTCCAGTGGGGGCAACTCGCAACTTTATGGATCCCCCCCGGGCAAGGTTTCAGGGGCCGCACCCCGAAGCTAAAAACAGATGTAAAATTGCGTTGTAAAAGTATAGTAATTTCTAGTCAATCCGGGCCATTCATTAGGCAAATGATCCGACGATAGAAGTTGTTTAGTTTAGGGTATTTTTCCCTTTAAGGCAACCCCTCGCTTGTATGAGGGTATTGTATTGCGGCCGTGTATTGTATGTATTCCTCGCAGTGAGAAACGTATAGGGAGACCGTGAGAGAGAACAGAGGAGGCTGGCTGCAGGATCCGCTATAGGTTGTATCTCTTCATTTTGTTGGATAATAGAAAGGAAGGACTGGTGTTCCTGTGGTGGACGTAGCCTGAAATTGGGTGAACCACATATATCCGTGTCTCTCCGGTTTTATGTGTTTTGTGTGCTTATGTTTTTCCACATATTTTACGTGTTGCATTTCTCTATAATATATATAATTTTCTAACAACTGCATCGCAGCCGAAGGTCTATTTGGTTGATAAAACTGGGTGTGAAAGAAGGGTTCCCGGGCCTGAGGGAGCAATGGCGCAAGATGGGTGGGGGCTTAGGGTCGAGAAATTTACGTCAAAACTTCCCGCCGTGGAAGATGTGCTGAAGATTATTTGTATCGAAAGATCCGTACCTACCATTGAGCGTAAAAACAAAGAATTCACACCTATGATAGACACAGAATGGGATATTCTCTCGATAGAAAGGCACTTAACAAGATTTCCGTTGTGCCTTGTAGCGTTGGTAGCCTTCAATATTTCAAGGAAACAACACCAAAGGGTTTGATTAAGGCATTGGTGAAACTATATGAAAACCCTACTTCTCAAACAAGGCATTTCTTATGAAACGTTTATTTAACATGAAGATGCTCTGACAGGATTCAAGTAACATTTAAATGATTTTAATATAGTTACTAGTCGATTAAGTTCTGTAGGGTAAACTTTGATGATGAAGTTAGGCTCTTTATTTCTGTTCTTATTTCTAGAAAGTTTGAATGCTTAGGCTATGGCCATTGGCAACTCGTCTCCTGATCAGCACTGGGGCTTGATGATGTTTTCGGTGCTATCCTTAGCGTGGAAATGCGATGGAAAAGCTCCAAGTGAGACACGTTGGGTAATGCTTTGAGTGCAGAGTCTAGGGGAAGAAGAATGGAAAGAGGAAAGAGCTCGGGATATCGCAAATCAAGGAAAGGAAGATCCAAGTCCAGACAGGATAGTGGTGCCGTAAATGCAGAAATAAAGGATAGCTAAAGAAAGATTATAGATCTCTTGAAGGGTTAGAAGGAGATGCACAATAAGAAAAAACAATCATGAGGCAATGATAGGTGATGTGTTACAATATGATTTGATTCTTTCTTCCGAAAATGTTACCGATTCTTGGGTTGTAGATTCAGGGGCTCTATTCCATGCCACACTTGATAAAAATATTTTCATGACTATGTTCAAGGAGATTTTGGACAATTTCGCTTGGGTGATGATAAACCCCGTAAAATCGTTGGAATGGGTAAATTTCTTGTAAAACAATAGAATGGAAACCAATGGCTATTAAAGGAGGTAAGGCATTTTCAGATGTCAAGAAAACTACTTCAACAGGCGCTTAGGCGGTGAAGGTTGTGTGACAACCTCATAGATAAAACTTTGGAAGCTCACCAAAGGAGCCCGGTAATAGCAAAAGGCAAAAGGTTGGTACATTGTATTTATGCAATGGTATTTAACTCGTTAATGCTTTAACTTCCAAAGGAGCAGTATGCAACATTATGGCATCATAGGCTCTGATACATGAGTGAGAAGGGATGAAGATCACTCCTCAAGAAATTTGTTTCCGGGTTTGAAGAATATTGATTTGGATTTCAAAGTGGAGAATTGTATTTACAGAAACGTAAGAGAGTCAGATTTCTCGTAGTTGGGAAAGAAAAGAAGAGTTTAAAAATTAGAGCTTGTGCATACAAATGTATGGGGACTCCCAAGCCAGTATCATCTCTCGGTGGCTCTCATTATTATCTTACTTTTATTGATGATGCAAGTAGAAAAACTTGGATCTATTGTATTCAGAATAACTGAGTGTATTTGATATTTTCAAGAAATGGAAAGCTTTGCTGAGATTGAGACAGAAATAAGTTGAAGTGTCTCGCATCAGATAATGGAGGTGAAGACAAAACAAAGAGTTTGATAGGCATTGTTCGTAGCATGGAATTCGCAGAGAAGATACCAAGAACACCACAAGAAAATGGTGTGTCGTAAAGAATGAACAACAATCATGGAGTGTGAAAGGTGCATGACAGGCGTGTGATTGCCTTTGCTACCTTGCGTATGCGGTAGATACCGTTTTTTATCTAATAAACATAGGGCCTCTTAAGTCTTTGGATGGTGGTATTCGTGAGAAGCATGATGGTAAAAAGGTAAACTACTCTTTTAAAAAAGCCATTTGGTTGTGAGGCTCATTCATATTAATAAAGAAAATAGAACAAATCTTGAGGCAAAATCAAAGAAATGTACCTTTATTGGATATGGTGTTAATGCTTTTGGTTATCACTTATATGATTATGAAAATCACAAAATCATTAGGAGCAGAGATGTAATATTAAATGAAAAAGTATTGTATAAGAATCAATTACAGGAAAAGAAACAAGAAAAGGAAAATAAAGAATACACAGTTCTTGATGAGATCATAGAAAAAGTAAAGGTGCCCTCGAAAAATAATAATAATCAATGTACCACATCAACAACAACCACCACAACAAAGAATAGGCACCTCAAAGACTCCGAAAGTGGTGTCGAATATCTACCAGGATAATGCAGACCCCCCCTTGAACAATACTCTCCTTCATTATATTATTTACTGTTGACTGATTCTGGTGAACCCGAATGTTATGAAGAAGCAATGCAAGTTGAAACTAGGAAGAAGTGGGAGCTAGCCATGGAAGAAGATATGGACTCCTTAATGCATAACCATACTTGGGACTTAGTCAAGTTGCATTTAGGTAAAACTACATTGCAGAATAAATGGGTTTACAGGCTGAAGGAAGAAGATGGAGGAAAATAGAGGTACAAAGCTAGACTTGTGGTGAAGGGGTTTGCACAAAAAGAAAGGTATTGATCTTGATGAAATATTCTCGTTGTTAAGATGACTTCAATCGTAACTATTTTAAGTCTTGTAGCGCTGGAAGATTTGCATCTTGAACAGCTAGATGTAAAGACAACATTTCTCCATGGATATTTGGAGGAAGTAGAGATCTATGGAGCAGTCAAGGATATGAGGTCAAAGGGAAAGAAAAATTAGTGTGCGGGTTAAAGAAGAGCTGTGTGGCTTAAAACAAAGCCTCCAAGGCAAGCAGTATCAAAATTTTATAGGTTTATGTCTGAACAAGGTTATACTAGATGTCACTCTGATCATTGTGTTTATCTAAAAAACAAAATTATGGCAGCTATATTATATTGTTATTGTATGTAGATGGCATGCTTGTTGCAGGGTCTAGCATGCAGGAAATAAATGTGCTCAAAATAAAATTGGCAAATTCTTTTGCAATGAAGGATTTGGGAGCTGCAAAACAAATCCTTGGTATGAGAATAACTAAAGACAGGAAAAATCGCAAATTAACACTGTCTCAGAATGAGTACATACAAAATCTGTTGAAAAGATTTAATATGCATAATGCAAAACCAGTTAGTACACCTTTTGCTAGCCATATCAAACTTAGTAAGGAGATGTGCCCCAACACCCAAGAAGAAATGGACTATATGTCTAAAGTTCCATATGCATCAGCAGTTGAAAGCTTAATGTATGCAATGGTCTACATAAAGCCTGATATTGCACATGCAAAGGAGCTGTAAGTAGGTACATGAATAATCCAGGAAAAGAACATTGGATGGCAGTAAAATGATTCTCGTATTTGAGAGGTACCACAAATCAATAATTATGCTTTGGTGGTTCAAACATTTCTCTACGTGGATATGTTGATGCGTATAGGCAAGTGATGTAGATAACAAGAGGATCACTATAGGGTATGTACACGTAGGTGGAACAAATGTTAGTTGGGTTTCAAAATTCCAAAGTCTTATAGCATCTTCAACAAATCGCAAGCAAAATATGTTGCCGCTACAAAGGCTAGTAAGGAAATGGATTTGCTACAAAGGTTTATGGATGAATTGGCAAAAAGCATGATATGGGCACGTTATAAAATGATAGCCAAAGTTCCATTCATCTTGCAAAGAACTCAACATTTCATTCCAGGACTAAACACATACAGCTCAAGTACCACTTCATACGAAGCGTATTAAAGATGGACAATTGGTAAGCCGGAAAAGATACACACTAGCGTAATCCTATAGATATGCTAAAAAAAGTTGTAACCAGGGAGAAACTCGAGATTATGCTTAGTTTAAATTGGTCTTCAAGGATGATGATGAATATGAGAAACAACCAGGTCCAAAGAGGAGTCATTTAAAAAAATGTGAAGTAGCGTGGTGGGAGTTGTTAACCGCCTCAAGGGGAGACGTTGGGTGTGGAGCTTGATTATCTCGTTTATTTTGTATCAGCGTCGTTGTACCCCGTACGCACGGGGCAGCAACGCCGCCTCCCGTAATTAAATGCTTCCTGGGGGGTCCAAGGGTGGCGGCTATGACCTTATGGATCCCCCCCCACGGGGGTTTTCGAGGCGCAGCCCCTAAAGCTAAAAATAGATGTAAAAATTGCCTCGTAAAAGCATAAAAGAATTTCTAGTAAGTAATGCTCATTAGGTGAATGATCTGATGGTAGTTATGTTTAGTTTAGGTTTTTTTTTCCCTAGAAGGCAACCCTCGCTTGTACGAGGGTATTGTATCGCGATTGTGTATTGTATGTATATTCTCAAAGAGAGAAATGTATATGTAGACTATGAGAGAGAAAAAAGGATATTTACAGTGGATCGGCTATAGGTTGTGTCTCTCTTCATTTTGATGGATAATAGAAAGGAAGGACTGATCGTTCGTAGTGGACGTAGCCCAAACTCGGGTGAACCACGTATATCCGTGTCTCTCCGGTTTTATGTGTTTTGTGTGCTTGTGTTTTTCCGCATATTTTATGTGTTTCATTGCCTTCTATAATATATATAATTTTTTAACATTTTAATTCATCTTCCCCACTTCCATCATCTTCATATTCCTAATGTTGATGCAGATAATTTTAATTTCGGATATGATTTAACTAATTATATTGTTTTTTCAATAGATTCCTCATTCTATAACATCTCAACTATATGATCCTCTTTGTTTTAAACCATTTGTTTTATTAGAAGTGGTTCTTAATGTTCTTGACTCTCAACCTATTGGTTCCAATGGTGGTTAAGGAAATAAGTGAAATTAGGGTTGAATCACTCAAATAATATCAAGAGGGAATAAATATTATTCATGATAATTTTTGTGGGATTCAAATACTGGACAAGAATAAATTTAATTTATAATCCTCTATTAAAATTTTCCACTCCCACTTCACACTCAACTAATTATTCACTCTTTCCTAGTATTTTTAATGAACCTTTTATGCCAACTTTCCTTTCTCCTGGATGTTCTTTCATCCACTTTCTACTAGTTTTAATCAAATTCAAGTATGGAATAGTGTTGATTCTCAATGTGAAGAGGAGAAGGAGGAACTTGTTTTTCATGATCTCTTTCATTCCTCACCTTTAACTTGTAGTGGCCAGGCAAGGCAACTCTAAAATTTCAAGCATGTCCTTATTTCGATTCATCCAAATTCTTTACCCATGAGGTTTTGTACTCATTTATTGTAGGTAGTTCTTGGCTACAAAAACTACACCAAGAAACCAACCCAACCACCTTTAGGTTCAAGCTTACCCTTGAACCAGAGGGCTCCCTCAATAATTACGAGGCTTTTTTTAACGTTATTAATTGTCCCCGGACAACAAATTTCATGAAGCACAATGTCCAAATTCATGATTTAATTTGGGTGGTTTCCGATGATTGCTCAATTCTTGCTCATGAATAAATCCCTCCCTTGTAGAGTCCTTCTTCTCAAAGTTTCACTTCACAAACACAAGAACTTAGATTTTTAAATAATTTGAAAGAATAATGTAAGGGGATTCCTAATAATTAAGGAGTCAACCGAATACTTAATAAATAAGGCAAAATTGGATGTGTGTAGAAAGTTTCTACAACAAAAAAAAAACACATTCAGAGAAGATAGAAGTGGCGGACAATAAACTAGCCTAAAGAGGAGCTAACTCAGAGAGACAAGCCTCCGATATACTAATCTCTTTAAACAATTATAAATTTGTAGGGGATTTCAGAGAGATTGAAACTCAATCTATTCTTAACCAAAGACTTCTATGCAACTCACAACATGTGCGTAAATAGAATATGAAAATACCGGAAAAACATACAAGAAACACAAATTATGTCAAAGCCAAATAACTTTGAAATACTTCAATTAGATTTTTGGAGAAAATCTTACAAAGTTGAAAGGTCTTGGCATAAAAATCCAACCCTTGTTTATTACAAAATGAAGCCAATATATGTATTAAAATCTCTCCTAGCTATTACAACAATTATGGAATAAAATCTTGAAAAATATACTAAAAATAGAACAATCTCCTAATAGTCCGCAAAAATCCGGAAATGCGCACTTTCAAATTGGGATTTAATATAGTGTCGACGTATGATTCTCCTTCATATTTGGATCTGATCCTTTTGATTTGGATGATATTGTATCTAAATATGGAAATAAGCCGGATCGTTGTTGATTTTCCTCATAAATATGAAATCATGAATATTCTACAATGTAAAATTTTCCCTATGACGTTCGAATGTCGGAAGTGATCTATCTCAAAAAACACCCATTCAATCTTTTAAATATGTAGTTGATCATTTTATTGCCGATATTTTTTTTTTAATCTTTAAATAATCTTGAACCGCTCGATTTTATGCCATTTAATTCTAACTATTATAACACCTTCCGCCACCTTGAATTTCACAGCTTATGAAACTATCACTACTTCCATAGCTACCCATTGATATTGCTACGAACATCCGCCACAACTTTCATACATCATCATTTTCATCAAGCCTTTGTCCAGATATTATATCCGTCACTTGTTAAAGTCACAAGATGCTCTTTCATCTCAGGAGCACGCTAAACATAATGCTCATTCTATCATCTTCGTTGTTGTTGATGTCTCATCTAATGCCCTCATTTAGGGTTTCATCAACACATGTCACACTTAGACGCTCGTTTACACCAAGGTTGTGCACAAAAAACTAGAATTATGGTCATTGTCATAGTCAAGATAATGCACTCATGTTAAACATGATCTCAATAAGTCACAACAAGTATCATTGCCCAACATTATTGTCATAGCAAGGATCACGCTTACTTGTTAATTCTTTAAATGTTGTAGATTTCTCGGCTTCATATACAGTTGAGCAAAGCTCACAAACACCCTTGGCTTTACCATTGTTGTAGATGACTTTGAACAAGCTAACTAAGTGAAGACTTACAATAACCTTGGCTTCAATACACAACTTCACTTTGCCTAGTCAATAAGGCTATCATTTTCACGTCCCTTTGTCTTTTTACTACATATTACAAGGTCAAATTTCCTTCATAATTTTTCATGGATTACTTCGCCAACAAGATCATTGTATCAATCCCATCAACGCTTAGAAGTTACTTCCACATGGTTACCGTTACAAATTACTTGAGACAATTTTGTGGGCATTGCTCAATGAGATATTTGTTTATAACCAAGTCTCGGAGTAAATTCATTGTTCTGATGAATCTCATAGAGGAGGAGTTGAAACTTTGGTGTACACAAGTGACATGATATAGGCTCCACAAATTGCAAGCTCAGCTTGAGGCATGGTTGTCTCAAAGATTACCAACTAGCATGCTAACAACATCAAGAGGCATGGGCATCATTTTACCCATTAGAGCTTGTGTAGTGTCCCTTCTTAGTGAGATAGCTTTGATGACACTTAGAGATGGTGATTTTGATATAATGATATAATATTATGTATGAAAGACTTATGTACATGCTTATAGGCTATGACCAAGTTTAGGTCACTTGGTTGTTGTGTGCTTATGATAATATCTATGGCTTACACAAGAATTGATTGGGTAAAGAGTATATTAGCAATGTTTTTCTTTGGTATCCTATTTGGACATAGGTGTATGACATGAATGGTGATTCGAATTTGAGACAATAGATCCAGCATGGATGATCATGGTTAGATGGAACATATGGTTAATTATGATTTATGGATGATACATAGTTTGTATGATTATATGTGCATAATATCGTACTAAACATGATGTGGCAGGGACTTCATTTATTGCCAACAAGGATGCTCAAGTTATAAATGACTCGTGGGAAGTCATGCACAATATTTGGTAAAATTTGAATAAGTTAATTATGAAATTCATTCGATTTATTTGATCAATGAGATTGTGATGTGTGCAGGTCTTGGAAGAAGACCTTACCAATGAACCATCGTATGGGTATGAGCTCACAATCCATACCTTAAGGTGAAGCGCGAGTCAGCAAAGTAGATGAAAAGCCATGGAAATTAGGGCGCTGAGTCCTAAATCCATGAAATATAAAGACGTGGAGTCTTGGATATATAATAAAAGGACAGGCACGCGAGTCCTAAATCCATGAAATATAAAGACGTGGAGTTCAATCTGCAATGAAATGTTTGGGGCGCGGAGTCCCGAATATTTAAAAAGATCAAGGTGTGGAATCTTGGATCTAGAGTAGATCGTGGCGTCGAGTCCTCAATCTAATAAGGCACAAAGATGCATACAATAGGTATGAATCCCTATTATCCAAAATACCACTCATGGGCAGCTCACATATGAATTTCCTTAATAAGATCTCATTCCTAACAATTTTGGAGTGACTTTCTAAAATAGAAATTCATGTCTACTATTTCAAGTATGACTTTCCAAAATAGTAAATCACCTCCAATCAATGGGTAAACAAGTATACTTGAAGGAAAATCACTTAACTTATGATTGTAATAGTTCAATCTCGACTTAATCCTCAATATTATTAATATTATTAATATTATTATTATCTTTTATGAGACTATGATATTATTATTAAAAGGGAATTATATCTCCTCAATCACTTCACACCTCTCTCCTTCATGACTCTCATGGCTCTATGTAACTTTCTATTTTAAATATTACATTACACTCTCTTTTATGCACTCATGAATGAATGGCATATTCTTTACACTCATTAAATATATGTCATAAAATATTCCTCTTACACTCATTAAATATATGTCATAAAATATTCCTCTTACACTCACTTTAATGCATATGTTACACTCTCTCCTTTAAATAAGGCATGCATACCTCTCCTTAATGGCATAAGTTACACTCCTCTAAATGGAATACAATGCATGCATATTAATCCTCCTTTATGACAAGAATTGTTGCTCCTCCTATATATGAGTGTCATGTATTCTCATTTGGGGGGAGGAGGGGGTAATGCCAAGAGTGGAAGAGACTTGAGGAATATTGTGAGAGGGAGAGATATGGAGAGTATCCAATTACTTCCAAAACAAATCTGAATTTCTTATGAATCTACTAAGTATCTATTGAGGTTGAACATGAGTGGTATTTAGAGGAAGTGAAAATTATATTCCTTAGTTTTCCTTGCATCTATCTCTCTACTATTGTATTTTGGTATTGTTTGTGAGCTTTTACAACTCGGGGTTCCGGGGGGAGTTCTCCCCGGATATGGTTGGGTGGAAAACCGAATGGTTCAAATGAGTTGGTTAAGGGTAGATCAAGGTGGATCATATTCTCAACGATTGGAGCTGAATATCTCTTCGGTGTATAATTTCCATTGTCCTAAAATTATAGTATAGATTTAGCATAAAATAAAAGGTAGACATTTAAATTGTTGTAAGCATCTAATTTTGATTTAGACTTATGTTATCGAAAATATTATTGATTAGTTAAAATGAAGACTAGATCAATCTATATGTATGGATGTTTAGATATCAATATTGGAGTTATTATTGTATAGTTTATGGTACTAATCTTGGTATTGTAGCATTTGAGAAAGGAAAGTCAAATATTGTTGAAGGTAATTTTTAATAAATAAATTCCAAAGGACTTGGGTAAGTATTTCATGATTTATGGTTTTGTTTCAAGTAATTAATAGATGCATGTTTTATAAATGGTTTTAGGATAGTTTGCAAAGTGTTTGACAAAATCTCGTGAATGAGTAATGTTATAAATTTATTTATGCACGAATAAGTGCTAACTTGCAGAAGTAAGAAAATGGACATGTACCCAAAATATGCTTGGAGGAATTACAATCAACCCTTAAAAGAAAAATGCAAAAATCATGGCAACTAAAGTATAGTTTGGAAGATCAAATGCTTGAGGTAAGTTGAGATAAATTTTAGTTATGGCTTATGTTTCATTTCCCAATGTTTTGTTATTCAAGTTGTTGTAATAGTACTATCGTAATTTTGATAGAAAGCCTTAATGGCTGTAGCATTCGTGGCTTCCATGTGTTTGTTAAATTGTAGCAATTGGTGCAAAAGCTTGTCACTCATGTCAAATGAATTAGCTTGTGGGTGGTAAAATGTTTCAAGAACTCATATGGTGGATTTAGAAATGTGTGATTTCAATGAGCATATATTAGTAGCATGACTCGGGTTGTTTTTTCTCATGTAGAGGTGTAGCTGTAAGTTTTCATTCCATATGTTTGACAAAAGTCATAAATGAAACATTTAGGCTATAAATTTGTTGTTTTAAAGAATCGCATTGGCGTCCTCGTTGCGATTCAGCTCCACTTCAGGGGGTATCCATACCAAAAGGCCATTTCAATTCCCAAGTTTGATTCCAAAAATCAAGGTTTCGGACATCAATTCCCAAACCTGCTCTATTTTGCAGATTTGCTGTTACATGTAGAACCGCGTGTTGTTTGTCTTGCTGTTTGGTTCTTTTTTATATTGGAACTGCCTGATAATTTATAGTGATGAATCTGATTTAGGCTAACCACTTGGAAATTTTTTTTAAAGTATGAATGGTTAATAATTTGAAATTTTAAATAACCATATGGCAACTTGTTTTATGACCTGCCAACTATTTGTCAAAATTCTCAATGGCCGTATCTCCACAACATTGTGAGCTATGTTTGAAATTTCTAAATATTTATATCTGGTATAGATTCAACAATGAATATGGCCGATAGTCTACTAATATCTAAGTTCAATTATTGGCACTACTTACAAAAAAAAAAAGTCATGCAACTTTGGATTCATGTTAGCTAATTATTGTGAAAACACCTTAAAGATATAATGGTTATGGGGGTGTTTGACGAAATGCCTAAATGGCTGTACATTTCATGCTTTTAAATTGGTTTTCATAATGTTCAATGGTTGCATCTAATTACATTTATGAACCGTCCATAAAACAAAAGGCTTAAGTTAATTTAAGATTTGCAATCAAGGTATTTAGTATAATAACTGCGTATTGAGTTAAAGGGTCTTGCTGAAAATTCAAAAATTGCGTAAGTAATTTGTTGCAATATGAGCTCACATATGAATTCCTAAATTATGAGATGCCAACTCTATATAATTTAAATTATCCTATATATAAAATAATAATAATAATAATAATAAAATAAAATAAAATAAAGAATAAAAATAATAATAAATATATATATATATATATATATATATATATATATATATATATATATATATATATATATATATATATATATCACATTTTGATTTAATATAATATTTCTCTATAATAATTATCGTAGGTAAGGTGGGACCTTACAGCTTGTGGTACTAATGATGGATCTCGCTCATTTTATGTATTATGCATGTAAACCTTAGGCAAAAGTGAGGCCGATACTAATTTCCAGGGTAAAATTTAGCCTTAAAGCCTTGGGAAGGCTTTTAACTATAAATTTAGTTTTTGTGTAGACATTATACCATAAAACAAAACAAAGATGCTTGGGAGCCAATGAAAAAAACATAGATATTGAGTGTTCCTTGTGTTCCTTCATCAAGGGCGGAGCCGAATGGACTAGGTAAACCATTCCATTGAGATTAGTTCGGATTACTGTGTCCAAATCTTCAACATCTTAATTCTCCTTAGCTTGTCCATTTTGCGTAAAAAATAGAACTTAACATACTTTTTACAAAAAAATAAAGAAAAATATCTCTATTGGCTCACAATTTTCTTACAAAAATTTCGCATTAACTAAATTGAGACCATCATGCAAAAACCCATGTCTCGAATTGAGAAATTCATAATCATTTGCCCACAAATTGAGTCTCAAAATCACGTACTAAAAATACTGTATTTTTTCTTCTTCCCCGGCTTTCTTCTGGGTTGAATTTACTTCAATCTCTCTCCTCTATGTCACTCAAGACAAACAAAAATCTGAAAGGCTACTTCGCCTTTTTCATAATCTTATTGTAATCAAACAAGCCAGGCATGCAATTTCTATAGAAAAACCACAATTGATCGAAAAAATACATGCCCACAATTTTCCCAACGAGCTCACTACCACGAACATAACATCGAATTGGATTGGAATCAAGATACTATGGGGCACTTGAAAACAACCATCGCTGTACTTGTTCATTTCCAAATATAATTTCAAGATTAGAGTTGATGTTTTTTCCGTCATACTATCAAGTAGATTTAGATACTCAACTGTAAATATTGCATCATGCACCCAATGACTTTCCCGTAGAATGCCTTCTAACCGACTCTACCCAAATTTTATGATTTTCATCTCAACATTTGGGAAGACATATTTACAGACTTCCGTAAAAGTGTGTTTGGTCACATGCTACCAATCATCGATGGCCACGTATCAGGGCTACCTTAAACTCATAGACGATTTTCAGAGAACCATAGTTGAAAGCAGCCAACCTGGGGGAATCCATCAATTTCTGCCATGTGCGTGTGTTTTGAAAATAACTAATTTTGGACCCCCTCCTCCATTAAATATCGAAAAGCTTGAGGAGGTCCGAAATTTGATATGTGCCTTTGATTTTTCATGTTGCTCTCATAATCGTTTAAACCCGCATATTCTTTATCACAAGCCAATAAATTTCATTCACTATTTCTTGTTAAATTTTTATGATTTATTTATCTCGTGGCTCGCACTCGGGAAGATTTTGTAGACTTTAATGTCAAACTTAAAAATTGGTGAGAAGCCCAACATTTCCTTTTTCAATAATTTTAAATTTTAAATATTATACTGTAATAAAAAATTATTATTTTATAATTTTAATAAAATTACATATTTAAATATTCAAAAATTTTACACAAGAATTTGTCACCATCCCCGCAATTCCCCGTCCCGCACATTTAAGGGCCTTTTTCGTGACTCCGTGAGCAAAAGGGATACGACTTGAAACCACTTTCATGGCATCCCTCTCAACAAGGACAATAACTCAAGAGAGTTTCCGAGAAAACCCTAAAAATAGACCTTGGGCCTTGGCGCGACCGCCCCGCCCGCGCCCCTCGTGCTAATGTGAAATCCACCAAAGAGGGCGCGCCAATCGGTGCTCGTCCCGTTGTATTACTTGCACCAAGATTAATGAGGATTGTTTTTTAAAAATAAATGGTGGAAGTTTGATTCCAACCAACCTCGAACGAGTCTCTAAAATAAGTTGGGAGGTTTGGTTCCGCATCTCCAGCGGTAGGAAGTAGTTTTTCTCGCCTATCATGGAAGCTTCCTTGGAGGATAGGCCAATCCCATGATTGTAGGGGATCCCAACTCCCCTTCCACCATCTATATAAGCTTGCCATTTTCCCTTTGCAAGCTAGCCCGAATAGAGCCGAATCGCAGTAAGGAGACTATCGCCAGACAAACAAGAGAGAGAGATCGGCCCCATTCCCGACGAGCTTCATCGAGACGTGCTCCACCGTCGACTCCGCCGAAGGAAGATCCAAATACGAGCTCAGTTGTATCTTTCTTTCTCTCGTGATTAATAATAAAATCATTTCGATTATGGTTCCATTCATATGTTCATGTCTTATGTTATGAATTATATCTTCTCCGCTCGATATATGGTTGCATGTATTAGGTTTTTATGTTCGTGTGTTGTTGTTTCTTCATGTACATGTGTGTTCGAACGTGCTAAGCATGAGAGAATTGTGATCTCAAAACGAAGGATGGAAGCTTCATCTTCTCTCGTAAGAAACAACAACGTAGGACTTAAGGTAGGCCTCTTGTCGCATCTTGGTCTTTTGTGTAACTAGAAACCCGTCTTAGCGTGACTTCGCTAAGCTAGACCCGACCTGGGCTAGCAGGGATCGCCTCTATCCGTAGAGGGATTTACCTCTCCACAACCGGCGATTCCGCCGGAGAGACATGCATTGATTGGAGTTTGTCTTGTCTTTTCTCGGTTGATTTTGGTCTTTAATCAGCTTGACGCCCGTTCGCCTTTTCTAGTATTAAAACCTTTGTTTAGCCTCACCCATACCGATCTCGCTCCTCGTTTGCTCTTTTTATTTTTGACATTGGTAACCTTGCTCAGCGTCGTTTTTTTACCCGACAAGCCACGCTAACCGGTGCTCGTTTGCTAGTTCAGCCCCCGCGCCAATACCGTTCGCACTAGCTGCGCCGACAGTCACGCCAATCCCGTGTGGTGCTAGGTTTGCTTCTTCTCGAGCTTTATGGGCTTGATTTTTGGTTTTGGTGTCATTTTTTTCAACTCTCGAGTGTCCTAAAGCCTTGGTTGACCGTGTGTGATCTCTCCGTCCTCCGGTTGTTTGCCCTCTAATTATTGGTTTTACATTCTTAGCCCTAGGGCATCTAGGTAGACCGTAGCGTGCTCAAGATCCCGTGGGAGTTTTTGGTTTCGTTGATCACTAATTCCATTATTGCGTCTTTGCATTCATTTGGTGGTTTTCCATTGTTTTATTGCGTCATTTGAGTGGTTGCCTTATTTCTCATTCGAATTCTCGCTTTCTCTCATTTCCCTCGAGCCTAGATTACACGGTTCGTATGAGTCTTTAGGATTCCTCTTCTTTGATTCGAGGGATTTCTCCATCGCCTTGAGGTCTGGATTTTGTGTTTTTTGTTGAGTGAACTTGCTTGTCTTTGCTCTTTTTCCATCACTTCTCAAATTGTTCTTTTCATTAGCTTTAATTTTGTTTAGTACACTTTGCTCTTAAACATTGAAAATACAAAAAAAAATCAAATCTCGTTTTTTGATTAGTTAATGTAAATTGAAATATTTTTCTCATTTTATTAGTATTATATAACTGTAAGAAAGCTTTTAGTTGCATTAGAGACACTAGAGCATTTTGTGATCATTTTGTTATTGTGTGAAAGCTCTCAACCTTTCCGTAGTTAGCTATTCATCGAATGAAGTGTATATTGTGGCATGTAGGGTGAATTTAGAGGATTTTGAGACATAACATTTGCAGGGCTTGAAAATTGAAACATAATTGAAGATCAACTCTAAAATTTATTCAATTTACCTATTATACTGAAACATTAACGAAATATTTAAAGCTCAGGCTAGTGACTTGTTGTTTTGAGTTAATTATGGCAACTTTTCCGTGAGTTCACTGAAATCATAATCCTCTCAAAGGAATCCTGTCCTTTTCCTCCTTTTGGAAATGTTGGTGCTCCTTATATGGCAACGTTGTCCCTTCCCGGGTTAACTCAACCCTGCAAGTGGTCCCGGGATGCCTCAATCTTTGTTCAACCGTCTCCTCCACCTAAACAACACTGCTGATTTCAAAGGGCTCCCTTCCTTATTCGCTAGTTCCTTCGTCCTCATCTTCTACTTCGCCCGGTGAAAGTCCGGATTCTAGTAACCAAGGCAAGAAGAAGAAGACGAAGACGAAGAAGAAGAAGGATAAAGAGAGGCCAGCCTGCCACTATTGCGCCTAAGTAACCATCCATTGATAAACCTTCCAACCTTCCGCGGAAAGTCACCCCTTCGATGTTGTGCCAGGGAAACCATCTCTTTCGAGATTGCCTCTGCATTCCTGGGTGCTCGAAGTATGGTCCAACAATCGTCCGTCGTTGCTCTCTTTGTCTTCCCAGGAGTCAGGTTGGGGGCACATCTTTAGCTAGTGCCGGTAAAGCTCCTAAGAAGCAGGTGCTTGCCAACTTAAAGTTATGAAGGGCACCATGCCAATCACCTTTGTCCATATATGGATAGCCAAGGGAGTCGGACAACTCGATCGTTTCGCACTCATTCTTCGCCGACGAGCAACAAATTTTCTTTGGAGTCCTCACCGCTGATCCATCGATTGGTCAAGAGTCATCCTTGGTCGATCCCGCTCCCCGTAAATTCAAAATTAGGAATTTGTTACCGACCAAACTACCGATCATGGGATTCCGCTGACTCCGGACCCATCTACGGTGTTCAGGGCCTTTTCGAAAGTGGATGTCATATCCCTCAAGTTCTTCTTGTTTCTTCGCATTCCTCGCATCAAGAAATATTCTCCCCGTCCCTATACCTCAAGAAGCCGCTCCTCCGCTCCCGTGATGGAGGTCCCCAAGGATACTTCCTCCCGACTCCATGATGGAGATCATGGAGTATGCTCCTTCTTCTTCCGTAACACCAGGGGAAGACCATCTCGCGTTCTATGGTGGCCCCTCCAAGTAGTTTGGTCGCTTCCTTTGATTGGAATCAATTTGCGTGATACCGCATTCCGTCTTATGTGCCTTTTGATAATGGTATAGGCCTTTGGTCCGGGTTGTACTCCAAAGACCGTTATAGACGTGCTGCACGTTCGTTAGCATTTTATCCTCAACTACTTGGCACGCTTTCGGTTCACTTCCCACTTGCACTTGTTACACGTAATCGTTGACGTTCAATAGAAGAACTAGTCAACCATTAGGATCCTTCCAAGGTTACCTCGTTACTTTGGGAGGTAAAAATGTCCATATGGACGTGATGGTTGTTCCTAGCCCATTGGATTAACGTCTTTAGCGCGATTACACCTATGCCATGGGAGCGTTTGTCTCCTCCCCTTTTCATGTGGTCTTTTTTTCCACATGAAGGATAGATCGTGACCATTGATCAACTTTCATTCTTTGGTCCCGATGGGTAACCAGTTCGACCATCATCCTTCCCCGGTTTTTATCCACCCATTGTATTTTCCCCACCGCAGTCAACTATGTGGCTACCCGTCCCGTGCTCGTATTCAAGGATAGTGCCATTGTGCATCAAGTGCCGGGGTATTGAGTCCCGTACTTCCAAGATGTTTTCCTCTTGCATCGACGGCAAATTTTTGGAAGCTACACTTATTCATCATGATGAGTTGTCTTCGGAGCAAAAAGCTTTTTTCTTTTGTGTCAAGCTCCTTAAATAATGAAACAACCTCTTCAGAGCAAATCTCTTTTCTTGTGTCAAGCCCTTAAAAAATGAAACAAACATGCTCTGAGCGCAGTTCCTTGTCTTGTGTCAAGCTCCTTAAAAAATGAAACAAGGTGTCTTGAGGATAGTTCTTTTAATGTGTCAACTGGTTAAAACAATGAAACATGTTCCCGTTCACTTCGATTCTTTGATGAGATCTCATAAAATCCTACTAGGCCTTCGGGTTCGGTATCTCTGGAACTCTCACTCCATCCTGCCTTCTCATATGGATTGAAGCTTCGGGGGCATGTACCTCGAATTGAGTCACCATGTTGTGCATGCTTAAATTTTTCAAGTACAGTTTGTTTCCACTTCAAGCTTGTGTAAAAATGAAGTAGGAAAATTTCAGCCATGATACTCGATTTCGAATTGAATTTGATTCTATTCATTTGAAACAGAAAAAGTATTTTAAAATTCAATATAAAAAAAAAATCCCGAATACACATGTTACTCATTTTAAAAAAATCTCCAAATATACATTTTATACCTTTTATATAAATTAATATTATAGAATAAAGTAAATGTTAAAACAAACTATAATTCAATGTAAAAAATATATTTAGTGAGCTGTATGATTCCATATACTATTTTTTTTTTTTAATATGTTTATTTATATTTATATAACCAGATAATATTAAAGTTATCTATTAATATTATCAATATAGATGTACAAATCTAACATAAGCCGATTAATTTTCTTCATATGCAAATTTTCTTTAGGGATTAATTTTCTTCATATGCAAACTTCTTTAAAATGCAAAATACAATGTATTATTTTTCACGTTTAACCCGCTTAAAGGTAAATAAAGTATATATAGAATCAAATAGTTTTAACCACAAAAATCTTGTTTTCCCCGATATATATATATATATATATATATATATATATATATATATATATATATATATATATAATTGCTTTTAAAATGATACAAAATTAATATTAAAATATTTTTATTATTATTAATATAATATTAAGTATATGTCAATATTAATTTAGTATTAAAATATTTTATTTAACAATTTTTTTTTCTATATATAAAATTTATATGACATAAATTTGTTAATATAAATTTCTAAATAATTCATAATATTTTTGAAAAGTATAAGATTTTAAACATTTTGTTTTATTTTTACTTATAATTACTTTACAACATATTCATTTTTTACTTACCATTGCTTTACAATATATTTATTTTTATATTATAACCAATACTCTAAATTTCTATTTAGAACATAATTTTTATTTTTATTGTAAAGAATAACCGACAAACTTAAACCTGTAAAATAAACCCTTAAAAACTATCTAAGGATTAGATTTAAATGTATTGAAGAATAATAAATTTAGAATCAACAAATTAACTAATTTTTATTATGATCCTAATAAAATCTTTTACATCACACTCACTCGTAAAATAATAACTAGACCTCTTATATATAAAATGGAACTCGTTACCCAAATCACTCTCTTCCACAAAACAAGGAAAAAAAAATGCAAAAGAGGCAAGTAGGAATTCTAGGCTATAGTTTTTAGCAAATTACCCCTTTTTACGACGCGTAAAAGACAAAATACCGGGTCAAGTCAATGTTCTTACCAAATTGAAATTGAAATCGTTTTATTCATTCAATGTTCTCGTACAACCGAAACTCGGTTTATTAATCCGTAAACCAAAGAAAATTCATATTTTTTTTCTCCATTCAACCAAATTTGGTAATTATGATTTCAACTAGGCCGCTCGATAAAATTAGGTATGGAAAAAAATTTGTAATTCAATCTATGTAACAATGTTTACAAATATTTCGAATTGTAAAACAAATTTCGAACAAATTGAGAGAGGCCGTTTCTGCAGAAACAAATTTGTGTGACATAGTACTTTCGAACGGCCATGGGCCGCGTGGTGAAATAAGGGTAGATGGTAGGGAGATCGCCTCAGCCACAGCTAGCATGACCGAAAGTGAGCCGACATTTTTCTTCCCTGAGAACGCCGGGGTGATAAGGATTGGTGGCTCTTCGAGACGGACAGCTTGGTATGACCGTCTTCTTATTATACTAATGTATATGTGTCAATGTGAATTGCCGCTTTCTCCAAATGCCAAGAATCAGTCATACGCATTGTTAGTCAGATATCCCAAGATCCGGGTGGGTTTCTCTTGGGAAAGGTGGTGGGGTTCGCCGTGATCTCCGTGCCATGCAAAGACATTGGCTTTAAAAAGTGCCATCATTGGTGGCGTTGCAACGGGATGTGTGTTGCCGCTTGACCTTTGTGGCCGAAATCACAAGTGGTGGATTACATCTGATTAGCTTTTTCTCTCTCTCCGCATCATTTGTTTTTTCTGGACTACATGGAGAACACCCGCTTTTCCATTTTTTGAACGGTACCGGAATTGCGTCTCCCCTGTGCACATTGTGGTAGGTGGCCGTAGTTACCTTCCAGATGGCAATTCGTTGCATTGGGGACTCCTTGATGTGGATCGGCCATAATTGTGAGATTTTCCTGGACCGATCCAGGATAGACATCGTAGATCTCATATCGTCTTTGATTTTGCTTCCTTCACACCGGAGGGTGGCGTGGGGCTCAAGTTGACCTACCCGTTGTGATATGGTCGAAGCAAAAGGATTTTCCACCGCCTTTTCAACACACTACATCTCCATCACATTGATATCTCTGAGGGGTACATGGATCGAAGGCTAGGGGTCCGTTGATAGGCAGGAGGACATACTATCTCGCACCTATCTACGACAGAGGCCTTCGTTGTCGCCACGACACGGCCGAAAAGGATTATGGCAGAATAATTCTCACCGTGACCCTTCCACTAGGTCTCCATTGGGCTCTCCACCGAAGGATCGCATTGAACGTGAGAAGAGAAAGACGCAACTGCAACAACACTCACTCCGCGAAAACCGGTCATGCTCACAACCAAAGTAGGAGAGGCACGCGAAGGCGGAAAGATAAGGGACAATCGTATCTCGGTATCCAAGACAAAGGAAGTGAAAGAGGTGGCATTGGACAACAAGGATATTATTGATAGAGTAAGCGCCCCAAAAACAGCACCTGTTGGCGCATGGGTCTGCGTCGAATCAAAAGAGATAGATATGTATGAGTGAGTGCAGGTGCTCGGTCAAGAAAGTAGGCTACATGCCGAAGATTGTACGTTAGACCCGGGAATTGGTTCACAGACATTTGCCATGCATGAACAAGACTCTGAAAGAAAGTTAAGGGATGTGGTGTGGGCTATTTGGTCATAGCTATCTTCAGATCGTCTTGCATTCTGCTTTGATCCCTTCTCAGGATGCTCCACGGGGAAGTTTCTTTGCGGGGTAAAATTGCTCCGGCCTCCCACTTGAGTACTCGGATCGAAAGGCTCTCACAGCCCATTGGGAACCCATCGGAACGACGAGGTATGCTGATCCAAGAAGTGTAGGAGTTCCCGACAAGCGCATAGCTTGGTTACCGATTGAAGTGCCCTCAATGCAAGAGTCATGGAGCAGCGGAATTGGCATGGGATAGGAAGAAGACACAAACAACATGTCGATTACATCGGGGCATCCCCTTTCGCTGCTGTCTTTGCTGCCATAATACAAGTCACTTACAACGAGGGGTTCACAAATTTACAAAGCCGAGGTGGAGGCGCAATTACACATTACCGAAAGGGACTCCACTACTACTCGTCTTTTTCATCAGATTTAGCGCAATGCAAGCTGATTACTTCATTCGGCTTGAGGAGACTAAACACCGTGATTATATCGTTGGCTCGATATAAACCTCCATTGCTCGGGCCACCACGGGCGTTGGGATATCCACCCCCTCCCCCCAAACCCTCTCCCTCCCGTCGAGACCCCGCCGCGATGCGCTTCTCGCAACCACATCCTCCGCACTCCGTCCGTCATCAGTCATTTCCATGATGAGGGTCTCCTCATTTCTCCCTTTTTGCCATTTCCATCCAGAGAGTTCTCATCCACGGATTTCCATAAACGACCCCATCTCTAACCATGGCCCTTTCGCCGAAAATACCATCATCGCGTCTCCCACCATGCCCGCATTGGAATGGGCATCCCCACACGATGAACATACCTTCGCAACTCGACCTTTCTTACGACTCGCCTCTAAGAATACTTTAGACAATCATCCGGGATGGACTTGCGGAAGAATCCGGAAATTCGATCTTACGCTCCGACTGCCTTTGACGTACGTAACATTGATGAATCTCCATCCATATCCCCGAGATCTCACGCAAATATCATAGTCCGTAAAAATGCCTAAATCGGGCCTCCGTACATTTCAGAGGGAGGAAGAAGACAAAGAGCTTTTAGAGGAGAAATCTTAGACCTTCAGAGAGATCCTCATCTTAGATTCGGGGTCGAATGGGCTCTAGAGCAAGCCGCCCATCTCGCAGGTGAGCCATGACCTCCATTCTATCTCTCTCACATCGAGGGATCGGCGACCCCTCAAAATAAGCCGCCGTAGATTTGGTAAGGAGTCACAGCCTTCGATATTATTACCGTAGGAAACACTCTCTCCTCGAAAACAAATAGCCGAAGACCATCTTCGAGATCTGCTCGTGATGGAAAGCTACCGCGGGGATTCGGTAAGGTAGGTGGGTGGTATCGCGCAGGCCGGGACATGCTGTGCTTTTGACCTTGTGGCGTACAAATTTTTTCGTGAGGCATTCTCGCTTTTATGGCTCATACAATGGGGAACAGTCGAACATGTGGCCATTATAAACTTATATGCTCCCGCAGCTCCAAATTATCATTCTAGAAATCGCATCGGATAAAATCGGGGTATTGGATCTGAAATATTTGATGTTGATTGGGGACTTCAATGTCGCTCTCAATGCTGGGACGAATCATGGGGGAACAAGGCGAGAGTTGACAAAATGGCCGCCGACAGAGTATATCACATCCTACACAAACTCATCACCCGGTAAATATCAAAACAAATCCCGATGTTCCCACTGACTATCCTGTGTGCGGAGACGATTACATTTCCAAGACACTTGACCATGCCATGGTCAGCACCGGGTTGATTGAGTCTTTGGGTCATATGCGCCTATCTCTGTTATAGTACATTCTTCTATTTCAGACCATATGGCGATATGTCTATCATGGAGGATTGAATCTAGCAAAAAGGGAGCCCCTTTTAAATTCAATGGTGTGGCTCACTTGGACTCGAATTCATCATGTCGGTCAACACCTTTTGGAAGCATGCGTGTGGACTACGACCTCACAAGATCCCGGACCGGTAGAGAAGCCGAGGTCCTTGAAAACTTCGTCAAAACATGGAGCGTAACAAAAAGATGCAATGAGAAGAGAAGCGAAGCTGAAATCTCTGACTCATTGCCAAGGCGTATGAACACACTCTAACCTACCCTCCGCATGAGGAACATTATAAGATTTTAAAAAAATTGGAGGATCTAAGATATTTATTAAAAATTGAGGTGTCACTGAAACTAAAAAGCAGAAACAAAAGGGCTCAAAGAGGGCGACCTAAATACAAAGTACTTTCATGCCCGCGCATCCGGCAAAAGGGAAAAAACGCCTATATGGAGCAAGCATTAAAGTATGAGGATCCACCATTACCGATGAAGATGAGATCAGAGGGAGCAAGAACAACCACTTCGCTGATTTTTACAAAGAGAATCCAGGGATCACAACCCAAATCAATGCTGGGTAATTAATCACATTCCCCGAGATGTTTGACCGGCATGTCAGTAGAAGCTTATGAAGCCCGGCTCTAAGGAGGAACTTCTAGATGTGCTTAAATCCTTTGCTAGGGACAAAAGCCCGGGTTCCGACCTGGCCGGCGGAATTCTACATCGCTTTCTTTGATTTCCTTACTGGGACCTAACTACCGGAGATGATTGAAACGATCGCAGTAATAGGTCACATTCTCGGGTGCCATTAGCGCAACCTTTATTGCGCTCATTCTCAAGTCTTCGAATCCCGCCACCTTCTCGACTACCGCCCCATTGCTCGCAACGTCTTGCATAATATGTCCCTCGAAGGTGCTTGCAAACAGGTTAAAAGCCACACTCTCTAAGTGGATACCTGATGAGCAATTTGGCTTCCTAAATGGAAGATCTATTCATGATGCCGTGGCCGTCTGTGAAGCTATGCACACTATTCATGACCGTAGCTGTGGCCGGCATCATCTACAAGGTCAATTCCCTACAAAGCATATGACTCTCAGACCGGGTCCTTCATCGACTTGCGCTCATAAAATTGGTTTACTCCCCGCGGCCTATTGCATGGATAATGGCATGTATATGCACAAATTGCTATAGCGTCATCATTAACGGTACACCACGTAATTCTTCTGCGAGACATGCACCGAGACAGGATGTGCTTCCGTCTCCGCCGATTTTCCTCCTTTGTCATGGAAGGTTTCGAAAGAAAGTTGGATAAACAGAGCAACACAAGAGGGACATTTCAGGCATGTTGGTATCGCCACAAGTCAAAATGCCCACTCCCTTTTGTAGACGCACTGTTTTCTTTTTGGTGGCATTCTATGCAATGATTGGATCTATCTACACTCACGTCGGACAAATTCGGAGCTGCCACTGTGGCTCGCCATCACCAATATCAAGTCTAAACTTCTATATGCACACGGTGAGGAGGAGGAAATCCACCGTATCAAGAGACTTTCCCCCGGGAGTAAGTGCCGAAGATATATGATGGTATCACCTATTTGGGCTTCCGAATAAAGCCCCGTTCATATGTCAATAAAGATTGGGAGTGGATTGTTGAAAAGTACAGAACAAAATTTCAAAGTGGACAAATTGTTGGGCCGACTTTGGGAGGCATATTCATCCCGATACAAGTGGTTCTATCACAGCCAAAATTCTATTGGGGTCATTTGTACCTTCTTCCCCGTGAAAATCGCTTGAAGATAAATGCTATAGTGGCCCATTTTTTATGGTCCGGAGTGGAAGCACACAAAAAATACCACCTCTCGCAAATTAATCTGAGATCTCCCTTCCTAAGGAGATGGGCGGGTGGGGTCCGGACTCCGGCGGACTTCCTCACTTTCGCCATCAGTTTCAAATCTTTATGGAGGGCGTTGACCGGGAACAAGATTTGGTCGAACATCATTGTGGATAAATAATTGGCACTAGATCGCGTGGAGTTATTTTTTCGTGGGCCTATTTCTCTCCAAAGTTTACTAATGATTTGGAGAAGCCTAACAAAATGCAAAGAGATCATCAAATCAAAAGTGGTGTGGAAGCTCGGGTGATGGGAGTCGTATAACCATCACTTGCACCAACATCATGGGCGTTTCTTTTGATTCCGACATTGATCCTTTCTCTTCCACAGTTGTCACATAGAGGTATCATTTTCTTATCCGATATCATTACTCATTGGGAAGTTGGTGCTCATGTTTGGAAGGGCTATGAGGCACCGGGTATGTACTAGAAAACGTGGGACAAATACAACCACGCCTCCTATCGAAAGGCCGACTTCTTTTTCGATCCTTTAGGTGACCAGATTGTATGGGGAGGGGCGTACAAGGGCAATAATATTTGCGTCAAAGAGCTTTATTCGCACATTAAACCGGATGGACACACCGCCCCGAGTATCCCCGGCTTCAAGAAGGTATGGAAGTGGAAGATTCTACAAGATAACACTTTTCAATTGGCTACTCAAAAAAGGGAAGATACTCACTTGGGACAATCAAGAAAAAGAGGGAATCATGGACCGGACGATGCATATTATGTAAAGAGGAGCACGAGTCAATACCTCACATCTTCTTTGAATGCAGTGGTGACTACCGGACTTTGGGATATGTTCTCTCACCGGACTGATGCCCCACCATGGAGGCCGACATTTCACAGACCATGCATATGACTATTGGGCAACAAAGGGTAGCTTTCGGGAAAATGCCCTTCCATACTATACATGTCAAATTTGTGTAGTAGAAATAACATGCCGTTTAATGGGGAGCTAGGATTCCAACAGATTTACAATACACACACTCGGGATTGGCTTCATTAATCCTATACCGGGAAAAGGTAGACAAGGATATGTCCTACAGCTTAGGCCTCACCGTGAGCCCGCATACCGGCGTTATTATTTGATGGAGCACAACAGGATGGTATATGCGGCCGTGGTGCTTGGCTTCTAACCGGGAAGCAGAGAGCACTTCCATATCATCCGGGAACGGGGCCGTGGATCTAACAAGAAATCTCGAGATCATGGCACCGTGGAGTGGGCTCCTTCGTGCTCATCACCCGGGGCTCCCTTCCAGACATCTGGCTGTGACTCCCAACTCGTCATAGGCGATTCCTGCGTAACAAATCTCATGGTTTCAAGCCTCAAAGGTGGGTTGATCGAACTCTATGTTCTTTCTCAATTTCGCAGAGCCTCCCTCCACCACATATACAGAATTAAACGGAGGGCGCATAGAATCTCAAAGCCGGGGTTGGAACATAATTTGGCCACATTGGCGCTCATTCATTTCGTGGACACGAGGAAAGGGCCTCTTTCAGATTTGATCCGTAGGTTCTTCACATTGATGGGCAAACGCCTTATCCACACACTCGGTCTCTCGCATCTACGTCCGGAGTCGGTTTTTACTCATCGTCGACCGTCTCACCGACCCTTACCTTCCCCGGTATCTTTGGGGACATTCGTAATGAGGCGGTGACATGCCCGCTATTTTATTTACTCGGACCTTCATTATACATTTGTTTATCTTGGGGATGTTACTTGGCACTGGGCTAGCCAGTTTAACTCTTGGGTTTTGGTGTGGCTGACTTATCTATTAGATCTGCAATTTCTCTTAATCGTTTATGGTGTATAGCCCTCTTTCAATCGTTCGGGGTATTGTTTTTCATCGAATGGCTCACGGATCGGTCTATTGATCTGCTCCTCGATTTTGTTAACCGGTAAACATGCCTGTGGCCGCCTTCTTTGTTCACTCGGGTCGTAATGATGTCCCCATTTCTGCCATGCTCCGAATGTGTCGCTTTATATTTGGATCAACTGATGATCAAGTAATGTGGCGCTCTCCTTTTACCTCTCGCGACATTTTGGTCCGTATATATGTCACCTTTTCATCTCGCTGCATATCTTTTCCTTCGTTCTCCATGGGTCATTTGTGACTCCGATGTATTTCCGCCCGGATAGTATCTATATATTATTTGCTTGTAGGCATGGGCTATATTGTATTTATGATATCATTTGGATCTCCTTAGGCCTCTATATAGGTTCCCGTAGGGGGTATAAGCTCTTTTCTCCCCTTCGCTTTGGATTACCCTATTATCCCGTGCATAGGGTATCTTCCTATCGAGGAGAAATGCCATTTCGATGGATCGGTTTTTCACATAAATATAAAACAGTGTTTCTTTTCCGTTGAAAAAAAAGAAATAAGCAGATGGTACGATGCTCCCCATAAAGAGAAAGAGAAAGGCATGAAGAGTTGATGGTAACATGAATCTTTATACGTAGATGGGGTTGGCAAAATGGGCCTAAATTCCCTATCATAAATCGTGATCGTTACTTCATGAGTCCGAATATTAGGCAAATTGTTTATTGAAACGTGACGATAAAACCCCGCTCCGACTTGCCTTTAAACAAATATTTGACTTCCAAATCGCAGATTTGGTTCTTGTTTTGACACAAGCTTACACTTTAAAATAACAAACTTCGAAAGGAAACAAATAAAGGGCCTCATAAATATATGGAAACAACCTACCGCACCCAACCGCCCACCATCGTGGTGATGTCGATTCAAATGCAATTACAACTATTCCCCTTTCTATGGTAGAAGGCTTTAGGTACGAGAGGAAACATTGCCAAATAAAACATGGATGAAGGTTGATTCCTACTAATATACAAGTTGATTAAATTTACAAATTTATAAGAATTAATTAAAATGGTATAGTTGATAAATGTTTTTTTTGCATTAATCATATTATTAGGATTTTGTTGGGACAAAGATAAACCATATTAGTTGGTTTAAACTTTGACCAAATTTTGATGATGTGATTAATTTGAAAGATATTTATTTACATTATAGATCACAAAAGTCTTAGTTCTAACAAAATAAAAAATCTTAATCAAATGTAACTTTATTTAAATAATAATAACTATTATTAATAATAAAAAATTAATATATAATCTATATGCAAAAAAAAATTAAATCATCTATTGAGATTCACTTTTACTTTATCAAAGAGATTTTTAATATGTAAATAGCTTGTTACAATACCATGGCTTATGCATATTCTAATTTTATTTGGAACAAGATTCTTAACTTTGAAGATTTAGTCTTACTCACAATGGAGATTCTTATTCTCTCAATATGCTTTAGCACAATACCATGGGCCAATATAATTAGTTATCATCCCCAAATGCCCAAAAACTCATAACTCATTTCATTTGACATTTTGTTCATATGAATTTTTTTTTAATTCATGAATTTAACTAAAAAGAAAAAAAACCATAACATATATCATGAATTAAGCATTTTGATATTATGATGGATTGATACTTATTAGCATCAAACAGTTATTTAATTTATATGGCTATGCTACTTTTTACTTTTAAATATAACAATATAGAACTATTAAACCATCCATGTGTTTTGCTTTATTTATTTATTATTTATTTTATTTTTTAACCATAATAATATATTGAATGAATTTAGTACATAATTATGTTAAAAATGATTATAATAAGATATTTGAACTGCAAACCGATGTATATCCAAGATAAAATTTTGAATGATTTTAAATTTATTATACATTTAAAAATTAATTTCAAATAAAAAATATCATTTATTGAAAAAAATTAAACAATTAAAAATGGATTTAAGTAATTATGTTAGAATTTAATATAAAAAATTAAATTACAATATTGAAAATATAATTTCAACTCAAAAATTAGTTTTCACATTAAAAATTTCACAAAGAAAGAAGATCTTTTACTAACTGACATATTGAATATTTGTTGATAAATTTTAATGTGAACTTTTACAAACAAAGAAGTTTCACATTAATCCGGGAATATTTGTTGACAATTCCATCCGTATAAAGATTCTCCAAGCTTAACCACGCAACGTCATTCTCTTTATGCGTACCATCTCTTTATTTCACGAGGAGGGCAAACTCGTTCGAAAGGTACTATTCGACAAAAATTTGCTTTATCGATGATGATCCCGGTGTTTTCACAAGTCTATGATACAACGTTTTACTACTTATGAATATTACGAAAAGTATTTATCTCTCAATAAATTAGCAAGTGGTGTATGTTTCAAAAGAAAGTTGGGATTGTGGACAATTGTTGTAATATACAATGTTAAAAACAAATTACCACATAAAAAAATTATTTTTATGCCAATCTAACCCCTACTATCCACAACATTGTAAAGCCGTTTATTTATCACAAATGACAAGACAACTACCTTCATATTTATGTCTTTATTAACATTTATGGTTAAGTTATGGCGCCCGCATACAAAGGATGCAAGTGAATTCATTTGGTAGGCTGATTCTTTGCCACTTCTCTATGGTCCGGCTAACCGCGCTTAGATTATATCATGGATTTATTGAATGGTTGTACCGTCGTCATTAAATGTCAAATGCCACGCATCGAAATTTGTTGTCTCCGGTAGCTTCCGCATATATGTGATTTTTTTAACTATGTGAAATATTTAATGAGCAATGGTTACTCGATGATTAACTCGAGGGTTATCGACCGTCCCATCGGTTTACCACCGGCAAAAATCTCGTCCTTGGTTCAGATCTTAATCCTACTAGTGAGGATTCTCTAGGCCTGATGATGACTACCTGTGGTAACCGAATCCCCGCCCGCTGTCGCGCCGATGCGTCCGGGAGGCAAACCCGCCATCCTTAGGGTTGCGCCAAGCTTGAACCCTTCTTGCTCCGTTTGGCTCAGCACAAATGAAAAATGGCGTTCTCGCGTGATAACCCCTGCCGCCAGGTATTGTTTTTAATTCCATTGCACAGCCCCGAACTCTTTGCGTTAGCACATCTTATAACGAATTCAAAGTCCCGTTTAGTTAAGTTAACACCGTTCTTCCTCTTGGTTTATTTATCTGTGGTTTGGCTTACTCATTGTATTATTATTCATTTTGGGTTTCTACGCCTCGACTGCCAAGATTAAAGCATTATCCTCCCGCCCACAAATTAATTTATCTAATTTCCACAGGTATTGTTTCGTTTTACATTTGCATCGGATTCTTTTTTTTTTTTGTTTCCTTTCTTGCTTCGGTCACACAAAGGTTTGGCTTTGCTAACGTTCTTGTTGTTCGAATGATAGGTACCCTCTTCTTCACCAACCGTTTCGGGTGGATTTCATACTTGCCTCCGCTCTATCAAAAGGCTAAAAGCTATTCCATTCCACAAAATTTATTTACATGCCACAGGAGTTTTGAATCCTAGCCTCCTCTTCAAGAGTTCCTTAGCTAATGGCGTTGTATCGAATCTCTTCCTTTTTATCTCGCTTAAGCCCGGACTATACTATGGCAACATTCTCGTCCATTATTATTTCAAGCGTTTCCACTCTGGGGTTTTAAGGCTCACAGAAATTCCAAATAGGATTTTTGAAGGATTTTCCAATTCCGTAATTTATGTATATTACCCAAGAGGGTAGCCGGGGTGCTAAATAGACTCTTTCCAAGCTTGTTCATGCCGATTACTCTTTTGACATTGGAAATAATGATTTTTGGTGATATGTGCTTATTGATTATTGAGTAAAAGAAAGATATTTGCATAGCGCTTTACAAAGGACTGTACTATTTCATGTTTGTGATTCGTGTTAATGTGTGAGCGTGAATACGGAAATTTTGTTGCTAAAGGTTACTGTTGTGTGCTACATGCATTTTATAGTTCTTTTCTTCTTATGGTAACCATCGTGAATGTTGCGATGTCTCTTCTGTGAATTCTATATTTATGAGGGTTTTCGCCCATTTGGTTGATAAATACTTACTCGTGGTTACATAATTCCCTTTCGATACTTCGGGATTTTTATTTTCAAGTAACCGTAATGCTAACTCCAATAGTCTTTTCCGGAAATGATAAATGCATAGTTTACTTGTCCGTTCCTATTCAAATCTCTAAAAGATTTCGAGGGTGACCGGACTTACCTAACAAATCTCGGTGTGTTATCATAGAGGAGACGACCAACCTTAAGCCCGTTCCACAAAGTATTCATGGATTAACGCGTCTCTCACCTTTCTTGAATGTTTGGGTGATGCTTTTCCTTTACGTACTTTGTTTTTTTAAACTAGAAGATTCTTCTTCCTACCGCTATATTTACGCTCTTGTTCTAGATCGCCTTCACAAAGTCTCATAAATTTCATACTATACGCTTAACTATTACAAAAGTAATAAACCTTTAGCTCCTCGCTTCCCTATAAAAAATACTGCCTTCAATTAAAGAGAATAATTACTACCGTAACCACACAATAGTTTTTTTTTTCAGAAGTAAAGAAAAGAGTATAAGCTACTTATCTAAATCTACCTTAACGATAACGAAACGATTCTTCTTTTTCTTCTCGTTAATAACAACTACTATAATTTACTCATCCGACTCGAATCCGAGTGATG
The DNA here is from genome assembly GCA_034641835.2 of Pinus albicaulis. Taxonomy (NCBI): domain Eukaryota; kingdom Viridiplantae; phylum Streptophyta; class Pinopsida; order Pinales; family Pinaceae; genus Pinus; species Pinus albicaulis. The sequence continues at coordinate 234,876 of MU968478.1, read as the reverse complement.
CTGTTGATGCCTCCTCCACGAGCTGGGCTATTACGTCTCGTAGCTCTCCCCCGAGCTCAAGTCCGGGTCGTTGTTAGCAATGCAAATCCCCGGAGGATAATCTCGGGACATCCTGGGCCCAAAAATCTCCGACTCGTTGAAAAACAAATAGCCCCGGGGAGATCACGGACAATCCGGTCCAAGTCTCCAACCTAGAGAATAGTCTCGTTCGGGAATTCTTTCCTTCCGTAATACCGAGTTCTCTCTCTTTTTTTTTACAATGCATCCAACCCCAAACTCTCCTTGGAATTCTTTATTTATTCCAGAAGCTCGGGATAATCGTGGAAACCTTTTTCTAACTAACACCGCATCTTGATTTACTTTTTACCATCAATTTTACTTATGAAACCAATTTCACAAGAAATCTTTATTAAAGATAAAAATTTGATTTTTTGTTCAAATATTCTCATTGAAATAACACAACAGTCTTAATTAGTCCTTAACTAATTTAAAAAAGTCTAACCATTCGTTTCCACTAAAATGATGGTTACAGCTTCCCCTTCTAGAAGAGAACAATCGTCCCCCGGTGTTCTTATTTTCATTCAGAGAAAATCTCAGGATGAGCTTCACGGACGAAACTCTCGTCTTCCCAGGTGGCCTCCTCCAGTCCAAAGTGCTTCCATTGCACTTTAACCTGGGCGATGGCTCATTTCCAGAGCATGATTTCCCTCCGGTCTATTATACTGTGAGGCTCGACTAGAAATTCTCCGTCCGGTTCTACCTGCACACAATAGACTTATGTTAATTATATAAGTCTTTAACATCATGTTATTATTTTAACCATTATGCTTATCCACTACCTGAATGTTTTGCCAATGGATTATGTGTCTAGGATCATGAAAATATCGTTTTAATAACAATACATGAAAGACATTATGCACCCGAATGTGGCTAGGAAGCGCTAAGCGATACGCCACCGGTCCTACTCTTTCCAATATTTGGAAAGGACCACAGAACCGAGGCGCTAATTTTTCACAAGACGCCCATCTTAATGTGCTCTTCTTTGGTTTAATCCTGACATATACGTGATCTCCAACTTCATATTCACGGTATGACCTCTTTTTATCCTCATACACTTTCTGCCTGTCTTGTGCTGCCTTCAAATTCTGTCGAATTTTCTTTACTTCCGCTTCCATTTCCACTAGCATATCTGGTCCCAACATTAGTTTAGTCTCGGGACTACTCCAATTAATGGGGGTTCTGCACTGCAGCCCATATAATGCCTCAAACGGACTCATCCTTAAGGATTCTTGATAACCATTATTGTAAGCAAACTCTATCAAGTGTAAATACTCCTCCCATTTAACTGGTTGCTGCATGACATACATCCTCAGCATGTCTTCCAGTATCTGGTTTACTCGCTCGGTTTGACCGTCTGTTTACGGATGGTATGCAGTACTAAAATGTACTTGAGTTCCTAAGCATGTAAACAGGGCCTTCCAAAAAGCTGACGTAAACTTTACATCTCTGTCCGAGATAACAGTCTTAGGAATGCCATGCAGTCCGAAGATCTCACGCATAAATAAGTTTGTTTTCTGCACTGTTTTATAAGTGGATTGGACAGGTATGAAATGTGTCGATTTACTTAGTCGATCTACAACTACCATTATGGATTCATTACCTCATTTTGATTTTGGTAGTCCAGTAATAAAGTCCAATGAGATTACCTCCCATTTCCATTCAGGAATAGGTATAGGCTACATTAATCCAGCTGGATGCCTATGCTCTACCTTCACTTGCTGGCACTCTAAACACCTATTCAGATAGCTTGCTATATCCTTTCTCATGCCTGGCCAACAGTAGTCCTTTCTGATAGCTGTCAGCATCTTTTGATATCCTGGGTGTCCCACATAATTGCTTCTAAGATATTCATCTAGTATCATAGTTTTTAATTCCACTCTATTTGGGATGACTATCCTCTTCTTCAAAACCAGCAACCCATCCTGGTTAATCTCATAATCTCCATGTCCACCTTGTCCTTCAGATTCTTGTGTTTGCTACCACAAATATTTATATTCAGGATCCTTGTCTGCTTTTGTTCTGATTTGATCTAGAAATCTGGTTTCAATTTGGTTAACATATAACTCATAAACGCCATGCAGTTTTCTGCTCAATGCATCCGCAACCCTATTCTCTTTACCTTTTACATGCTGTAGATCTATATCAAACTCGCTCAAAAAAGCATTCCATCTTGCTTGTCGGGAGTTTAAGTCAGCTTGTTTAAAATAGCTGGTTAGACTACTATGATCAGTCTTTAATACAAATCTCTTCCCAAGTAAGTAGTTTCTCCATACTCGGAGAGCGTGCACAACTACGGTCAGCTCTAAATCATAAGCTGAATATCGTTGATCATGATCTTTTAGTTTGCGGGATTCATATGAAATTACCTTTCCTTCTTGTGATAATACAGCTTCAACTCCTTCCTTGCATGCATCCGTACAAACCTCAAACTCCTTATCCGGATCTGCTACACTTAACACAGGTGCTGTTGTCAATAACTGCTTCAATCTTTCAAACCTATCCTGACATTCTTTTGTCCATTTAAAAATTTTCCCTTTTCTTTGCAAAGAAGTAATGGGAAAAGCTATCTTTGAAAACCCCTTTATAAATCGCTGGTAATAGCCAGCGAGACCCATAAAAGACCATATATCTGCCACATTCTGTGGCACCTTCCATTCCATAATAGTTTTGATTTTCTCCGGGTCTACTGCTATTCCCTTTTTAGATATTACATGCCCAAGATAATATATTTCTTCTTTGAAGAAGCACATTTACTGAATTTTGCATACAGCTGGTGCTTCCTTAGCATCTCCAGTACCATTCGCAAATGCTCCTTGTGTTCTTCCGCATTCTTAGAATAAATCAGTATGTCATCAATGAAGATTAACACAAAGTTGTCCAAATAAGGGTGGAAAATACTATGCATCAGTCTCATAAAAGTGGCGGGTGCATTAGTTAACCCAAAAGGTAATACCACGAATTCATAGTGGCCATACCTTGTGCGAAAAGCAGTTTTGTGTATATCTTCATCCTTGATTCTGATCTGGTGATAACCGGACTGCAAATCAATCTTTGAGAACACAGTAGCTCCCCTTACCTGGTCAAACAGATCATCAATATGGGGTAGGGGATACCTGTTCTTAACGGTCAGCTTATTTAACTGTCGGTAATCCATGCACATGCGCATGGTTCCATCCTTCTTTCTAACAAACAATACAGGTGCTCCCCAGGGTGACACACTGGGTCGTATATACCCCTTATCTAATAATTCCTGAAGCTGCATTTTCAGCTCAGTCAATTCTAGCACACTCATACGGTAGGGAGTTCGCGAAATTGGTGATGCTCCCGGCAGCAATTCTATTGTAAAGTCAACATCTCGTCTAGGCGGTAATCCTGGTATTTCTTCAGGAAATATATCTTTAAATTCCTGTACTACAGGTATATTCTCCAGCATGACAACCTTATCCTTAGACCCAGATAGTCCAACTTGTATAGCGTACAGTTGGCATCCTTTTCTTATACATTTTCCCATTTGAGAAGCTGTAATTGGACGCACATGCACAAGCTTCTTTATGCCTTGAATTTCTTGGCGATTACCATTCTGATCTCTGTAGTAAACTATATTTTCTTTGCAGTCTATGAGAGTCCAGTGCTTTTCCAACCAATCCATGCCCAACAACACATCGTAGGATCCCAAGGGCAGAATATTTAAATCTACCATTAATTGTTGTCCACTGATTTGCAGCACATAGTCTGGTATTTTGGCACCAACTCTTCTTTTAGCCCCTGTAGCTAACTGGACCAACCAGGTCTTTTTAAATTTTTGACTTGGCAATTTACAGATTTCTACTAATTTAGGACTTATATAACTTAGACTTGCCCCCGGATCTACCAAAACAGAAACAGTTTGGGATAACAATTTACCTTCCAGCTCTATCATGGTGGGTTGGAAATCAGCTTGCCGGTCCTCCAATGCCGCGTTAATTCTGGGTATGCTTCGGGCAACATCTCCCACAGTAGAGGCCTCCTATAAATTGGTTACTGCCTCGGTTTTACCCCGCTGTGGGCAATCTCGATAGTAGTGCGCTGCCCCGCAGCCCCAACACTGTAGAGGTGGCCTCTGATTTTGAGGTTGCTCAGGTTTACTTGAAGCTTCCACCATTTTATCTTCCCCAGGCCATCTAATCCTCTGATGGTTTCTACCGAATTGCTTATTAATTGAGTTCCTGGCTGTGCTTCTGAAATTACTGGTTTTGCCTCTTTTGAATCTAGCGCTGTTTCTATTCTCCTTCCTTGCTTGCCACCCTTTTCCTTGGTCTACCTTGGTTTTTGCTTGCTGATAACACAGCCTTGCCTTTCTAATGGCCTCATCCATTGTCTTAGGATTTTCAAACTCGATACGGTCCTTCATATGGGTGGGTAAACTGCTCAGAAATCTTTGGACCTTGGCCTTCTCATCTCTTAAGTACGGTACATAGCGCGGTAACGATGTAAACTTAGTGATAAAATCGTCCATGGTCAACTGTCCTAGTCTCAATTCATGGAATTCTCGAGCCTTTTCATCATAAAAACGCTCAGTCAAGTACTTGTCTTTGAAGTACTGTTGAAACTTATCCCAGGTCACATCCTGATCCTCTATTCCCTGCACATTTTTCACTTCTTCCCACCATAAGGTGGCTTTATCTTTCAGCTGGTAAATGGCTAACCGTGCCTTAAGGCCACTGTCATAATTATACACCTAGAAGTACTTGTTCATATTAATCAACCATGCCTCTGCCACTTCCTCTTTTTCGCCATCGAACGTAGGCGGCTTTATCTTTCTGAATTCTCCGTGCAGCTCCACCTTCTGCTTTTTGCTTGCCTTCCGTTCGGTTTCATTCTCAGATTCAGCCTCATTAAAATTTCTGTTTGGATGACTCCGCTATGACACACTTCTTTCTTTTTGGCCTGCATCTTGTTCCTTTGATTGCTATTCGTTCCTTTCTTGGAATTCTCTGTCAGTACTGTGCTTTTCAATCCTTTGATTTTGTTTATCGGAGAGGCTTTTTAAGATCCTCTCCTGATCCTGCATCATCCTAGCATTTTCCCTTCGTACTCTCTCCATTTCTTCCTGTAACTGTTGTACTGTGTGTAACAAAATGCGAGTCTGCTGTTGTTGCTCTTCAATCAGTCTGTTAGACCGCTGATGCTACTCTATTCCGAACTGAACCCACATTTCGGGGTTTCCCTCTGGTGGAGGTTGAATCTCTCCGACATTTCGTTGTTGCTGTCGTGACGGTGTCTGTCTTGTTTGTCGTTCCATCTAATTATCTGACTGTGCATGAATAACATACAATTGTAACGTCAGTTGACCCAATAGGGTCCCAGCGTTGTAACGCGCTCTGATACCACTTGTAACATACATAGGTTAAAAACAAATTATTACATAAAAAAAAAATTCTTTTATGTCAATTTAACCCCTACTATCCCCAACATTGCAAAGCTGTTCTTATTTACCCGCCAGCCAGGATAAGACAACTGTCCTCAATATTTATGTCACTGTTAACATTTATGGTTAAGTTATGATGCCTGTGTATAAAGGATATAAATGAATTAATTCGTGGCGATTCATTGCCAGCTCTATGGTCTGGCTAAATCACAGTTAGATTATGGTCATGGATTCTTAAATGGTTGTACCGTCGTTTATTAAATGTCAAATGCCACGGCATCAAAATTTGTTTAAGTTCTGGTAGCTTCCGCTATATGTGATCTTTTAACTATGTGGAATGTTTATTGAACAATGGTTATTCTGGTGATTAATTCGAGGGTTATCGACCCTGTCCCATTGGTTTACCACTGGAAAATTCTGCGCCCTTGGATCAGATTTTAATCCTACGGTGAGGATTCTCTAGGGCCGGATGATGACTACAGGGGTAGTAACCGAATCTCCAGTTCAGTGTTACGCCTCGCCGGTGAGTCTGGAGGCAAACCATGGAAAATTTTAGGGGCTAATATTCACAGGTGGGCTAATTTTCCGTGGTTTTTCCAAAAAAAAGATTCGCCAATTTCCATTTTTTTATAATGATTCGCCCAAAGTTTAAAATATAAAATTGTTTTATGTAAATTATATAGAGAATATATATAATATCATTATAAATTTGAATAATTTTACAAATACATCAATAAACATTTTATAGTTTGCATTTTAGGAACTAGTGAAATTCGCCAATTTTTTAAACTTCAAGATAATTTTCCATCCTTAAAATTATCCCTGAGGCAAACCCCGCCATCCTTAGGGCTGTGTCAAGCCTGAACCCCTTCTTGGTCTGTTTTGGCTCAGCACCGCCGGAAAATAGCGTTCTCCAGCGTGATAACCCCCTCGGCGCCAGGTATGGGTACAATCCATTCTTTTTAATTCCGTTGCACAGTCTTGAATTCCTTACGTTAGAACATCGAATGACGAATTCTGGAAGGTCTTGGTTTAATTTAGTTAATGTTGTTCTTCCTCTTGGGTTTTTCTGTGGTTTAGCGTACTCATTGTATTATTATTCTATTTTGGGTTCTTCCGGCTCGACTGGCCAGTGTCAAAGCAATCTTCTCCCAGCTACAGCCGACTTATTGGATTTTCTACAGGTATTGTCCCGTTTGGAAAATTGCACCGAATTCTTTTGTTTTTTTTTTTTTTTCCTTTCTTGCTTCGGTCACACAGTGGGTTTTGGCTTTGCTAACGTTCTGTTGTTCGAATGATAGGTACCCTTCTTCTTTACCAACCGTTTCAGGGTTTTCACACGGTTCTGGCTATCAAAAAGGCTAAACGTTATTCCATTCCACAGGTACCTATTTACATGCCACAAGGGTTTTGAATCCTAGCTTCCTCTTCCAGAGTTCCTTAGCTAATGGCGTTGTATCATATTTTCTCTTCCTTTTTATCTCGGTTTAAGTCTAAGACTATATTATGGCAACATTCTGGTCTATTGTTTCAAGTTAAACTAAGCCGGGGTTTTACGGCTCTGTAAATTCCAGTTAGGATTTTTTTTTAAGGATTTTCCACTTCTGTAATTTATGTATATTACCCAGTCGTGATAGCTGGGGTCCTAATCAGACTCTTTCCAAGCTTGTTCTGTCGATTACTCTTTTGACATTGGAAAAATGGTTTTCTGTGATATGTGTTTATTGGAACATTGAGTAAAAGAAAGATATTTGCATACAGTTTTACAGTAACCTGTACTGTTTCATGTTTGCGATTTTGAATGAATGTATAAGCGTGAATACGGAAATTTTGTTGCAGAAGGTTACGGCTGTGTGCTACATGCATTCTATAGTTTTTTTCTCCTTAATGGCAGTCATCATGATTGTTGCGATATCTTTTTAGTGAATTCTATATTTACGAGGGTTTTCGCCCATTTGGGATCTTTGACGAATACTTACTCATGGTTACATAATCGCTCTTCAATACTTTAGGATTTTTGCTGGTTAAATTGTAATGCTAACTCAGTAGTCTTTTCTGGAAATGATAAATTTGCTAGTTTACTTGTCTGTTCCAATCCAAATTTCTAAAAGATTTCTGAAGGTGACCGGACCACCTAACAGTCCGTGTTATCATAGATGGAGACGACCAACCCAGAAGCTCTGTTTCACAGGCACTATGGGTTAACAGTCTTCCTCATCTTTCTTTAGCAGTGTGGTGATGCTTTACCATTACAGTTCCTTGTTTTCTTTTAACTAGAATATTCTTCTTCCTGCTGCTATATTTACAGTTCCTGTTCTAGGCTGCCTCCTACTAGTCTCATATAAATTCTATTATACCACACAGTTAACATATTACAGGCACATAACCTTCTAGCCCGCTTCCCTATAAAAGTACCAGCTTCAAATAAGAGAATAATGACTACCAGTTTACGCAATAGTTTGTTTTTTTTTTCTTTTATTTTTTTTCAGAAGTAAAGAAAAGAGTATAAGTTGCTTATTCTAAATCTACCTTAACGATAACGAAACAATTCTTCTTTTTCTTTTTCCTGTTAATAACAATGACTATAATTTACTCATCTGACTCGAATCCGAGTGTTGTTGTTTGATGCCTCCCTTCCATGAGCTGGGCTATTACATCCTGCAGCTCTCCCCCGAGCTCAAGTCTGGGTCGTTGTTAGCACATAAATCCTGGAGGAGAATTTCGGGACTATCCGGTCCAAATCTCCGACTCCAGTGAAAAACAGCAGTCCTGGGGAGATCACGGGACAATCCAGTCCAAGTCTCCAACCCAGAGATTAGTCTGTTCTGAAAATTCTTTTTCTTCCAGAATAACAGAGTTCTTTTTTTTACACAGATCCAACCCTAAACTCTCCTTGGAATTCTTTACTTATTCCAGAGTTTCTTTGGATAACTGTGGAAACTTTTTTTCTAACTAACACCAGATCTTGATTTACTTTTTACCATCAATTTTACTCATGAAAACCAATTTCACAGTAAATCTTTATTAAAGATAAAAATTTGATTTTTGTTCAAATATTCTCATTGAAAATAACACAAATGGGGCCTTAATTAGTCCTTAACTAATTTAAAAAGTCTAACCATTCGTTTCCACTTAAAACGGTGAGTTTACAATTGTTTATTTTGAAAACTTTGAGATTATCTATCTTCTCAAAATCTTGTCATATATTCAATAATTGATAGGAACCATATTGATTCAGTGGTTGACTTGTAAACAAACATTTCGAATTTGGAGAATCAATGTGGCACAATTTCTCCAAGTTATTAACTTTACTGAGACAAGGAGGTAGCTCTTCCAACCAATTACTTGCTAATATTAAGCTCATTTTTTAACTTGATATTAAATTATAAATTAACTCTATCTTGATCCCTGCTCTTATGAGTTACATATTTGTAACAAGACTTAACCAAAATGAAGCTATTGGAACTAAGGACATCCCAAATTGGAAAAAGGGCATTTATTTGAGCAATGTTATCTATGTCATCTAAAATGACAAGATATTTTATACTTTTGGAAGATGAGATATGCTTTTTAAGTCTATGTATACCTTGCTCAACAATATCTATTTGCTCAATCGATTGAGTCAGATCCTTGAGAAGTTTCCTCAGTAATGAAACATGAGAGTTTTCTTTGACATCAGATACAAAGCATGATCCACTATACTCTGATTCATTTTTTTTAAGGATTCCTTGGCCAACTTTGTCTTTCCTATTCCGCCTGCACCTAAAATCCCCACAAACTCTGGGTTGCAACTACGCATTGCCTCTCTGACCCTACCCTGATTGTAAATCTGAATGATACCAGGGCCCACCCTCAAAGTCAATCGTTGACTTTGCAGTTGGGCCACCTGCCCTGTGTTTGTGCCTTGGGATGAAGGATGTCCCACACTATCATCCCAAATTCCTTTCGAGAACATATTTCAATCATCTTTTCTCACGTATATCCAACACGCGTTCCACGACCTTACCCAATAACTCTTCCTTTCTACTGAATGGTAGAGATCAAAACAACCAGTGAGAAACAACGAATGCTTAGCAATCAATCTAAGAGTTGAACTTATGTGGATATACTTTTGAAATATCTCAGAATATGACTATGACTCTCAGGAGAGGTTATACAATGGACCTCTGTGGGTTGTCATAATCTCAAATATTCTTGAAATATGAATATCTCATAATATAACTCTGACTCTCAGGAGAGGTTATATAGTTGATCTCTCCAGACTCTCAGATTCCCAGATTTTCTTGAAAAAGAGTCATAAGAAGGATGCAATGTCACCAAGTAAAAGATAATATAATTGGTATTCCATGCTATCGCTCAAATTGAACCTCCGGCTGAAAGAGGCAATTCTGAGGTAACTTCAAACCACGCTTAGCCAAGTAGCTAGCCCTACAAGGCCAGGAGAGGGCTCTCTCCATATATATTATAGTCAAGATGACTGAGGAAAGAGAAGATTTTAGGCTAGCTAAGGAATATAGGGGGTTTTGATTTTGATTTTAGGGTTGGGCTCACTGAACATGGATTTAGGTCAAGGGGACAGATCAAGGCCAACAATGTTACCGATGAAATAGGTAACTTGACCTCAAAATGGGAACTCTAACCCAAAAAGACTCAAAAAACATGAAAAAACACCCCAAAAACAAAAAAAGTGTATTCCATAATGCACTTGGTTTTTTTTTAAGGTCAAATTTCAACATTTTATAAAATTATGCTAAAAACAAAATTGTTTCTTGAAAAAAGGATTGAAAAAACACCCTCAAAACAAAACCAGTTGATGCTGGAATAACAAAAAAAAAAATTTGTGTCATATTTTTGACATTTTTAAATATAGAAATAACATTTTTTAATTTTTAAAATTCAAACATTAAAAAAAACCTAAAATTTAAAAAAAAAAAATAAATTTAAAAAATAAAAACATTTTAAAGCTTAAAATTTAAAAATATATAGGAATAAAAAAATAAAAATAAAAACAAAATAAAAATTTTAATTCAAACATTAAAAAAAACCTAAAATTTAAGAAAAAGAATTAATAAATAAATAAATAAAATTTAAAGATTAAAATTTCAAAATATATAGAAATAAAAAAAAAAAAATAAAAACAAAATAAAAATATTAAATTAAAAAAAAAAAAAGTTAAAAAAGAAAGAAATTATAAAAAATAAAATATAGAAATTAAATTTAAAAAAGAAAAAGAAAATGTTTATTAAATTAGAAAAATAAAATAAAAATTAATTTTAAAATAAAAAATTAAATTTAAAGAAATATATTAAATTTTAATAAATTTAAAACTAAAAAAAAAACATTATTGAAATTAAAAGTAAAAAAATGAAAAATAAATTAAAAATGAAAAATGAAAAATAAAATACAATAAAAATATTAAATTTAAAAAAAGATATATTAAAAAAACAAATAGATTTTAAAAAATAAATTAAATTTAAATTATAATATATATATATATATGAACTTAAATTAAAAACATATATATTAGATTTTATTAAATTTAAAAAAAAATGTTAATATTAAAATAACAAATTAAATTAAAAAAAAAAAATATGAAATTTTAATAAATAAATGAATAAACAAATAAATTTTGAAATAAAAAATAAATTTTAAATAAAAAAAAACAAACAAACAAACATTGTTAAAATAAAAATAAAAAGTTAAAAAACTTTAAAAATCAATTAAATTTTAAAAATTGAAAAAAATAAATTAAAAAAGTATATTAAATAAAATATAAAATAAATAACAAAATTATATATATATATATATATATATATATATATATATAATTTTAATTTTAATTGAAATATTAAAAAAAAAACATAAAAATTTTATGTAATTAAAAAAATAATAATAAAAAATTAAAAAAAATGTATTAAATTCATATAAATAAATAAATAAAATACAAAATTTGCTAAATTTTAAAAAATTAAATGAAAAAACTAAACATAAACTTGATAATTAAAATATATATATATGTGAGAAAAAATAAATAAACAAATAAATAAAAATACAAAATTTAATAAAAAAATTTAACAAAATTTAGAAAAAAACAAAATTAAAAAAAAAAACAAAAAACAAAAAATTAAAATAAAAAATTAAAATAAAATAAAATAAAATAAATTAAATTAAAAAAAAAAAAATTTAAAAAAAATCAAATTTAAAAAAAAAAAATTAAAAATTAAAAAAAAAAAATAATAATAATTTTTTGATCATGGTGGCACCGCCAATCGGCCTCCTGCCCAGGTGACGGCGGAGGCTGATTCCGGGAATCGCCCACCCGCGGCGGGAGGCCGATTCCGGGAATCACCCTCTCGCCGCAGTAGGGCGATTCCTGGAATCGCCCTCCCGTCGTGGGAGGTCGATTCTCGGAATCGACCTCCTATGCCGCAGCAGGGCGATTCCCGGAATCGGCCTCTGGGCGATTCCCGAAATTGGCCTCAGGGCGATTCCCGGAATCTACCTCCCGCGCCGTGGCAGGGCGATTCCTGGAATCAGCCTCTTGCCGCGGGAGGGCGATTCCAGGCATCGACCTCAGGACGATTCCCGAAATCGTCCTCCCGCCGCGGCAGGGCAATTCTCAGAATCGGCCTCCTGCCCAGCGTCCGGCCTTCGCAGCCACCTGGGCAGGAGGCCGATTAGCGGCGCCACCACGATCAAAAAATACTTTTTTATTTTTTTTAATTTTAATTTTTTTTTAAAATTTTTTTTTTTTTAAATTCAAAAAATTTAAAATTTTTTGTTTTTTAATTAAAATTTTTTATTTTATATTTAAATTGTTTTAATTTTTTTTGTTTTTTGTTTTTTTTTTTTTAATTTTGTTTTTAAATTTAATATTTTAGATTAATTATTTTTTAAATTTTTTTTTTTTTTTTTTTAATCTTTTAGTTTATTTAGTTTTTCATTTTTAAAATTTATAAATTGTTTCATTTAAAAAAAAACTGTGAATTTATGGATATTTGTTTTTTAATTATTTGCACGTGGTTTTTTTCATTTTTTTGTTTTTTAATGATAGTTTTTTTTATTTTAATTCTTTTATTTTAATTTTCTTTTTCAATTTAATTTTTTTTTTTTAAATTTGTTTTTTTTGTTAATTTTAAAATTTGTATTTTTTTTTTCTTCTTCTTATTATTTTAAATTTAATTTTTTCTTTTTTGTATTTTATTTTTTTTAATCTAAATTTAAATTTTGTAATTTAAATTTTTTTAAATTTTTTTTTTTTAAATTATATGGTTTTTTTTAATAACTTAGAAAAAAATGTTTTTGATGTTTTTTTTTTAAATTTTTTTGGTCAATTTTTGTTTTTTTTTCTTTAAATTATGTGTTTTTTTTTCAAATTTTGTCATTTCTTTTGATATAATTTTCGAATATTTTTGTTTGTTTGTTTGTTTTTTTTGTTTAAATTTTTTATTTTTACGAGTTAATTTTGTTTTTTTTTACATTTTTATTGGTTTTTTTTATTGTTTTTTTATCTAAGTTTTGTGTTTTATTACCAACGTGGAAATCACCACTCTAAAAAAAAAAGGTTGATGCTGCATCAATACGTTTCAAAATTAGCATGAAAATCACCGTTCTAAAAAAAATTGATGTTGCATCAATACGTTTCAAAATTAGCATGAAAATCACTAACATTTCAAAACAAATATTCATACTTCATAAATAAAAATATTAAAGTGTCGAAAATGTGCTCCAAAAAAAAAAAGGTGATTCTGCATCACCACTTTTCAAAATCGGGTGCTTTTTATGCTACCAAAAAAAGTAGGTAACAGTGCAGTTACCTATTTCATTGGTAACACTGTTGGCCAAGAGGATGAAATTGCAGTCTGTTTGATGTGGCAAGGCAGGTAAAAGTTTTAACATTCAAAGGAGGATCAAATGAGATGAAAAGACTGGTGATGAGCTAGGGAAAGAATCTGGAATGTATTTTCCCTAAACTAAGGATAATGAACACATTATACTAAATTTCCCGAAACAGAGCATAAATAAATATGGATTCTGTCTTTCAACTTGACTCAAGTATATTATAGATATGAAATGTTTTATGAATTAACAATAAATTCAAAGAAATTGATAACAGAGAGGAAACTGTCTAAAACTCATACCACATGGATCCCAAGAAAATAGCTGCAATTTTCCTTTAATGTCCAAGCCAAGATGATACTTGATCAATATAATCTCTCAAACTGATGCCAACCATTACAATGACTGAAAAACTACACCTTATAGACCTCAAGACCACTTCCTCTCATCCTCAGGAGTCAAATCCATGAGGTGAGGGAGTTGTTACATCAAAAGCTTAACTGAAAGCTAGAGTCTAGGATGAGGAAAGTGACTCATTCATATCTTTAAGAACTGATACATTTCACTTCAACTAATGACTTACTTGATGTATATACCTTAGGTAAAAGTAAAATATGACATTTACATTGGTAACTTCTTCATTTACCCAAGTAAAAAGTGAAACATAAGTGAAACTTAAAAATTTGATAAAATTGGTGAAAATGTAAATTTCCTAGCATTAGCGCATCGCCATGACATAAAACTTGACTTTTTTTCTAAGACACTTTTGGAGGCCTTCCCCTTGTCCAAATCATCTCCATGATAGCTCATTGGAAAGGTCTTTCAGTCTAGTTTCCAAATATGCTTTCACTTTCCAAATTGTGCCCATCTTCCCTGTTAAAACTAAGTTCTCCCAAAACTGGTATTGGCGTAGCGCCAAGGTGAAAAAGGAGGCAGAAACATCAAAATTAGGAGGTTTTTTGTACTTTTGAGGGACCATTTCTGTTCCAAATCTCCTGAAACTTGATGAGGTTTGATGTACTCATTTGCACTAAAGTGCCAAATGTGCCAAAATTTGTCAAAAATGTGATGTCACTTGCTGATTAAGGGTTTGAGGGATGAAGAGACACCTCAACAAGTATATCTAACTTCTCCTTCTCCTTTTGTTCGGTCAAAGCCTGAATTTTTGCATGGTCATGTTTGAGCTTAGCCCTTGCAATCTTGTTTCTCATGGCATAATTATTTTCCATATTCCTCTGATTTCATTATCCTTTGTGGCCTTCTTCAGTAGATTCTCCAAATGTAAATTGGCTCTATCAAGCCATGATTCTCTATCATTAGTGATATTAAGGGCAAGCAACTCACTTGGAGTGAGTTGCTCTGCCAACTTAGCCTCTCTTTGTCTCTCACGGGCTAGAGCTCTCCTAAGCCCTATTGTCTTTGGTCTCTGTCTCAGAGGCTGATCCTCCTCACCATCAAAATGACCAAATTTGTCTGAAGTCTCCTCCAACAAAGCCTTAGCCTTCCGTGCCTCTTTTTTAGCTTTGATGGTCCTCACCTCACTGATGATCTGCTTGCCCTTTAGTTGTTGATTTTCCTGCTCAAGGAAGTCAATCACATACTGTACTCTGTCAAGATTAGCTTGAAGCTCACTAATCTTTGTCTCTTTGCTTCTGATACATGCATTGGTGATTCTAACCTCATCCTCATCATCAAGGTCAATCAAATGAAACTCCTGCTCAGTTTCATGTTTGTCCTCCTGCTCAACAACGTTAGGCTCTGTAGCCTTTTCTTTGCTTGCCCATGTAGGCTTATGCAGTTCCAGCATAGGCAATCACGCAGGGGAAGTGAGGGCTTCACTAACACTGTTAGATCAGCTAGAGACTTACAGAGTGAGGTATATCTCACATTTTTCATCGGATTGTCTAGATTTATCTGAAGGATTTGCTGGATGTTGGCACCCTATTTGTACTCAAGATTCTACTGCTTAATAATACAAACCCTCAAATCTGCTACACTAGTTTTCCCAAGTTGGGTTTTTCCAGGGACTTAGTCCAAAAACCACTGTGTCAAATGTAGATGTTTTTCATTGTATTTTTTAAGGATTGTTTCAGCACTTAGATTTATTCCACAACATTATTTGTGTATATTGCTTCAGAAATTACTTTGATATTTCACTGTAATGAAATAATTGTGAAACATAATAGAATAAAGAATTCAGATTTTTTGCAGTAGGAATCCGGACCTAGGATTTTTCACACATCATTACCCTAAAACAAAAGATGCTATCATGATCATAGCATACATGTAACTCCACCCGAAGAGGATATTGCAGTCAAATTGCGCATCTAAGACCTCAATTTATATGAGGACTGTTTTTTGGCCAGGTGTACTGGTACATTCTGGAAAATACCTATGAGTGTTGATGGGCGCCCATCATATGCTCTGAGCATAATTTTGGATGGTTTCAGTTTGGGCGATCCAAGCTTCTGCCAAACTGTTTTGGACATGATGCAAGTGGATGCTCCTTCATCCACGATGCAACAGTGGACGGTGATGTTTTGAACTGAAACTGATATTTGGAAAGCGACTAGAGAAGGAAGCCTGGGGCCTGCCTTGTCTAGATAAAAAACCATTAGGCGAGAATTTGCAAGGTCAATCATGCCTAAAGAGTAAAGTAAGGCTTTCCACTGTGTTGGGCATGATTGCAAGACTCCCAATGCTGACATGGTTGCTGGAGACTAAGCTAGGTCGTGCACTATACTATAGCTATGAGCAGCTTTGGAATGATGCCATGCACGCCTTTTCAATCCTTTATTTTTTTCGGCATGGACTCAGTTATGACTTTGGAAATGGTTAATGGCACAGAACGTGCGCTCATAATTGTGCCTGAAGGGTTGGTTTCTGAGGGTGTGATGTAGTTCCTATTCTGTGTTTGGAAGAACAATTCCTCTTCAGCCATGTAGATATTGTGGTAATGCATAAGGATTCATTAGTATCTATGAAATTTTCTCTCTTTCCAATAACAAAATAGGTTCATCCTAATATTAATATATAAAATATGGTTCATTAATATGCATGGTTCATTTTTTTTTTTTGATGATCCTATTTCTCTAAAGGATATCTATTTTTTGAATTTTGTTTGATATAAGATATGGTGATACATTTAAATATGAGGTAATTTTGGGTAAAATTAGAAGTGGAACAAAAGGTTGTGGTTTGAATTTCCTTCGTAGTAGTAGGCTACATGCAATTTCTTTCGAAAGGTTTTGTTGTGGCCCAACATGGAATAATCTTTGGATGAAAATGTTTGTTATGGGTGGTATGTTTTTTAGCTCTTCAACTCATTGGATTCTTTTTCTATTCATGGTATTTTTTGTTCTCAACTTACAATCCTTGAATCACCCTAAAAGGTCATGACAATATAACTTTTGGAGGCATTGATGGAAAACCCCCGCCCCCCAAAAAAAATTCATTAGAATAAAACTTTTAGAATCTTTTGTTAAATTATCACCTCCATATGTTCAATTCTCATGAATTTTGGGGGAGGGGGGTCTTTTGGTGTATTGAACAGGGCAAGGGGACATAAGGGTATCATGGATGGGTAGAAGTGAGAGGTTAGTGCATGGTATATTGAGATCTATAATACTAACATTAGAGAATGAGAAGGAGCCTTAGGGCCTTATGCCACAAGGGCTAGGGGACCTATAAGTAAGGCAATGAGAGAAATTGATAGGGGAACCTCCAATAGTTGTGATAAAGGGATTAGGGGACACATTATCCCAACCCATAAGAACTTAACCCATAAACACTAAAGTACGCATCCCTTTAACCCCAAAGCCACAATCCCTTAACCCCTACACTCGTAACTCATAAACAATTAACCCCTTTATCCCTTAAACCCCAAGCCACTAACCCCTTAACCCCTAACCCCTAACATGGAATCCTTGAAACCCATAAACCCTAATCCCATATCCTCTTAAAACTTGACCCTTAACCCTACAAGATTCTATCCTTTACCTATTTTGTTTGAAACATTTCTATTGGCTATTAAAATCCCCATCAATCCTTAGTTAAAGTCTCATGCTTTGTAGCATTGATATTAAAAGAATGTTTTATATTAGGGTATTATACATCCTCGGGGTCTCTAATCTTTCATTTTCTTTTGACAACCCAACCCTCCTTGAAGAATCGATGCTGAATACTTTGATCCACAACAAGAATGATGTCGTAATACATTTATAGAGATATATAGATGAAATTACCCCCTAGCCACCACTATATTATACACATTGATTCAATTGATAGGGGTTTGTAGTTATCATTCAATGGAATCACTTCTAACCAGTATCGATCTCCATTTCTCTTCTGGCTTGTTCTTGACTTAATGGCCACCTTCTTCAATGTCGTTCCTTTGGAAGTTCAAAAATAGATTTTATTGTTGGAAAGTAAAGAGGTTGAGGGTATCCCTTATCACTCAGATTTTGAGGTGATGGGCGGGGATTTGAAATGGATACAAGACCCTGGAAAACCTCGGAAGAAACAAATTTTCTATCACAATTCGTTGGCCTTACACCAACAGTTGGCTACTTTGTTTCGCTAGTACTTCAAGATAAACAAGTTGAGACCTATAATCTATTTTTTTCCCTTGAAGATGTAAAAATAATGCTTCACAACTTATGGTGATGTTTTGATAGGGTGGACTCCTAATTGGCTTGCGTTGAAGGTTTTCTGGTTAGTGACTCTGCCTCCAGGGACCTTACTGATCCTCCAGTTGATCATGTACAAACTCTTATTATTATTTCCTTAAGCATGGAAATTATGTTTTATTGTCACCTGTACAAGATTGTATGAATATTTATGGTCTTGTTGATGGTGGAGAGAGTATCTAGAGTGGATCTTCATTTGGTCTCGATGTACATGCTCTGGAAGTGGAGGATTCCCGTTGTTGTTGTCAATATTAGGCTTACTTGGTATTTTGTTGACGGTTTATGTTTATGTTTTCATGATCCTTGGGATTTGGTGCTAGCATCAAAATATACTCTATTTCCTCTCATTTTATGGGCACATGCAACTTGAATTTTCGCAATTGAAGATTGTTTTAACACATGCTTTCAACTTGGCTTGTTTTGGGATGGATGAGTATGTTCGCATCTGAGAAAGTGGTTAATATTTTCATGCTAGATGGAAGATGTGGTTTTGTGTAGAGGATCCTTAGGAAGACTATGATTTACTAATGTTTCCCTCTGTCAAAGGACACTCTTTTCTAGGTTTAGAGCTCTATTTTCTTCTCGTTTTCAAGGCAACTATCACTGAAGCACATTCATTTTCAGTTTATGTGCACTATTTGTCTAGAATTGACTCATTTTATGAGGGTCATAAACTCTTGATGAAAATCTTTAGTTGTTGTTGAAATGAGACCTGTTATTATTGTAATAGTGTTTTTGTGGTTCTGCGATCTTGTGATCATTGGAGAAGCTAGTGCTTTTAGAAGTATATAAATTTGATGTTTAATCTATCAATGTAAATCTCCTATTAGAAATCTCTTATTTTTATATGAATATGAAGCATTTTAATTTACAAAAAATTATGGAGCAAAGAACAATAACTTCATCTTAGCCAGGGATAAAACTTCTAACTAATCACACTATTTAGCATGTATATAAATTTTAAAACAATAAGCAATTTATTTTGGAAGAAAATAGTTGAAAGTTTAATTGTCTTTGTTTGTGCACGAGCCAAGCCATGCAATGATACATTCGTTATTTTTGATATGAAGTGCTTAGATAACTTAGGGAAAAATATAGTTAAAGTTAAGGCCATCTTATAATGTTTGTTGAAATAAACTAAGAGAACTTTCATTTTTGAAAAATACCATATCGACATATGTTATAATTTATTTTGTAATATTGAATACAAAATTTATTATTGATATTAATTTTCAAATATAAAATTAAAAAACAAAATAAATAAATAATTATTTTAATATTTTTATTTTTATTTTTATAATAAAATTAAAATAATTTATAATTTGAATAACTTGATAAATTATAAAAACTAAAATTAACAACACTAAAAATATTTTAAAATAATTTGATATCCCTTTTATTATTGTAAAAATGACAAATTAATTAATTGTAATGTTTTAATATTTTTCAAAATCCTACTCATACACTTTCAACAATCCTTTCTACACATTTCCAAAATATAATATACTTTCCAACCATCTTTCTACACATTTCCAAAATACTCAAATACAAAATAAATATTAATTAAAAAATACAATACATGATACCATTCGCTAATTTCATTCGTCAATTTCCAAAATAAACTTGTAAGGAATTGTCTGATCGCAAGTTTGCTATCATATACTTTCCAACCATATTTCTACACGTTTCCAAAATACTCAAATAAAAAATAAATATTAATTAAAATATACAATACATGATACCATTCACTAATTTCATTCGTCAATTTCCAAAATACACTCGTAATGAATTGTCTGAGCGCGGGTTTGCTAATGGAATCACGAGCTAATCCATTTAAATTAGGTACCCTTTTTAGCTCCTTATCAAATTATGTTTGTGTTCTATGAGCTTGCAAGTCGCTTAAAATATTTTGTGCGCTTATTCTATTTGTGTTCTAAACTCTTTGGCCGTGAGTCGTGATAAGCGCTTGAGATCAAATGCCATACAATCGTTGTGCTGGAATCGATTCTCGTGTGATATCCCTCTGGAACGCCCGCGCTTTGTATTTCAATGAAAGAAGAGGAAAAATACCCAGAAAAATCACGCGAATACATATTTCAAAAATCGGGAAGATCAGTAATTAAGAAGCCCTTGAACCGATGGTCCTCGAACTTGCAAGAGAAAGGAAATAGCGAACTTACAAGCACAGGGGAATAGATTTCAGGGATGTTATGCAAGCGAGCAAGCTGACCCTAGCTGAGGCAACCCACCCATCACATGTGAAGGTGTGGTTATATCCTAACTCATAATCCCTATCCCTGGCCTTGATGCTTTCAGATTCATCACCTTCTGTATTCTTTGAAGTCTCCGTCTTCTACAACAACCCAAATCCTAGCTCCCACATCAGAGGCATGTTTTATGTGCCTCATAAAGCCCTGGCAGACCAACAGGCCAAAAAAAGCTGCAGGAGTCGTCGTTTTTATATCTGCAATGCCCAATCACATTGGATCCCACACGGTTCTGAGGGCCTGACTGGTACGACAGAGCTCCACTTCAAATCGAAGTTCGAGTTTGGGTTTTAGTTGTGTCGGTATCAAAGTGAGGGCTTCCAAAGGCTCCGAGGATTTGATAAAACTTGGGATTGTGGAATTGGTACACAGATTTTCGGTGAAAATCACGGTGTCTCAACTTCTAAAGGGAAAATATGGGTCATGGCTACCAAGCTCAAGGACGAGCAAGGGACTTCGAAATTGAAGGGTGAGGGTTTTGAACCTAGGAATCTAGTATGTATTAGTTTGATTAAGTGTTGTGTCATTTATTGCAATGTTTTCATTTATTCAATTAAGCTTTCGCTTCAACATATGTTGTTGGGGCAGGACAACGGGGTCAGGGTTTAACCACTTCAACATATGTTGTTGGGGCAGGACAATGGGGCCAGGGTTTGTCCAACTTCTATTGCTTGTTTGGCATCTCCAAAAACCTACGTTGGGGCAGGATAATGGGGTCAGGGTTTGGCCATATTCTATTGCTTGTCTGGCATCTCCAAAAAGCCTTGAATATTTCTTGGTAGTATTTATATACTCGACCATCTTCTATTTCTTGTCTGGCATATCCAAAAGCCTTGAGATCCATGCCAATCACTAAATTGGCTGGGGTTTAACCACAATGAGCTATAGTAATGTAAGAGATTTGTGGCTAGGGTTTCACTACCGCCTCTGTGAATTCCTTAATCGGCCCATATCCTTGTCCAATCCCACTACCCCTAACCCCCTAACCCATTTAACCCCCTAAAACCTAACCCCATTAACCCCTAACCCCTAAAATCTTTAACTGCTAAATCCCCTAAACCCATATACCTCTAAACCCCTAACCCATTTAACGCCCTAAACCCTAAACCTCTAAACCCTTAACCCCTCACCCCTTAAACCCTAATTCCCAACCCTTAACCAATTTAACCCCCTAAACCCCTAAAACACTAACCCATATAACCCCCTAAACCCTAACCCCATTAACCCCTAACCCTAATCCTTAAATTCTAAATCCCCTAACCCCCTAAACCTCTAAACCGACCCTAACCCATTTAACCCCTTAACCCTTAACCCATAACCCCTTAAACCCTAATTCCCAACCTCTAACCCATTTAACCCCATATACCCCTAAACCCTAATCCATTTAACCCCCTAAACCCTAAACCTCTAAACTCTTAACCCCTAACCCCTTAAACCCTAATTCCCAACCTCTAACCCATTTAACCCCCTAAACCCCTAAAACCTTACCCCATTTAACCCCCTAAACCCTAAACCTCTAAACCCTTAAACCCCTAAACCACTAACACCTAAACCCCTAACCCCTAAACCCCTAAACCATTAACGCTTAATCCATAACCCATTAACCCCTAAAATCCTTAATTGTTAAATCCCCTAACTCCTAAGCCCCTAATACCTAATCCCTTAACCACTAACTCATTATTCACCTAACCCCTAATAGCACCTAAATCCCTTAACCCCTAAGCCCCCAATCCCTAATCCCTTAACCATTATCTCATTATTCCTCTAACCCAAAAATGCGCCTAAATCCCCTAACCCCTAACCCCTTAACCACTAACTCATTATTCCCCTAACCCAAATCCCTAATCCCTTAACCACTAACTCATTATTCCCATAACCCCTAAATGCGCTTAAATCCCTTAACTCCTAAGCCCCCAATCCCTATCCCCTTAACCACTAACTCATTATTCCCCTAACCCATAAACCCTAAACCTCTAACCCCTAAGCCCCTATTCCTCTAACCCCTAAGCCCCTAATCCCTGATCCCTTAACCACTAACTCATTATTCCCTAACCCTTATAGAAATCCTTAAAACTCGTTGGGATTAGCCATTCCAAATGAAAGCTGGTTTAGTTGGGACCTACGATCGAGTTAATTCCCCCTTGTTGGCAAGGTGTAACTTTTGCCCTGTCAACAACCCTATAGTCCTTAATCCCTCTAACATATAACCCTATAGTCATTGTTAATTCATATGAACTTTAATCCTAAGCCCTAATTCCTCTAAAACTTATAAGACCCAATCCTTATAACCCTTGCCACACTTAATACCTAGAGATTACAACCCTTATCCTCTAAAATAATTTACCTCTCTAACATGCAATACATATAATCATTTACACCTGACCACTATACTCCTTAACACATATAAACCATAACCATAATACTATAACCATTATATCTCTTTAAATTTTACCATCATAAACCCTAAATTTTATAACCTTTAATCCCTATCTCTTTTTAAACCCTAAAATCCCTAATATAACCTTATAACCCATATTTCTAATAATCCCTAATATTTACAAACTTAGTCCTTATAATCCTTGCATTAAAACCCCTAACCTTATAATCCACATTTCCAACAATGCTTAGCCTTCACAGCCCTTGGTCCTTATAATCCTTGCATTATAACACCAAAACCTTATCCTCGTAACTACAACCATCACTTAGTGACTATAAGCACCTTATCTTAAGCACAATGTACAAACTTGATCACCACTTTCATAGGAATTATCTTATTCCAAGTTGACCATTGACATATGCATGGACCTGTAATTCCCCTAGTCATACTTGATTGGTGATCATTGTAGTACCATGGGTTTATTAAACCACAGATGAGATGACCACGTAGGGAAATCGACATTGGTGTAGGATTATCCGTTGTTGATGTAGGTGTTGGAACTTCATCGCTAGTGCAAAAATGATTACATGGTGACACAAAACTAATGCAATTGCGTTGGAGTATGTATCAACATGCCATGCCATGCACAATGCCTGATTAAGTAAACACTTAGGTGCATAGTAAAGATCTCAATCATAACTACATGTTTATTAAACACCCATGTTCACTTTGTGAATATGGAGGTTAGGGGTGATATTATAGAGCCATTTAATACACCATTAAACTTCCCTATAGTGAGAAAAATTTGACAACATAGATAGTCATGATTCTCATTCATCCAAAACCACAATGAAATTTTGACAATACAGATTGACCTAGAACTTGAAAAAACTTGTAAAAGCATTGTTCCGCTATGAATGAGCTTTGGATCATAGTAGAACTCTGCCCGTGCCTAAAATTTCTACGAAATCATTACCAAACGATTAGCTTATTTTGTGACACTAGATAAATTTTAAAGAACTGCCTAATCTTATAGAAAACTTCTTTCCAATTGTTGATATATGATGATAAAAAGAGCTAAAATTCTTATTGATTTACAACTTTACTTTTTTTTTTGACTATTTAAGTTAATCATGAACAAAAAAAAAAATTTAAAAGATATTGTTTCACCACGAATAAGCCATAAATTGTAGTAGACTCTACTTATATCTAAATTTTCTACCAAATTCTTACCATCTTTATTAGTGGAAAGAAAATCTATATACTTCAAAAACATGAGTTATTTTAATAATTACGTCGAAGGCGTTCCCTTTGCTGGCTATGGGTAAGCACACTATTCACTCCAGCTAATGAGAAGCTTTGCCTATCGCCCTTCCAACCAATAAAAAATTTACATTTGGTTATTCCTCCAACCAATAAAAATTGGTCATCTATCCAATTAATTCCTTACACATCTCTGTTTCGTATTAATGAATTCGTAGTTCTCTACCACCCGTGAATAGGTGACCAACACTTCTATTTTAGGGAGAGACAGTTGCCGACACAATTTCTTCTCTTGTAAATTCATAGGAGGATCATTTCTTCAGGTAGATTCGAAGGCGGGTGCATACCAGCATAGCCATGAAAAACACCAGCAGAAGCAGTGGGTTATTTTTCTATTTGCAATTATCTTCATCTGTTTTCTTGTAGATCTACTTGTTAGATTTTAGAGGATAGTGTTTTGATTCCCTAGTATTCAAGATTTCACGAAACATGGTTAAACAATTTTGCATCCTCTTGGAAAATGAAAATGGTTGTGTCTGTGTAGGTCCATCCAACGCTGGTATTTACTGGGAAAGATTTTGGTATTGTAAGTACAAATGAAGGGGAGAACGTCCCTTTCTTAGTTGGGACAGAACCCTCCACCTTTGGTTCACACAATAGTCGGTCTGCCTCTTCCATTATAAAACCCAAAGAAGAGGGCTCCCAGACTGGCTCAACACCATGGCACAGTGACGACCAATTTTCCCAAGGGTGAACGGATTATTGGCGGCACACAGCCCGTGAGTCTAAATGCCCCCCACATTGGCGAAAGCTTCACAGTGTGGGGTGGTCTCTTCTAGGCTTTCGATTGCTCGATGGTGTACGTCAGGAAAAAAGAGGACCCATGGAATTCTATAATCATAGGGACCCAGGGCCGCTACCAGGTCCGCTATATTCGGTGGTGTTTTGCTTGCTTTGATAGAGGGTGCTGAGATTATGCTAAATAGGGTTTTGAGTGCGCAGCAACATTTTCCGCCCATGGTTGAAGATGTGCCTAATATTCAGGGTCCTATTCCAGGGTTTCAAGGCTATGGACCCATCCCTGCCAATATTGGGGGTCCTGGGGCTGAGCCAGCTCAAGCCCCCGTGCAGAGTAGCTCCTGGTTTGGAGGATTCAAGGGGTTTTTTGAGGACAAGAAAGAAGAATCACAGCATAGTAGTGGTGGTGGCAAGGCTGAGGTTTTGGAGAGTTTTGATCAGCCCAGCACTCCGGTGCCCACTTTTGAGTTCAAGTGATTCGGGAGATTTTGGTCTTTGTTGGCATCAACTACCAAGGGCTTGAATTTATTCTGCTTTAAAATCAAACCAAAACCCATAGGCAAAAATGGGCTTTTGAAGTGTATGATTCACTGAGATAAATTTCACAGAATGCAATACTTTGGTCTAGAAATTATTTAACATTTTTTAGCTCATTATTTGAATAGGATTGAACTTCTTGGTTATGTCTCGAATTGCTTCACGTTGCGTGAAAAAGGGACACGCGATGTCAAAGAATAAATCAATTTTCCCTAATAACCCACAGTCTCCTCAAATAGTTTATCCCAAGCTTTCCGAGGAAGATGAGGGGTAGGGAAACTTTTCAAAGCAAGTCACTTTTGGCTATTTTATTTTATAGGCAGAAAGCTTGTTATATTTTAGAGTGGAGAAGTCTACGAAATTGTAGGACAGTGATCTTTCTTTTTAGAAGAACGTTGGTCATATTTTTTTTTCAGAAATTGTAGGGAAGTGATTACATTTGGTGTGTTTATAGCTGATTATGCAATTCTTATGGACATGTCTCTATTGTAATTTCTGTATTTATTTTGAAATAATTCCTTCCTAAGATTGTCTCAGACAAGATTTATCTAACATACAGATAATGTATCCTTAATGGATGGAATTTCTAGTCCCTTGATAGAGCTACTTGAGTTGTGGAGCTAGAATTTTTTTTATCATTAATCTCTTCATTGGCAGCAACTGCATCACCTCTTGATTCCAATACAGCATCAAATTTTCTATACCCAAATACACAAAACTGGGTTATTTCCTGGGTATTTGTTTCACTTACCAATTCGTGGATGCCAATTTTTTATCGCATACCGTGATCATTCAGACAAATATTTACAGTCACTAGTTTTAAAGCAACCTTAAATGGTCCATTACTATAAAATTTCCCTATCATTTAAATAGATACAAAATTAAAATAAATGTAGAAAGCCAGAAATAGAAA
Organism: Pinus albicaulis; assembly: GCA_034641835.2. Taxonomy (NCBI): domain Eukaryota; kingdom Viridiplantae; phylum Streptophyta; class Pinopsida; order Pinales; family Pinaceae; genus Pinus; species Pinus albicaulis. Next base: position 208,727 of record MU968478.1, on the reverse strand, counting down.
AAATTCCTCACTGTGTTTTTAAGTGCCTGAACTGAACCAATACTCTTCACAAGATTGGCTAACTTGCTCTTAAAATATAACATAATCAACTTTAAGCTAAGCTACTTTTAAAGAGGAAAAAAAGGTAGATTTAGAATTTCATTTTCCATGTAACAAATCATTTCACTATCTGCAAGAGTAAAATATCTTCAAGGTTTAAAGTTATATAACAAAAGAGTAAAATATCTTCAAGGTTCAAATTTGTATAACAAAAGAGTCAAATATCGTCAAGGTTTAAAGTTATATAACAATAAGGCTTGAAGATATTATAACAATATACTCAATATGAGCTTAATATGTCTTTTGTGAAAATTGAACACTCAAAGTAAACCTTGGTGAGAAACGCAACTGGATTTACCCCCTTTCAATTGGTGTATGGTCTAGGAGCTATCTTACCTATCCAATGTGAAATACCATCGTTTACACTAGCATATTTGGCCCACCACGGCTACTTCTCGTTTATTCCGACACATAGGCGTCGCAAGAGCGACGCTTAAGGCCGTAGAAAACATGATTAGCCATTATGTCGCAATTCCAACTCTTCAATAAAGTCCTATCAGTGACACCATCACATTTTCCAAACCGTTGCTCTTCCGACGTTTGCAAACCGTCGCTCTTCCAACGTTTTCCAAATCGTCTCTCTTCTCGACATTTCCCAAACCATTCGCTCTTCCGAAGTTTTCCAAGCTATTTCTCTTTTGACATTTTTCGTTGCCGCTTCTTCCAACGTTTATCAAATTTTCACACAACTATTGCAATTTCGACGATACGTCTTCCGATGTTTACAACGTCACTCTTTCGATGCCGATGTAATGTCACTTTTCCGACGAAAAAGTAAAAAATATTAAAAAAAAGCAATGTGGCTCTTCCGACATGTATGTATCGTCGTTGTTCGATGAAAAAGTGAAAATATTTAAAAAATAAACATTGTGTTTCCAACTTGTAAGGCGTTGGTCTTCCGACGATTGATAAAAATATTTAAAAAAAAAAATTCCGCCAAATGTACTAGTAATGTTTATAATATATAAAAATTTGGTCAATTATCTGGCATGAATAATCCAACGCTTATATATAGCTTGATGAATAAAATGGTCTTCCGATAATTGACCAAATTTATATATAAACACAATTATCGGAATTGAATAATGGTCTTCCGATGAATAATCCGACGCTTATATATAGCTTGATGAATAATGGTCAACTATCTGGCATGATGTTCTATGCGCCTTTTAGAATCATGATTCAACTTTCTTCCAAATGCATTAGAATTGTATATTTATCCGCCCCTTGTCGCAATTGTAGCGTTTGTTCAAGCAAATACAAGTTTCGACCGCAAAGCTTATAGAATACAATTTTTTATAAGTAATGGTGAAAATTTGAAGACCATTTTAGACTATTTGTGTTGCCGACCGTATGTGTTATTAGGTAAAAAAATACTTCATAAATCAACCATGGAGAAACACCCTCCGAATATATCCGAGACCAATTTTAGGAATAAGTAATGACAACTTTGACCGAACCGTAAATAGGAAGATAGTCGTGGGAATCAAAATGTTCAACCATGCTCACCGGAAAAATGATGAAATACACATAGACTCGTGCTTACAATAAAGAGAAAGCACTGCGGTGCGCACGTTAACAAATTGGCATTACAAAATGGCATTCATTCACTTACCGAATAAAGTTGTTTGTAACATGTTTTGTAGAATCGCGTGCACCTTGTGAGAATAGTATGATCTTCTATCCTTTGGAAACATGTCTAGTTTGATATAGGGTCTTAGATAATATGTCCACCGAAAATGGCATCTCTTCAAATAGCATGAATATATAAAAATTTACATAGGTACAGCTTAAATCATATATATGTTGTTTAATGGAAAAGTGCTGTCGTTTACATTGGACAAATATCCGAGATCCATATCTCTATATATTTCCTCACAAGGTCGCATATAGTAATAATGTTGGTTAAGAACAATCTACTCAATAGTAAGATTGGAGACTTTATTGAGCTTGTATGCCTCTTGGCATAGTAAAATACCCATTGTAAACTCCCCACCCATAACCCTTTTCTTCTCAAATATTTTTTAATTTATTATCTAATCAAAAATAAATCTACATAAACACATACATTTAAATTTAATTAATAATATATATACTTTTTAATTAAAGCATATACATATTGACTATATTTAGATAGTTTAGTTGCTCAAGTTATTATTATTAAAACATTCTGATCTAGATATATTGCAAACATCTCTCGTTTGTGATATATTGATAAAAATATTTAAAAAAATTCCGCCAAATGTACTAGTTTGAATGTATATCTCGCCCTTATCTATATCACTATAAAATGATATAGCTTAATGAATAATGGTCAATTATCCTGCATGATGTACTATACGCCTTTTAGAAGCATGATTCAACTTTCTTCCAAACACATTAGAGTTGTATATTTATCCGCCCCTTGCTGCAATTGTAGTGTTTGTTCAAGGAAATACAAGTTTTAATCGCGTAACTTATAGAATACAATTTTTTATAAGTGCAATGGTGAAAATTTGAAGACTATTTTAGACTTTATTTGTTACCGACTATATGTAAGTATTAGGTAAAGGAATACTTCATAAATCAACCATGGAGAAACACCTCCCAAATAATATGTCAACACATTGAAAGTCATCTTCAAAGAGGCCCATTTTTTCAAGACAACACTTAACCTATCTTCGAAAGTCAATCAAGTACCTCTAAAAATATTATAAAAGTCTAAATCAAAATCAATGGGTTGAAGATCTTCAAAAATTAGAGAAATTTCAAGCATAAATTGTAAAGAAACAAAAGAGAGAGCCATCATGGCATCAATTTGCCCTTCTCCGCAAGCCTTTCTTTCCTCCTTATCTTGTGAATATAGGTATAGATATTGTTCGCAAAGGGAAAATTTAGACAAGAATATCTTGCTCACATAAACCTAACTATAGGCTATTCTACCCACTATACAAACATGGATATTGCCCCAAGTCTAACTTTGATGGAAAATCCAAGGATAGCCCCGCTCTAGCATGGGAAGGAATCATCCTAGAAACCAAAACACCCACATTGTAGCACCGACCTCTCAAAGTTTTAGACATAAGGCCAAATAAAAAGTAGAACTCAAGCCTCTCCTCCGCAAAGAAAACAAAGGTGCTTCGAGGCAAATAATGTCTTTGGTAAGATGTTGGGGGAAGGGTTAGCCCCTCCCCGGGGTGACTATACCACGCTCGTTGATGGACTATGTAGAGCCGATGCAATTGATATTGCATATAAATTATTAGACAAAATGGTAAAGTAGGGTCGTTCTCCAAATTTACACTTACATTGCACCGATCTATGGACTTTGCGGTGGAAGCCAAATCGAAGAGGCTGAAATGTTCATTGATCATGCTTTTTGATCTATTAAGTAAGATGATAAATGAAGGATTCCAACTCTAATTATCGAACTTATCAGAAGCTTATGAATGGTATAGTTCAAGAAAATGAGATACAAAAAATAACACTTGATTCCTAATTTGACGTAGGTGGTTCAGACACGATAACTTGATAAAATTCATGACCCGGATGGAATGCCACTCGAAATAAAAATTTTCTGGCAGCTAAGATTCTTGAGAAATGATGGAGAAGCATTGTCACCTACCGTAGATACTTATAGTGCCTTAATCACAGGATTATGCGAACTTCCGAGAAAACTCCTTGAGTGCGGCACTGTACCGATAAAAAATATGTTAGAGAGAGGCCTCTATCCCAATGAAGCAATTTATACAACTCTTTATTAATGGGCACCGTAAATAGGGAAACCGTATCTATTTTTTTGGAGCTTTTGGACAGAATGATTGAAAATGGTTATGAACCACAACTATTCATAATGGGCACCGTAAACAAGGAAACTATTGCCTATTGTTTCCGAGCTTGTTTCTTTTGACTAGATCATGGACACACATATCAATAGAATGCTCGCTTATGGGTTTTTACCTAAAATAATCACTTCGTATCCATCATGAACACATTGAAAATAAACAAAACAAAACTTTAAAGTAGACCGTTTTTCCAAAAAATGTTTCAACAACCCCAGAGCATCATGTCCCACATGAATCAAGATAAACTTCAAAACTAAATAAAAACAAAAATCCCATGAATATGAAATTGATATTTAGTGTTTCGGCTATTTGGATTATAACAAACATAAAACAAACATTCAAAACCAACTCATTGAGATGTTCAATATCACAAGGCAAAAATTTATACGATACATTTGACATATTAAATTTAAAAAATCTAATTGGTGATAAAAATATGAAATCTAGGTAATCAGCATCTTCAAAAATGCTCCTTTTAACTCACTTAATCCTATAGAAATAAAATGAGACCAAGATATTTCAAACATGGACCTTTAAGTATAAAAATAAAATGTCCTACTTAGTAGAATTAGACTATCAACAGACTATCTGGGACCAAGTTTAGGAATAAGTAATGACAACTTTGACTCGAACCGTAAATTGGAAGATAGCCATGGGAATAAAAATGTTCAACTACGCTCACGGAAAATGATGAAATACACACCGACTCAAAGCATAAAGAAAAGAGAAAGCACTCCATGTGCAAGCTACCGGCAGTAATTGGCATTACAAAATGGCATTCATTCACTTCTATCGAATAAAATTGTTTCGTAACGTGTTTCGTACTATCGCGTGCACCCAGAGAATAGTATGACTAACCTTTGAAACAGGCCTAGTTTGATATAGGGTCCTCTTCGATAATGTGTCCACCAAAAATGGCAACTTCTTTCCGTACTCATGAATATATAAATATTTACATAGGTACACGTAAATCATATATCTCTGTTTTCTTAATGGAAAAGGTTTCCGTTTACGTTGGACAAATATCTCGAGATCCATATCTCTATATATCTTCACGTTGTCGGCGATAGTAATAATGTTGGTTAATAACTATTCCTCTCGCTCAATAGTAATATCGAGACTTCATTGAAACCCCGTACACAACAAAAACCCACATCATTTTAGCAAATGAAATTTAAGCATTTCAAAAAACACAAGGTCAAGGTTTTGAATCCGAGAAAGACACATACCTTGTAGGCAATCAAAGTTCTCACCTCCTTCCTAACGACATCAAGCATAGAAATCAATGAGCTCGTATCCTTCCATGTAATGCCCCTTGGCCCAATTGTTTCCGTGTACTCGATTGGACAAAGTTGTTATCGTGTGAAGACCTATCCATGGTGCCCTATTCTCACACCGTCCATGGTGCTGTGTTCCGGCATCCATGAGCATGGCTTTTTTGTGCACAAATATCCCACAACTCACCTCATTGTATTAAACATTAACCCTTTCAAGCCGTAGATCCGAAGTGCTCCTCGATATCTCCCAAGAGGGGATCGATCTCGTGTTCTTCACAAACCACTTCCCAACTTGGAGCCGATCTGGTTGCCACATTGGTCCACCGAATGTGAAGGATATCTCACATTTTTTCTATTGACCCAACTCAGATTTGGATCATATCTAAACTTCCTCCGTCAACGCTTCAATACATTAAGAATTGTTGCAGAAGATCCCTCGTTGATTAAGGTAAGAAAAGCATCATTAGGTTGCTTCCTATTTCAATAGATCTCAGGTAACTCCTCTAGGATGTAATCAATGAATCTAAAAGATCACTATTGTGTTTTTTATGTGACATATGGCTTTAGGTCAACGTTCTACTTTTTATTACATACATATTTCTCACAACAGCTAATGCTAGTCTCCAAGATTATGGATGTGATGTGACTACGTTATAATTGAAGTGCCAAAGATATAGGTGTGATGTCTCCAGGCGGGATGATGTTGCATGCGATGCCTCGACTTCGAACCCGGTAAGAACTCAACAAAACCCACATAAACCAAACCAAAAGAACAATGAAACCCTAAATATCAAAGATGGCTCGAAACCATTTTGCAACTTTCACTTATTTGAAAACCTTGGTCGCAGCTAACAGATAGAGAAACTTTGTTTTAACCCTGAATTGCCCCTCCAAATGGGATTTTCAGATCTCCCTCCTTCCTTGGGATAACCATGCAACCGTAGGAAATGTACGAGGGAAATTAAAACTTTTGATATTTGAAATTTTTTGACATTTTTGAAATGAAATGCGTGTGCTTTTTTAAGGCCCTCCAAATTCCATTAAATAAAATGTGTGAGACTTTTCTTGGGGTTAATAAAGAGTTTGGGTAAATAAGTGGTATTTTTGATTATAAAATAATTATTAATGAGATTATATCTAAGAAATTTAATTAAATTGTGTTATATAAAATTGATGAATTTTTATTTCATAAACTAGCGATTTTTGGTTGATTTTCTAATCTAATTACTGTGATACTAAAGATGAACTATGGTAACTTAAAAATAAGTTTATGTGGTTAAAAAAGTAGTAATGTTATGGTATGTATGATTATTTTCAATGAAATTTTTTGTTTAGTAAGGATAATCGGGAGAACGATGCCACGGGGAGCGAACGAACCGCCCGACGTGCGCCAAAACTTGCACAGGTAGTCACGGCTCCTTAAAATTGATACGGGTGCCCTCGAATGGTAGGCCCAACCAGGCCCGCACCCGGTCAGGCGACCTCACACGACATGACAACGTGCGCTTGGGCAGAATGATTCCATAAGGGAGAAAATGACAAATGGTAGCTTGAACGTGCCTGAGCTCACCAGGCGATCCTGACTTAGCAAAGCGATACGGGTGCCCTCGAAAAAACGGCCCAACAGAAAACATGCACGGTCGAGCGACTTCACACGACGCGCCGACCAATCGATGCCACAAGGAGCAAACGAGAACGGGATGCCGAAAACGTGCACAAAACACCGGGTGGTCACAACAACAAAGCGTGCGGGCGCCCTCGACCGCCGGCCACTGCGCCCGAATGCGCATGGTCGAGCGACTTCACATGGAGCGACACGACGAATGATGCCATAGGGGAAAATCGGCAGGCACTCGAATGTGCACAAGGCACTCGAGCCGGTCACAACTTAGCAAAAATGATGGGGCGCCCTGCGAGCAGAAACGACACGGCCAGGAGCCGCGCCCCGGTCATGCGACCTCACACGGCGCGACGCCCAGCACGCTCGGGCCGAATGATGCCACGAGGGAGAAAATGAGTAGGGCCACACAGTGCAAAGGCACCGAGGTAATCCTGGCACTGTAAGCGATACGAGTGCCACCGCGCCAGGCCAGAAATGGCCGAGCCCGAGCAGCGCCGGGTCGAGAGACGGCCTACACGGCCGCGACACGACGCACACGGGCGAAGAGATGCTGCAAGGGAGAAAAATTGTGAACGGGCCGCTTCGAACGTACATAGGAACGCAGGCGGTACGCTTGTACGCCCCGGTGTGGGCACGCGGGCGAGATCAAACGGCCCTACTTAAATGCTCCGGGATTTAGGCGACCTCACATAGGCGCGCCCGGCAAAACGATGCCTGAGGAGCGAGACGACGAAACGGGTTTCTTGAATAATGCCTGAGGCACGGCGGAGTCTGGCTGCTGTCGACTGATACGAGCACCCTCGGCAAGCTTGTTCGACCGAATGCGCCCACGGTCGGAGGCTGACCTGCGCAGCGCACGGGGCAGAACAATTCCACGAGGGAGAAAATGGAGAAAACGGGCCACAAGGCATGCCTGAGCACCCGAGGAGTGGTCATAATTTAGCAAAGCTAAGCAGGTGCCCTCGAACGAAACAACACCGAACCGAATGCGCCCGGTCGAGGGGCGACACTCAGTGCGACTGCCATGGCGCGCCCCAGGCAGCTTGTATTCTTACAAAGGAGAAAAAATGGAAAAATGAGATTTGAAATTTGAATGTGCACGAGCACTTTGGCGATCACAACTTATGGCTTCAGTATGGGACACCAGAACGAGAAATGACCCCGGCCATCGCGCCTATTCGGGTGACCTCACATAATAACCGACATGGCGCGCTCGACTTAACAATGCCACAAGGAAAAATGACAAGCGAGCCGTAGTATTGCCGCGAGGCACGGCCGATCCATGACTCGCAAAGCGGTCCGGGCGCCGGCAGGCCGAAATAGCTGCGGCCGTCTGCGCCGATTGGGGGACCCCTGCCCCAAGTGCGCCCGTGAGAACGATGCCTGAGGAGAAAACAAAAACGGATGAGTTTTGAAGGAGTTCCTACATGTATTTGGAAGAAGAAAACAATCATTCCGGATGCTGCGAAAATTTTGAGGCTTCAGCCGGGTCTGTGGCTGTTGTACGCTGGCTAGGAAGGCTTTCCAAAAAAAAGTTGGTTGGCACCACTATGACACTATTGTGGAATTAGAAAGGAAGAAAAGGCAAAGGCTCTGGTGTCATATGAAGAAGAAAGCAATTGGAAAAATTGATATCAAAAGCAATGAGTTGTGCAAAGAAAAGCGACTTGCCCTAGAGATGGATAAAAGAATAAAAATTTACAACGTATTGGTCAATTTCCTTGATCCTTTATTGGTTATTCGAAGGAGTATGAATACACACCGTTAATATCCATAAGTAACTGACCCCTATCATGTCAAGGGCTACAGGTTGTAGTTTTTAGTTAGAACATCAACCTGCTTCTGTGTGCTTACAACTAGGATATGTTTTTTGGGGAGGAAATCTTGTAGAATCCTTGTCAAAATCATTGCAAAAAAAAGTACAACTTGTGGTGATTCTAGATGAGCATAGATGAATAGCTACAATAGATGCTGAATGTAGGGGTGTGGAGAAAAGATAGGAATTCATCTTCCTTTTGCATTCGAGTGAGAGGAAAATCAATCATGTTAGAAAATTCCAAAATTTTCAAGCTGGTCAGCAAGATCACTTAAATTGGGGGAAGAGTTTGAGGGAACCTTAAATGAGGAAGTGAATGGGGCCTGAGTGATATGTTCAATTATCTACCCCACTGATAAGTATGAAAACAATAAACATTGTAGGCATAGGGTTAATTAACCCCACACATAGTGGAGTTAACGCTCGAAAAGCATCTTGCCCCAAAGATGGAGCTTTTAGATTCAATAAAGTATAAGATAAGCTACATGTTATGCTCAATGAAGTAGTCAATTTTGAAAATGACAAGAAATTATTTCTAAAGATGAGGTTTTTGACTAGAAAGATATAACTACACAGAAATAATTACCTTTGTTGATACGGTAATAATATAATCTCTCATGACCTTCTCACATTCATGACTGGTATATTAGTGAATTAGACAGAAGTAAAAAAACAATACTTATTCCAAATCTAATTAGAATTTGGAGGGCTTAGGGGATTGGGGATTTGGGGTTAGGGGATTAGGGATTGGGGATTAGGGAGCTGGAGTTTGGGGTTAAATGGGTTAGGGTTTTATGGGTTTGATTAAATGGGTTGGGGGTTTGGGATTTAGTGTTTAAGGGGTTGAGGTTAAGGATTAGAGGTTTAGGGTTTAGGGGGTTAAATGGGTTAGGAATTTAGAGGTTTAGGGGCTTAGGGATTTAGTAGTTAATGATTTTGGCTAGGGTTAGGGAGTTAGGGGTTAATGGGTTAGGGAGTTTAAAGGTTAGGGTTAGTTGGGTTGAGGGTCGAGAATTAGGGTTTAAGAGGTTGGAGGTTAAAGGTTTATTAGTTTTAGGGTTTAAGGGTTAGGGTTGAGATTTATAGGTTTAGGGTTTGAAGGTTAAATAGGTTAAAGGTTTACTAGAGGTTTAGGGGGTTAAACGGGTTGGGGGTTAAGGGTTTAGGGGTTGGGGGTTAGGGGTTTGAGGTTTGTGGTTTGGGGGTTAATGGGTTGGGGTTTAGGGTTTAGGGGGTTAAATGGGTTGAAGTTTGGGAATTAGTGTTTAAGGGTTGGGGGTTAAAGATGATAGTTTCATTGGTCTCTTGTTTGTGCACATTAATTTCTTATTATTTGCGTCTCAATGTAACAATTTTGTAAGTATTGTTTGCTTGTTGTCATGTCTTCTTTGTTTATTAAGAGATAGGACTTGAAAACTTGATATCATAGAAGAAATAATATGTGACCAAGTGCTCTGTGGAGATGGGAATAGGGGCACCCTACTACCTGCTAAATTTCTAAACCAAATGTGGTGTAAACGTACGTAATGGTGTTCGATTATGCGAGAAGTTTTTGTGAGAGGCATTGGATTTTAAGGAGGTCACCAGTTGTTTTTTATGCAACCACCCTCACACGACCCGGCCAATCGACTCGACCCGCTGCGAACATGTTTCCTTGGGCGGCCTCATGACACGACACGACGACAGAGACTATTGGACGGGTAAAGTCATTCTTCTTGGAACAAAACAGAACCTCCCCAAGTGTCCTACGGACGGCTTTGTAAACGGACAAATAAAACTATCTTTCTCTAGATATATTGAAAGTTCATAATTAAATACTATAAAGGCTTAATGATCTTACCTTTGATCCAACGCTTGTTTGTAGTAGTAGTCCTTTAGTCACCCAGAAAAAGTTGCCTTCAAAGATCTACAATCACGGAAACACACAAACATCAAATAGCACCTTCATGGCACCAACTAATCCATATCTATTATGGTGATCAAAAGTCCATAAGAACAAACCAATCGATTGACGAAACAGCCAGAAAAACAGTTGTTGCTTGGTAACCCAATAAGAAGAGGCCTTACAACGGGTATCGCCTTGATGTTATTATAGGTCTTCACAGGGTCAAAACAGTGTTTCTCTGCACTGCGACCGATCTTGCACTCTTCAACCAAGATACATACGGTGTTAATATTTCCACATGAAATCTCGACTAAAAGGGTCATTCAACACGGCCTTCGCCTCTAATAATACTAAAACTGTCATCAATTTTCTTGTAACCCTTTGAGCTGCTTACTATGCCTATTTTTATAGTGAAAGAAGGAGGCTACGACTCCAAACAAGAAGGGATAGAATCCTCCTTCAAAGGATTAGCTCCTTACATCAAGGGGGTTAGCTTCTTAATGGATGGGATGCATGAACTTTGAAAAAAGTGAAAATCTTTCCACCACGGGGAATGTTTCTAAGCTTCCAAAAAATGACTCGGCCAGGCTTCTAAATTTTACTTGTGCTGTTTATCTTTAGAATTAGCACCCTTAATGAATAAACGGTGTGTTTGGCTATGAGTTTTCCTTTACAAAAGGTTTGGTCTTGAAGGGAAAGCTAAGAGAATATGGTACAAGAGTGTTTTAAGGACTTTTTATGAGCTTTTCTCTTAATTTCGAAGGCTTGAATTTGGTTTTGATATTGTAGACCTTTAGGGAGTACTAAAATGTTATAGTGACAAATTTTAGTGTAACAAGGCAGACCCCGACTCGACCCGCCGAACGTGTTTCCTTGGGTGCCCTCAAAATATGGCACGACCTGGCCGACCCGACTCGAATGCGTTTCACTGGCGACATCGGTACACGACCCCGGCACACGACCCACCCGAACACGTAATTTCGACCCTAGGTGCCCTCATGACACGACCGAGCACGACTGAGCCCGATTTGAAATATTGTTGGGTGCCACGACACTTGTTAACCTAACCCGACCCTCTTCGAAGCATGTTCCTTGGCGCCCTCATGGTACAACACGACACGACTCGACCTCACCCAAACGCATTTCCTTAGGTGACATCATGGAAAGGTCGACCTTCAAATACGCCTAAACATCGAAGGCATGAGGGAGAAAAATGACAAATGGGTTGCATAGACATGCGCGAGTACATCAGGCGGTCACAAGTATCATTTTTTATGGGACACTCCTCACATGATTTGACACAGAACAAGTTTTCTGGCCGCCCTCTGTGACATGGGTTGAATTGCCCGGGAACAAAGGGCGCACGAGGAAAGGAAACAGAAAATGGATCGCCTGGCGTGCTAAGCAACATGGGTGGTCACAACTTAGAATTTTGATACGACCACCCTCCCCCTTGACGGTAACGAACGACTGAAACTTGCAGAACGCATTTTCAGGGCGACCTCACCGACACGACCCAACCGGACCAGGCGCTCAGCGAGCACATGCGAACATGTTTCCTTGAATGCCCGCCAATTACAATACGACACGAACGAGCCTGACCCTAACGACACGACTAGGCCACCCGAATGCGTTTCCTTAGGCACGACCTCACACGACATGACTCAACGGAACCCAACTCGACCAAACCCATACAAGCGTGTTTCCTTGAGCGTCACTTAATTACAATGGCACGAACCGACTTGACCTAACCCAAACTCATTTCCGGCCGAATTCAAGAAACAGCCATCACATGACTCGACCGACGCTCGTATGAATGTGTTTCCTTGGCGGCCTCACCGCGGCAAGACCCGATCACTAGACCTAACCCAACCCGCTCGAACGTGTTTCCTTGAGCGCCATCGATTTTGTGGCCTCGACTCGGCCGTACGAACGTGTTTCCTTGGGCGACCTCGCACGGCTGTGACTCGACCGGACCCAACTGCGACGACCGGACCCAGCAGAAACGCCGAATGTGTTTCCTTGGGTGACCTCACAAAACACGACACGGCTTGAGCCCAAAAGGGATAGTTGAATGGCCCGAATGATGCCTGAGGAGAAAATGGAAAACAGGCCACCCGAATGTGCACAGGCCGCACCGGTCGTCCTGGCTTAGCCGAGTTGATGCGGGCACCCTCAGGCGCAGAAACGACCGGGCTTTCGACCGTGCTCGGTCGGGCGACCTCCCACATGGCGTGCCGTCGAACGATGCCACAAAGGCCGAGCAGGCAGGGTTTGCCCGAACGTGCACAAGGCACTTGGGTGGTCGAAACTTATCCGGCCCGTGCGGGCACCTCGAGACGAAATGAGCCAACCCGACCCAAAGCGCACCCGGTTCGACAGCCTCACACATGGCGTGACCGCAGGCGGCGCCCAACCGAACGATGCCACAAGGGAGCAAATGGAAAATGGGCCACTCGAGAACGTGCACAAGGCACCGACGATGACAACAGGATGTATGATACGAGCACCTCGAGCAAAGTAGCGACTCCTTGAACGTGCCAGTCGAGGTGACCTCCCGCAGCGCTCCGGGCCTAGCGATGCCATAAGGAGAAAACGATCAAACGGAGCCGCCCAAACGTGCACAAGGCACCCGGAAGCGGTCACATGTCGCTTCAATGCGGGTGCCCTTGAACGAAATGGCACGACCCAAACGTGCCTAGTCGAGCAGCCTCACACGACGCGACAAGGCATGCCTAACCGAACGATGCCACAAAAGTGTGCGCCGGCAAATGCGACCGCCCGAACGTGCACAAAGGCACCGGGGTAGTCACAACAAGGAAAAAATGATACGGGGCGCCCTCGGCAGGCGGCCGCGACCCGAACGTGCTCGGTTGGGAGACCTCAAGCAGTGCACCGATCGACGCGATGTCACGAGGAGAAAATGGAAAAGCAGACACACACGAACGTGCACAAGGCACACGGAGCAGTTCACAACTTAGAAAAAAGCGTGTAGAAAGGCGCCCTTGAGCAGAAACGGCCCTGGCCGGCAGAAACCGTGCCCGGTTGGGCGACCTCACACGGCTGGAAGCACGGCGGACGGTGTGGGGATCAAACGGCAAGCGGGCCGCCGACGTGCATAAGGCTTCCGGTGGTCTGGCCAGCAAAGCAGTATGGACACCTCGACGAAACGACCGACCGACGCGCCCGGTCGGTGCTCAGCCTCCTGGGTGCGGCATGGCGCACCCAACGGGACAATGCCACAAGGGATAAAATGGAGAAACGGGCGGCCGAGGCACGTGCCGCCGAGGTGGCGGGCGGTGCGACTAGCAAAAGCGACACGGCGCCCTCGAGCAGGCGGCACGACCCGAACGTGCTTGGTTGAGCGACCTCAAACGACGCCACCACGATGAACGATGCCCACAAGGAGAAAATGGCAAGTGGGCCACCCAAGCGATGCCTGAAAACTGTCAGGGTGGTCACAACTTATAAAGGCGATACGGGTGCCCTTGAGCAGAAATGACACGACCGGTGTCCCCGGTCGTGACCTCACCACGGGTGCGACATGGCGCACACAAGCGAAACGACTCCTGAGGAGAAAAAATGGAAAACGGGTCGCCAAAATGTGCACAAGGCACACAGGCGGTCACAACAACAAAACTAATACGGTGCCCTCAAACGAAATGGCCCAGGCACAGACACTTTGGTCGGGCGACCGTCTATCGCGTGCCGAACGATTAACGATGCCACGAGGAAAGAAAACAGAAAATGGGCCACCGGAACTTGCACCAGGTACTCGGTGGTCACAACTTAGAAAAATGTTGAGATTGCAACAAGATGATGAGCTCTGAAGTGAAAAGAGGTCACCTTCACTAAGTCGGAGCATGATGTTATTTTTGGCGCAAGTCCGCTATTTTTAGACTATGTCTACTTTTTAGACATGTCGATCATATTCTATCGAGTTGCAGGGATGCTATTTGTGGATGGTTGGTCGAGTTGGAAAAAAATATAGTGGACTTCTATTTGTATATACATATTAGGCGGAATACTATTTTTAGATTGTGAGTCTAAAAATAGAGTATGTTGAATATTATTAGCTCTTAATAATATTTGGACTCTAAACATTATCTTATTCTCTTGGAGCACTTTAGTTAAGTGCACATGATGTATGCCCGAGGGTGACGGAAGGGAATTACGCTATTCACTAAGGGTTAGTGTCGAGCTCATTAGCATGGATAATTTAGTTAGAACTCATGTGACAGAGTTTGGTGGAGTTGGATTGAAGTAGTTGGTGGAGTTGTGTTCGGTTTAACTACGATTAAACACGGTTAGTAGTTGTATCTGGTCACTTGATTGATACACTAGTGAGAGTGGTGTGAAATAATTAATAATTAATTCACTAAATATTAACTCATTAATCTGGCGAAGAATACATCGATTAACTACGGTGCATGGGTGATTTGATGGGGCAGTGAAGGTAGGTGAAAAAGCGGAGTTGACCATCGGTTGTATTTCTGTCCATGATTTACGCTTTTGATGGGGTGGAGATGCCAATGAGGATTGCATGAGCAAGTGGACCAATTAAATTTCATTCGAGCCATTCTTGGCTTCGGTGATTGCGCGGTAGAAGCGAGGCTAGCAATTGGCAAAATCGTTGCATGGATTTGCAAGATCGAAGCAGTTAGTGTGTGGCGATTTTGTTGTCTTTTGAGGGCCAGTATGATCAGATTTATTGTAAGGATTTTTACATGATCTATATGACATATATTATATACGAGATAGTTACGGTTTTCAAATTTAAGCTTTCCGTTAAACGTTGTGTTCAAATGTGGCAGATTTTTATGGGTTTCAATGTGTGCAAGCAATTGATTTAATTTCCGCATGTGATGATCAATGGTAGAAGATATTCGGTATTGTTACTTGAAGTTAAAAAATAGTGTGTGATCGGGAGAATCTTGGATGTATAACGCATTAGTTATATAATTTCTTGTGGTATCGAGCTATATTGATCATTGGAGCAATTGCGAGAACATTGAAGTGGATTGAGTTTTTTGTTAGTGGAGTTCGAATTTAATGAGTGTTTTCTTGGTGTCGAAGTTGATGTCTTTCAACGGATTAGATTGGAGTATGCCCTTGAGAAAACTAAGTTATATTACAGCAAATACGGATGGAGGTGGTCTTTGGAGGATAATGGGTTGAAGAGTTCATATGTCTGATTTAAAACCGACTTCTAACCCAAATGTTGCAGCACTTGACGCGCAGCAAAAGAAAATGAAGAAAAAATGTCGAAGGTTATGTTGGAAGGTGTGAAGGATCACATAGTGTCCATCCTTCATGATAAAGCTTCTCCATTCTTGATGTGGAAAGCTTTGACAATTCGATTTTCAAAAGCAAGAGCGACCAAAGTTGGTGCTCAAGGATAAACTCGAGAAGATAAAAATGGAGAAGAAGAGCCCAGTGCTCTTCGAAGTGCCTCCCACCCAATTTTTCCCGGTGCGAGGGGATGAAGATGGGAAG
Organism: Pinus albicaulis; assembly: GCA_034641835.2. Classification (NCBI taxonomy): domain Eukaryota; kingdom Viridiplantae; phylum Streptophyta; class Pinopsida; order Pinales; family Pinaceae; genus Pinus; species Pinus albicaulis. Next base: position 192,709 of record MU968478.1, on the reverse strand, counting down.
TGTGGGGGTCAACACAGCAGATTAAGATGACTTGGTGATCTTGGCTCTCCTTGTGACACCGAAGAGTTGGCATTCCTATGGGGACTGCAATCGTGGTCGGGAGAAAAATCCCGGGATGGGGAAGTGACTTTTGGCGGTCGGATCTTCGTACGAGGAGGAGATAGGGGCGGAGTGCCGGGGGATGGATCCTCATCTGAGAATGAAGATGAATAAAATTTTGCTTTGGCTACCAAAGAAAAGAAGGGGAAGGAAAGAAAAAAATATTACTCAATCCGATGCGAAAGCGAAAGCGGGGACATGTCCAGGTGAAGTGTTTTCCATTTGTCCATAACACGGACATTGCGCCACTAATTGCTCATAGAAGAAGAAGAAGAAAAAGAAGCGATTTGTTGGATGCGGGCGGCGAGGCCTTAGCCTCGCATTTTGAGCTGGATTTTTCCCTTTGATACCGCATGCTTCGGTCTCAAGTGTGATGGGATCGGTGTGGTTTTCTTAACTGATGGCGCATCTTTCCGCATGACGACGAATATTTGTTTGCGGTGGAAGAAAGATCTTGGAGTGCACATCGAGATGGGCGATGATGGTAGATACGATGCGGCCGTGTCAGGGACCATTTCCTTTGAGAGGAAGTACGGTAAACCCTTCTTGTTGAAGGAAGTCATGCATGTTCTAAGTTGAAGAAAAAGTCTTATCTCTGTGGCGATGTTGGAAGACAAGGAATGTGATGTTGTCTTTAGTAGAGAAATACTTTCTTGTGCGGTAAGGCAGAAATTTGGTGAAACCTAGAGGATAGGGGTTTTGAGTTAAGAACCTTTATCAATTTCGGTGAATGGTTGCGCAACAATGACGAAGGAAGAAGGAGTGAGCCGGGATGAGCGAGTTGTGGAACGATTGAGCCACCTTCACCATGGAGCTTTGAAAATTTTGACATATTTCTCTGGGCTACAAGGTACACTTGCGAGTAAGATCGGTGCAAGGGATGTACCTTGGAAAATTTGTGAAAGCCACCAACTTTCATGAGAAGGGTAGTGATCGCGTGACGATCCTTAAGAAATTCACACAGACATGTGTGGACCTTTCTCGGTAACCGATATGTAAGCATAGGTATTGTGTGATCTTTGTTGATGACTTTTCTGAAGTGTTGGATCTTATTCATGCGGAGAAAAAGTGAGACATTCTCAAAATTACGCGAGTTCAGAGCCTTTGGTGGAGAAATTTTCCGGGAAGCGGTGAAGGCTCTTAGGAAGACAATGGTGGTGAATTCATCTCGGCGGAATTCAAAGACTTTTGCAGCATAAGGAATTCGAAGGCTCATAGCGTCTCATAACCCACATGACCCGAGAATGGGGTCGCGAGCTGAAACGAGAACGATCGTGGGTCTTTTGCCACGGGCGATGTTGCATGATTAAGGCCTTCCCATACACTTGTGGAATGAGGCATGAAATGCGTAAGTATATGTGCAAAACCATTGTCCTCACGGATACTTGTGAACCACAGGAGCGTTATACGGTAAGGGCTGATATTTCTCATTTGAATATTTTGGCTCACTTGTTTACACATTCATGTGTGAAGGATGCCGGGGAGAAGCTGAACGACCGCGAGAGGTTGGAATATTTTTGGGGTACACGAGAAACACCCACAATAATGCTAGCCTACGACGGTCGAGAAGGCGTAACGACGAGGATGTCAAATTTCATGAGGAGAAAGCCATGAAGTGTTCGCTTGAGAGGCCGCATGCAGAGATGAGGAGCTAGTAGTTCTAAGGATGAGCCTCGGGATGTGGATCATCCCACGAAGGAGGTTCATGGGTGGAAGAAACCACTCATGCGGCGCTAACCATCGAGAGGGCGGAGAAACACACACTGCAAGTGGAGTAGGCGAGATCAAGATGTAGTGTAGAATGTGAGGTCCCTACATCATAGGCATAGTAAAGGCAGGTCACACCAAGACTGATATCTTGGATACATGGCCTCAGTGAAAGGTGTGTCTTCCGTGAGAACCATCTTCTTTCGAGGAAGTTGTGGAGGACTACCCATGGGTAAATGCCATGGTGGAAAGTATGGTTCCAATTGTCGAGAAATAGTGCATGGGAGATTGTCCCAAGGGTGGAAGGGAAATCGGTGGTAGGTTCAAGATGGATCTAAAAAGTGAAACAACGGTGGCCAGGTGTGGAGAAGTACAAGGCAAGATTTGTTGCTCGGGGCTTCTCTTAGATTGAGGGGGATCAACTATGAGGAAACCTTTTTTTGTCGCAAGGTATTATTCATACGAAGGATGATTCTTGCTCTTAGTACGAGATGAGGTCGCACATTCATCATATGGATGTGGCTTCAACGTTCCTCAATGACGTCATTGAGAGGAGATGTACATGAAGGCTTCGAAAGGTTTTGGGGATCTTCGGCATCAAGTCGCATAATGCCAGGCTCAAAAGAGCATTGTATGGGTTGAAACAAGCACCTCGTGCTTGGTACACATGGATAGACGATTATGTCACCGGACCCAGATTCTCCAAGAGTGAGGTGGATCCGAACCTATACTAGATTGTGGTGGAGGGTAAATTTTTCATCATTGTACTTTATGTAGATGATTTTGTTTGGACGGAGTGATGAAGCTGATAGTACATATTTTGAAATTTGATCTTCTGGAATTTTGAGATGAAAAAATTGGGCCTCCTTCATTGTTCCTAGGATTGGAAATTTGGCCGTGTCGATGATGGATTGTTTGTGTCTCCAAGGAAAGTATGCCCGGGTAATGCGGAAAGTTCAACATACGAGGCTGAAATCCTATCGACACTCCTCTTCCTGGTGGTTGGTGGAAGAAGAGGATGCTACATCGGCAGAGGTAGTGGATGCCACTATTTATCGACGAGTTGGTTAGTTCCTCATGTATCAGTCGGCCGCGGCCGGACATATGCTATCTTGTTAACCAACTTTCACAAGCTATGGTTAATCCTGCAAACTCTTTTGGAAGGCGGGAAGCATGTATTGAGATATCTCGAGAGGCACATCGGGATATGGATTATGGTACAAACGGTCGGATGAGGGTGAAGCGGCATGGCTTCATAGATGCGGTCAGAAGGGAGCCCAATGGACAGAAAAAGCACATTTGGAGGGATTTTCGGTATCGGGTTTAAGGTTTCTTGGTATAGCGAGAAACGAGAGATCGAAATGACGATCGGTTGATGAGAGCGAGTACATGGCAGCAAGTTTGGCTACATGCGAGGCTATATGGATGAGGAAAGATATTGGTCGTCGTTTGTTCGGTTCATACTTAGATCCTAAGAGATATATTGTGATAATCGGTGCATCAAACTATCGGTTAATCAATTATTTAATGATAGATCTAAACACATTGACATATGGTACCATCATATCGGAAGATTGTGTACGGCGGAAGATCATGTTACTTTCTTACATTCCTACGGAGGATCAGGATGTTGATGTCTTGACAAAGGCGGCTCACCGGGAGCAAATTCGAATACCAAAGAGCGAGTTGGGGTGGAAAATAATCCCTATCTTGTTGAGAGGGAGTGTTGATATTGCAACAAGATCATGAGCTTAGTGAAAAGAGTCGCCTTCACACTAAGTGAAAATAGTCTCCTTCACTAAGAGTCACCTGGAATGAGCGCGACCTAAACGGGCCGAATCGAGAGACCTCTGCCGGCGCGACCGACACGCTCGAATGAACGATGCCCACGAGGAGAAAATGGAGAATGGGCCACGGCGTGCATAAGGCACACAGGCGGTCACGACTTAGCAAAGGCGATCGGTGCCCTCCCGACCGACGACTGCGACGAACGCGTCTTGTTGGGCGACCTCTGCAACACGACACGACGCGCACGACCGAATGATACAAGGAGAAAATGGCAAACAAGCACCCGAACGTGCACAAAACTTGGGCGGTCTGGAAATTAGCAAAGTTGATGCGACGCCCTTGAATGAAGCCCAGCTCGAATGCGCTGGTTGGGCGACCTCAAATGCGGGTGACTGGGCGTGCCGAATGAATGATGCCACAAAAGTGAAAACGAGAAAAACGGAGCCATAGAATGTGCCGCGAGGCATCCAAGTGTGGTCACAACTTAGCAAAACTAACGGGCGCCCTTGAGCAAGAAACGGCCCGACAGAGACACGCACAAGTTTGAGCGACCTCACACGGCGGAAACGCAGTGCCCCCGACCGAATGATGCCATAAGGGAAGATGGAAAATGGGCCGCCCGAATGTGCACAAGGCACAGGGTGGTCACAACTTAAAACTAATATGAAGCTGCCCTTGAGCAAAAATGGTCCATTGACCGCGGTCAGATGAGCCTCCTGGGTGCAGTGGGCGGCCGCTGGACCGAACGATGCCACAAGGGAGAAAATGGTCGCCAAACCACCGAAGACGTGCACGAAGGCACCCGGCAGGTGCGGCAGCAAAAACATGCGGGCACCCTCCAGACAAAACGACCGAAACCCGAACGCGCCGGGTCGGGCGACACTCCTACGGCCACTTTCCTCTCGTGTGGCAATGCAGCTACTTGACTTCTTTTTGCAGCCATCGACCTTCTTCAACTGGCAATACGGAGCTAATTAATCACGTAACGTCCGTCTGAGCATGGCTCTGCGCGCGTCCCTGCAGCGCTTTCGCCCGTACGTAACGATGGCGACACTTTGCTTTAGCTTGCTTTGTCGCCGAGCACTTTGCTCTTGCGCGCGTTGTGTGGGGAGACAATTAGCTCTGCGTAACGTCTAATAGCAACACTTAGCTTGTTACATTTGCAATACGAGCGCCTTGCCCCCATGCGTCGCAATAGCGACACTTTGCCCCCCAAACGTCGCAATAGCGACATGACTCTCTTAATAACGTCGCAATAGCGACACTTAGCTCTACGTAATGTCACAATAGTGACACTTGGCTTCTATTACGTCACAATACCGATGCTTTGCCCCCAAACAATGAATAGCGGTGTACAGGCACGTTTAAGTGCAACTTATTAAAAATTCGATGCGGGCGCCCTCGGCAAGCTGGCCACGACCGAACATGCCGTCCAGGGGCGACCTCACGAGCACGACACAACGCACCTGAACAAATGATTCTTAAAAGGAGAAAAACGGCAAATGGGTCACCCGAACGTACCTGGGCACAGGTGGTCATAACCCATAAAGCGGTAAGGGCACCCTCGAATGAAAACGACTAGAGCCCAAACGCATCCGGTCGGGGCACAACCTCACACGATGTGACATAGTGAATGATGCTGCAAGGAGGAGAAATGGCAAGTGGGTGGCTTTGAACATGCTGATGGGCGGTTACAACCCACTCACATAAGCGATACGAGGGCGCCCTTGGACAAACGGCCCCCACCAGTGCGGCCCGAGTCGAGCGACCTCTGGCCGACACGGCGCGCAGGCCAAACGATGCCCGCGGGGAGAAAACGGGTAAGCTGCTCCAAACGTGCCTGGGAGGCACACCAGCGGTCCTGACAGCAAGCGATACGGGCGCCCTCGACGAAATGGTTTTGGCGACCAGTGCGCCTGGTGAGACGACCTCAAACGGCCTTCGGTTTCGCCCGCGGTGGCCACAAGGGAGAAATTGGCAAACGGGCCACTGACGAACGTTACACAAGGCACAGGTGATCACAACTTGGCATAGGAAAACTAATACGGTGGCCCTCGAATAGAGAAACGACCCCGGCCAAACGGCGCCGGTCGGGGAGCGACCTCCCTGTTGCCGAGCATGGCGCGCTCGACCGAACGATGCCACATGGGAGAAAATGACAAGCCGGGCCGCCGACGATGCATGAGCACTTCGAACGGTCCTGGCTTAGCAAAACTAATATGGGCGCCCTCGAACTAAATGGCCCAACCCGAACACACCGGAGTCGACAGCAGCACATAGCGCGACCACCGATGCGCTCGAACGACTAACAATGCCACGGGGGAGAAAAATGAAAAAAATTGGCCACTCGAATGTGCATAAGACACAGCGGTCACAACTTATGGCGGTACGGGCACCTCGAATGGAAATAGCCGGCTGAACGCGCCCGATCGGGTGACCTCTGCAACGCCGTGCCGACGCGCCCAAAAAAACAATGCCACATGGGAGAAAATGGCAAACGGGCCGGCGAGCACAAGGCACAGGTGAGGTCACAACTTAGAAAAAAGGCGATGGGTGCCCTCGAGCAGAAACGACTTCGGCCGACACCGGGTCGGGCGGCGACCTCACATGGCGTGGCCACGGCGCACCGTCACGAATGATGCCACGAGGAGAAAAGCAAGAAAATGGGCCACCCAATGTGCACGAGAGCACCCGGGTGGTCATAACTAACAAAACATATACGAGGCACCTCGAGCAGAAAATGACCGACCCGAACAAGCTTGGTCGGCGACCTCACATGGCACTACACGGCACGCGACCGAACGGTGCCTAGGGAGTAAATAGGCTTCGGGCCACCCAAACGTGCACAAGGCACCGGGGGCGGTCACAACTTACTTAAGCGGTCACCGCGAGCGCCCTCGAAACAAACGACCGACCCGAGAGAGCACGCACCCGGTCCGAGGACGACCCTCTGCCAGCCGCACCCAAACGATTAACAATGCCGAAGGGAGCAAACGAAAAAATGCTAGACCATCCGACATCAGCAAGGCACCCGGTGATCACAACTTAGCAAAATTGATATGGGCACCCTCGGTCCGTGGCCCCAACCAGTGAGCCGGTGGAACCTCCTGCGCGCGCCCAACAAAGCGATGCCACAAGGGAGAAAAGTGGCAAACAGGCGGCCCAGAAATGTGCACAAGGCACCGACGATCACAACTTAGCAAAGGCGATACGAATTGCCGGTCGGGTAAATAGCCGGCCGAGAAGCAACGCTCGGTCGGAGCGACCTCTGCGGCACAACACGGGCGCACCGAACGATTAATGATGCCACATGGTAGCAAATGAAAAAACGAGCCACCCAAACGTGCGCCAAGGCACGGCGATCCTGACATAGAAAAAAGCGATACGATCGCCCTCGAAAAAAAACGGCCAACCCGAACGTGCCGGGGTCGGGAAGCGACCTCTCGACGCGACACGGTGTGCACCGACCGAACGATGCCACAAGGAGAAAACAGCAAATGAGCCTCGAACATGCCTGGGGAAACGCCCGGCCAGGTCCTGACTTACCAAAGGCGCGTGTGGGCACCCTCGAGCCGGCGCGGCTCGACGAAGCCGCCGCTCGGTCGACCTCACACGGCGCAACACGGCGCGCCGGGCTAAACGATGCCACTCAAATGTGCACAAGCACCTAAGCCGGTCACAACTTATGGCCCCGTGCGGACACCCTCGACAGAAAACGACCCAGCACCCTTGCCACCGAGCCCGGTCGGGGAAGCGACCTCACACGGCGCGGCCGGCCAGAACGATGCCTGAGGAGCAAGTAGTGACGAGCACCGCCGAGGGCAGTGCCGCAGGCACCGAGGGGCGATTTGCAACTTAGAAAAACTGATATGGGCGCCTTCGAATGAGCGACTCGACACGAACGTGCACAGTCGGGCGACCTTGCGTAATGACGACACAATGCGCCCCGTCCCGAACAATGCCACAAGGGAGAAAATGGAAAAACCGGACACCCAAACGTGCCTGAGGCACCGGCGGTCATAACCAGCAAGACTTATGCGTGCGCCCTCGAACGAAACGACCCACGACTCGAACGCGCCCGTCGGGTGACCGCCTATGACGCGACATGGCGGCGCCCGAGCCGAACGATGCCTGGCGGGCCAGCAAACGGGCCACCAGTGTACACAAGGCACAGGTGGTCTGTCGCAAGAAGAAACATACGTGCGCCTCGAGCAGAAACGGCTTTGACCGGACGCGCTCGGTCGACGATCTCACATGGCGCAACACGACGTGCCGAGTCGGGTATGCTACAAGAGAAAATGGCAAATGGGTTGCTCGAACGTGCACGAGGCACCAAGAAGTCACAACAGCACGGCGATACGGCGCCCTCGAGCAAATGACCCTCCCGAATGCGCCGATCGGCGGCGACCTCGAACGGCACAGCACGGTGCACCCAGCACGAATGATGCCACAAGGGGAGAAAAACAGAAAATGGGTTGCCCGAATGTGCAAAAGGCACCTAGAGTGGTCTGTGTAAGCGATACGAGCACCCTCGAACGAAATGGCTCGGCCGGCAACGCCGGTTGATGACCTCTGATGCGACACGGCCACCGCACGACGAATGATGACACGAGGAGAAAAATACAAAACGAGGGCCACTTGAATGTGCACAAGGGACCCGGTGGTCACAACTTAGCAAAAATTATGCGAGGCACCCTTGAACAAAATGGCCGAGCCCGGTGGCATGCAATGGGGGCGACCCCTCACTGTGACCCACTTGTCTCCCTAAACGTGGCAATACCGACACTTGACACAACTTTCACAATATCGATAGTAATCTTTGTAACATCGCAATACCGACACTTGGCTCTCTGCTTGTTACAATACCTACGGTTTGCTAGCTTGCTCCTTAATCGTGACACGCCACCTTTAAACCGTCGCAATAGTGACATAGCTCTCTGTAACGTCGCAATAGTGACACTTAGCTCTCTGTAACATCGCAATAGCGACACTTAGCTTTTGTTGTGTCGTATTACCAATGCCTTGCCCATGTGTTGCAATAATGACACTTTTCCCCCAAACCATTGCAATAGAGACACTTAGCTTAGTTACATCTCAATACGAAACGCTGCGAGCGTTGCAATAGCGACACTTTGCTAAACCGTCGCAATAGCGACATAGCTCTATGTAACCGCCATGTGTAACCGCAAGCTCTCTGTAACGTCGCAATAGCAACATTTAACGTCTGTAATGTCGCAATACCAACGCTTTCCCACATGCATCGCAATAGCAACACTTAGTTCGTAGTTTCACAAGGCAAGCATATTTCTTGTCCGTACGCAATTCCGATAGCTTTTCTACAAACGTCGCGAAATGAAGCACTTACTCTGTATTAGTAATACCAACCACTTGTCTCCAAATTTTGGTAAGCGACCGATTTGTCGGCGGGATTTGAAAAAATTGATAAAATTTGGAAGAAATTCCCGACATTTGGTCAAAGTGTCGAACTAAAGTGTCGAAATTTCCACCAAATGTACTGGTGTTAAAACTGCGTCGTTGACTTTTTACCCGACACCGTCTACTAAAGAAGCACGTCTTTTAACCCTCATCCATCTTCGATATTGAAATGCATTTCGTCGACGCTGCATATGGCACAATGAAGTGCATAAGAGACGAATCAAGGCGCAATATGACCAACATGTCAAGCCTCGCATCTTCTCGCGAGGGTGACTTGCGCCTTACTTTACTGATCGAGAATCTAATGTAATAGGTACAGGGGAAATTCGAGCCGTTATGGAATGGCCCCCATATTTTCAAAAAGAGTTCTTACTAAGGGTGCCTACGAGTCGGTAGATTATGATGAAATTCCATTAGCGCAGCCCCGAAATGGGTTGTATCTGAAATGTTACTATGCTTAAAAATAAGCGTAGTAAAATTTGGTATTGTATTGTATATATGCATTTGATTTGCATTTACTTTCTTAGTTTGGTTTTATAGATTTTTCTTGAAGATAGTAATCCTCTTTACATTTCATCGCGTATATCCGAATCTTTGGAACCATTCGTTGGATACACCGATGGTGCTAGTCATAGCACGCAGAATCTACCCTTTCGCAACATGGGACGTTTTCGCTCCTCAAAGGGCGAGTTAGTGAGTTTTCAATGGATTTGCATCTCACAATCTACAAGAAATATCATTTAGTATAGCGCGTTGATCAAATTCTCTTTGATTCCATTTCATTTGGTATTAACCGCATCATCATTAGGTTAGACTCGCAACTTGTTATACTACAACTTACATAGTGTTTACTATTGTCAAAAATCCGACATCTGCATCATATGTTCCTAAGAGTTTTAATTTTGGAAAGAAATTTTTGATTTCTATTAAATATCAACACATTTCTAGAAATTTGAACATCATTAATTGATTCTTTAGCGAATTATGTTATAAACAAACATTTACAACACATGTAAAGATATATTTTTCAATTCACGTCACATAATTGAATGGGGCTGCGTAATAAACATAGGAAAACACCGAAAATAAATACATAGATAGTTATAGGTTTCTACAAAATTTGTGCCCAAGACACATTAGTGTCATCTAACCTCAAAATGTATGCAAAATTTCAAAGCAAAATAGTGATGCTACGTGATAACAAACCATCGATTTAGCTATCCCATGCAATAACTACATCCAACGCAGTTAGGAACACCAATAGTATAGCGCTACAGCCTCATGAGTAACTCTTTGATCCTGCAACTCGTGAACTTTCCCGAGAGTCAATCCCTCCACATGTTGTTGTAGCTTAGCAAGAGTCTTGGTCATATATACATCAAAACTTTATTTTAGTCTTGGGAAACATCAAAATAAAAAAAACATGTATAAACCTTAGAAAAAATCAAAAAACATGGTCAAAACATTCTTACCAATTCCACCCCATTGAGCACCGTCCGAGCAGAATCAAGTCCTGGATCTCCTCGAAATTCTACGTCTCGCACATGCATAATCATCGATGTCAATCATCTCATCGTCTAAACTAGGTGAAGAATTCAGTAGAGAATACGATGGTCGATCGAACAACATGTCTCATCCATCAATTATACCCATCTCCTCATCTATGGATCTCTAGGGCCGGGATATACCTAGTGTAACATGTTGGGGTTAGCATCAATGGAATCCGACTCTAAGGCGAAAGAGATCGTGATCAAGACATAGTTGAAATTCTTTCTTCCCTTCCTCCCCTTTACCTTGGTCGAGTTTGTTCTTTCATCCGAAAGATGACAGGCTTTCAACCCAGCTGAAAAACCGTGGTTCTCGAACACTCCAGATGCCTACCATATGTATGATATGTTTGCCACATGTAGTGTAGTGGAACCGGTAAGATTTTTGCAATAGTGAATAGGATGGTCCTCAAAGGAAAATCACATACATCGCGGATTTTTATTTTCCCATCCTTACTTGGTAGTCCCCTGGATGGCAAGTGCCCGTAATATGTAATCTCTCACTGTCTCTCCTCCAAGAGCGAGTATCTTGAAAGAGAATTGGGAGAACCTCGCTCGATAACACTATGAGAAAAAAATGTCCTCCACTAATATTGGGATCAATTTGTCCCCCAATGTGAAAAGCATGTATATAGATCCCATGAACGAACAAGGGACTCTAATAGTTCCATTTGCTACCCTCATACCCAAAAAATCTAAAGTACTTTAGCAACACGCAATCTCTAAGGGCTCTCACTCGTACCCTAGATCGTTTAGGGAAATCGTGTTTTTGTTCTTCGTGTTCTCTTTCCCTCCATGTAATCATCATTTTGATCTCGATGAATACCCTAAAACACAATCATAAGCTTTTATTAGGATCCATGTCATGCAAAAACTTCGGGAAATTTTGGGCACACATCAAAAAACCAAGAATGGGAATCACGCCCAACACACCCCGGGTCAAGGGACAAGAGCATCACAGCATGCGGCCTTTCAATTTTCGGGATGCACTATAATGCACCTTTCAACATTTAAGGGTGTGTTTCCCTCTAAGCGTAGTAGATTTACCCCTAAGGGGCTCAAAAGTCCTAACAATTTACCATGAAATGCAATGAAAATGATATTAAAAGAAAGAGAAGGTTTATAGCACCAACTCTGGATCAAATGACGAGAAAAATCGTCCACAAAAACTGCTGTCACAATCAATCCGCTCAATTTTGGGGGCAAAAAATCGGTTCATAGCTCTTATTTTTTCAAATGGTAACTTTGGAATGGTAAAAATGAATGGTAAAAAACTCTTTTAATTAGTCAATTTGATTATTTCCAAATCATATTTAATGTTGTGACTAGGGTTTTTTTATTCATTTTTTCTATGAAACAGTATTTTTAATCCGCTTTTGATGATTTTTCAAACAAGTTTTTACAAATCATATAGTGCGCATTAAGTCGTGCACACATATTCAAGAATGATTTGACCACAAAGCATAATTTTGTCCTTATTTTTCAAGCTTTGATAAACAAATGAAAAAGGACTTGAAACGTACTTTTTATCTCTTTTTCGAGCTTCAATAATGGCGAAAAGGGAACCCTTGGAGTCTTCTTTTACCCTCTTTTCGGACTTCGATAATGTGAAAATATTTTCATAGCACTTGTCTCTTCGAGCTCGTAAAAGTAAATGAAACGACATCTACAAAGTATAAGTTTAACCATTTTCCGCAATCGAGATAGGGTTATTTTACGAAAAAAAGGAAAACCCTTATTCGAACATGGCTAAGATGTTTTCTCGGGTATCATTTTACCCTTTTTTCGTGACTCGAGCGACAAATTTACGAAAAAATTACTCATGGATTTTTCTTTTTTTGTCCTCTTTTTTTCAAACTCTCAAATATGAAAAGGGACCAATTTGTCACTATCGTTAGGCTCGTTAAAACATAAAAATAGAGACGGACTTGTCGATCATGGAAAAAATCAAGTTTCATTTATCGCTAGACTCGTTAAATTATTAAATAGCGATGGATTCACCCAAAGAGTTGAATTATAGATCAAGCATATGTTACCCTCCTCAAGCTTGTTAAAAAATAAAGAGGTGTTGGGTCAACAAATTATCGGGGTAATATTTGGGAAAAAAGAATAGAGCACTTTTATGGTAGCAGTGTCGCTCGTGAACATGACACTCTTCACTCCATCATTGTGACTTTTGGGTTCGGTAATCTTCTTCGGTGGTTCATCCATACCTATGGTTCATCATACCTTCACTTCGGTTTTGGGTCAATGCTGCCAACTCATCTCAGTTGTCACTAACATGTTCAAGAGAAGTCATCCAAAGAAAAATTCGAATCCTTCCGCAATACTCATAAACCTTCATTTTCATGACATTCATCTCCGAACATTGCTATATCAAGTCACATTTTTTCTCCGAAATCGCGTGAACTCCCATTTCGCGACAAAGTGGATTCTCGTCGACATCACTCATCATCTAGGAAGCTTTACTTAGAAACATCTTCCAAAGACTCGAGGCTTGTTACATCATCGACAAGTTTCTCGCTATCCGGACCTTTCGACCGAAAGATTTTGTTTGTCATTTGACATAAAATCGTCTATTCATGCCTTTAAAACCGTAATGTAGTACTTGAGAGCCATTAACATCAATGGTGGTTCTCTCATGTTTGTTAACAACTCACTATCATTGGCTAGTAATCAAATGATGTCTTACCATGTTCGACTTCAAATCATATATTCGCATGTTTAGACTTATACCCGAATGATCGAGTGAACGAGATAAGAAGACCCTAGATCCAGTTTTCATTCATCCGAGGTTGCGATTTCGTGATTGTTGTACACATCATTTGTACGATGGCTTTACATATAGATCATCATCCGAACATGGGAATATATCCGTAGGAATGTCTATATTTGGCAACATTCCAATGTAGATGACTATTTGAATTATGTACATGTTATTAGATATTTTATGTGCTCGAGCATGGGAATGCCTCTCCTTAGAAATTCATGATCGATGAAATATATCATGATTTAATGTATTGCAAGATTGATGTGGGTCACTATCCGCTCAGTTCCTACTCATCACATCGTAAAGCATCTCATCCAAATACTATTATTATTTTTGACTTCATGCTTTAGGGGCATCCGTTATAGGGCCCACTTGGGCATCATCCCCCCAAAGACCGTCAAACTAGACAACATCCCCACGACTAATGAAATAGGGTCTATCATCGCCTTATATTCAGCTGCTATATGCCCGAGTGAAGACATTTCATCCATGGCTTCTATTATGAGATTTCCAACGATTGAATTATATGTTATATGACCTAATGACTCACCAATGCTCATCCGCAAGGTACTAATTGCGTTGTGCTGCCAAATCCTTGATGCAAAGGTCACCGCAAGGCACTTCGACACTCGACGGGTGCGTTGATTACTCGGGAGTGGAATTTTCATTGTTCCGGGGAATCTCCACATGGCCAACGTTTGCTTTATAGAAAAGTCCATACGTGTCGAAACTTCAAATCCAAGTGTCCATCTAAATACCCATGAAATTGGTAACATGTATTGCCTATTATTATAAAGTAATTCATTGAGAAAATACCATCAGCTTCCTATAAATTGAGAATTCATCCTAGTGCTACAGAAGGAAGAATTTTGTGCAAAGTTATGTTTTTGGATTCTTGGTTTGATAAGAGAGTGAAAGTATTGATATGCCCTCTGGGATACGTCGATGTGATGAGGCTAGAATGAAGTTCAGAATGTTGACAACAAATCAATCCATTGGTTGTAATATTCCCTTCTACTCTTTGATAAAGATTGATGTTCATTTTACCATACATATGTCTCTATTTCTTGTGCAATGTATTCTTGAATGTTGTATGTATTTAAGATATAATCGGTTTGATTTGAGTAAGATAAGTAGATATCTTTATATTGCATGTTGTTTGTTGTTCTCTATTTTTATTTGCAACAATCGATCTAGTGACTTGAGTTGGATTGAGAGTGACGACAACAATGATGAGAAGGAGAAGGAGAAGCAAAAGAATCAACAAGTAGGCTCCTTTCCCATTCGTATATCTCTTTGTTTTTTGAGAAAATAATAGTTATTCTTTCTTCGTTGTTCTAAGTGACAAACACCACACTTAGGGAATTTGGTTTATCCATAGATCACAATTTCACGCTATAAGGGCCTCCACATCCACACCACCTTCATCATGACAAATATGTAAACTTTGGCTCGGATGTCCCCGGTAAAGACCGGGTGAAGGGCTCTCTCTTTGGATAATTTCCTCATGCCTTGCTTTGGGCGGGTGATTTTTTTCATTTCCGTGTGGTTACCATGTTCCTGCACATTTGAAACTTGTGTTCATGCATAGTTGAAAATGTTTCCATGTTTCTATTAAGATGTAGTAAAATTTCATTCTCAAGTGGTTACCATGTTCATGCACTGTTGAAACTATTTCTCATGTTTCTACTAAGATGTAGTAAATCAAATAAACATGTACAATCAATTTATAAATTTTTCAAAAAAAATATTTATTTGTCATTGTTTGTGAAGATTGTTGTGCTCGAAGGTGGATGAGATTTATTTTATGGTGATAGTTCGCAGCTTTTTAAATTTTTCCAATTATAAATATATTCCAAAGAAGAAACTTAACCCTAGCATTTTCATCGATTCACATGTGCGTGATTTTGTTGCAAAGAAATATTCAGACTCAACTTTCTCTTACCACCTTAATCGATTTCGGGGAACCTTGTAGTCAACTAGATTGACTCCGGATTTGTTGAACTCAAGCCTTCTCGTATGGGCTATAGGATGGGACATTAACCTTCTAACTACGCTTACTCCGTATGTCTCCCCGACCGCACGTGAACTAAGTAGTTTCATGATTTTATTTATACGTACAAAAATGCAAGATTTCGGAATACCGATAATTTGATTGCAAATTTACCATAAGAAGGGAGTTGTCATCTTCTGTAAATGCATATTATGTAAAAGGTTTGTTCATGGAATTAAAAGGACATGTATTTTCCACAACATTTAGTCCACCGATGATGATAATATTGGTAGTCATGGGCTCCATTATTCTTGCTTTCGAGACCATCTATTTGGGAAGGTGAAGTGCCACACTAATAATTAGAGTATAGACTCAGGAGACCGAATTTTTTTTTATTCATAAATCATAGAGACATGCAAGTAAGATTTATTTATAATGCAATGTGGTGGTAGTAGTTCTTATTATAGTGGGTTTTTTATGTTGTGTTGTGGGGCAAAGTCAAGGATCACAAAATACCAACCGGGGAAAATAGTCTCCCCGAAAAGTGCTTCCTATGGTAGATGTTGTAGAAAATTATACAATGTGCATGTATATTACTAGACTCCCCGATCTAACAATTAAATCCATTTTTAAATACATAATCCTTCTACTCAATTCTTTGTGGAAATTAAATTGTCAATTGCAAACATATGAAGAAAAATCATTCGCACATAACAAGATGTTTTAACGTGAAAGCTTAAAGCTAAAAACCCCAACTATCATATATTATGTATATCATGGAATCATGAAACAATCTCATACAAATCTTAGCTCATAGAGCTCTCAAGACAATATACAATCGTCTCACACTATCATACAAAAATTGGTTCACACATGCGCCAATTTATCGCTCTCCCTGACACCCCACATCCAATCACGCAATCCCCTCGATGAAGAAGATCCCTCAAATGAATTCGATATTTCCTTCCCTTGATCGCTCAATCCTCATTGGAAACTCCAATGTGTGTCTAGATGCATTGAATGCATCGCTATAGTCACAAATGATAGTCAAACACAAATTTTCCTACCTATCTCTCCACTGGGTCTCCACCGGATACTGACATGTAAGTAATTAACTCGTTGTATTTATTCAATATTGCAAGTAAGACACTACTTGTGAATTAATTAAATAATTAATTTCACTCATCTTTCACTAGTGTATCTTTTTAGTTACAATCTAGCACAACCGAGTTTAACTCACTTAACCGTGTTAAACTAAATAACAACTCACATAACTACTCTTCCAACTCTATTACAAATGCGTTACACTCCCAGCTACAACAAATTCCATCATGCATGAGTCACCAATCAACCTTGGAAATCGTTATTCCTTCAAATGCTAATTGGTTTTCCACATCAATTAACCGAAATCAAGTGCTTCAAGAGAATAAGTTATTATTTATTGTCCGATTACCATTAAGGGCTAATAATAATCGACATGCATTCTATTTTTAGATATGCGATCTTTAAGTAGACTTCACCCATGATCTAAAAATAGAAACTCATCTAAAGATACAATTTCTCAACCATCTAGAATCAACATCTCCGCTAATTTTAGAATATGCTCACCATTCTAAAAAATAGACATACACCTAAAAATACCCGCAGGACCCCATCTAGTGAAAGTGCTTAATTTTCAATAGGATCATCATATTGTTGAATCTCAACAGATGTCAAGGCCAATGATGACACCGAAGCCGCTATAACAAAATGAAAAAAATTATAAAAGGTTGTGAGGAGAATGAAGAGATTGGGTACCAGAAATTTAGGATCTAAGGAATTCCATGTATAGAACAAAGAGGTATAATGTCATAATATCAATATGTTGACATGGAAGAAACCACTTACAAAACATTTTCATGAGACAATCAAAGCATCCTGCAAGGTATTTACTTAATCGTCAATTCTTCAAAGCATAAATATGGTCTTAGTATGATGGTTTTTCTTCATCAATATAATCGATGAGGTATAGATCTCTCAAGGGGCACATCCTCATGTGCAAATACTTGTAGAATTAATTTCTACTTTTATCCCTGAAATCCTAATCAAGGATTGATGCATTTCACTTCAATGTCTAGGCTCTTCATAAATAATGGATTTCGTTGTGATTTAATTCTTTAATTTCTATAAGATTTGAGTTTTTTAATCTTTTATAAACATAAAACCATACTAGTTTTAATTTAAAAGCTATTTTTTTATATAATAAAGAGATAGGTTATAAGCTATTTTTATATAACAAGAAATAGGTTATTATATGATCATTATAAAAAGGTTATTACTTTATAATCTATAATTTTGAAAATAATGGGTGGTAAAAAAAATTTCCAAAAAATATATTTTTATTTTATTTTTAATTCAAAATATTTATAATGTCAATTTTTTTTTGGATGAATAGTTTACATAATACCAAAAAGACATAAACGCGATCAGTTAAAAAATGTCATAACAAGATTTCATATTTAATGATAGTATAGTTTACTTTTTTTTAACTTTTCACATAGTGAACACAATGATCTTGGAAACTAAGGTGGGCATTTATAAGTTAACTTTCACATAGCAGAACACAATGATCTTGGACACTAAGGTGGCCATCCAGTGGATATATAAAGGGAAAACAATAACCTAATAAGTTTTTGGAGTAGAATGTCTAGATATAAAGAGAAAACGATAACCTAATAAGTTGAGAAGTAGAATGTGTTGAGGAAGCTCTATTTTCTTTCCATTTGTAAAAACGCTAAGTCATATCCACCGGATTGAAAAAGACACACCTTCATATTCACCCCTATCAATTTATATTTGTGATTATTTTTTTATTTTTAATGGTACAATTCCAATGTGGTTTACTAGTAATTGGATAATCAATTTATACATGTAATTATTGTATAATTTTTAATAATAAAATTTATTATAATTCAATTCTCGAATTTTATTGAGATAGTTATTTTTAAATGTATATTAATTATTTATTTATATTTAAGAAAAATTAAATTATTTTTTAAATAATTTGTTGGAATTAAATGAATATATTTTGATTTATGTCATGAAAGAAAAAGGTTTGGAAATTAATATTTTGTTGTAGGTTTAAAACAATATATATTTTTAATTAACTAGAATCAATTTTTAAATATTTTTTATACAACAAAGACAAAGGTTATAATGTATTTTTTTATAATTAGGAAAAAAGGTTTTGAGATAGAGCTCAAAATCTCCACAATCTTCACTTTTCTATCTACTTTTAGGAGTCTTGTTCTAGACTCGAAATGTAGACAGAAAAAATGAAGAAGGTAGAGATTCTAAACTCCCTATCTCAAAATATACATCACATAAACCTTCAAACTATCTAGGAAATAGGTTATTATGTGATCATTATAAAAAATCTTAATATTTTACAATTTTTGAAAATAGTGCATGGTAAAAAGAAATTCAAAACCAAAAAAAGAATTGAAGCTCAAGATTTCAAGAAATTTTTATGTGAAATTTGATTTATAAAAATTGTTGGTAAAAGGAAAAAAAACCTCTAGCAATTAAACTACTACTTAATCTACCAAAATATATAATTGAATCATGATTCCTAATTATTTATGTGGGAAATGGGGCTTATCCTAAAGCCATTTTACCTAAAATAATTGTTTATCAAGATCTTAAAGAAATGTTAGAGCTTTATTTATTTCAAAAAAGGCCCAAAGAATTCAAAATTTGCCTACTTTATTTAGTGTTGATGTTTGATAATCACATGGTTTAACTATCTGAGAGTTTTTTCTTGAAAATTTAACAACAATTATTGACATTTTTTTTTAGCAAAAATTGCGAGTGTTGGAATTTCCGATCTAGATATGGCATTTTGTTCCCACTATACTCCCCTACACTTCCTAAATCCCTTAGCTTGTACACAAACTAGCCTTCACTATTATTTACTCATTCTAGAGATGTTTTAAACTCAATTTCTAGATGTTCCAAGTGCTAGCTTTGAATGCAACCTATTGATAATAAAAAGAGTGTCAAATCTTGTATATGAGTTTTTGGACTTCTTAACAATTAGTTGGATGATTGGCCAACTTGATATTATGTAGAAATTTAATGATGGTAATTGGTTACAAACACCGAACTATGTGCAAACTACTTTTTGTACCTTTTCATTACTATGTAAATATTAATGTGCCCCTATCCTCCCTCTATGCATATAGTCATTTGCCATACCTTAATTTCAAAGGAACTCTCACATAGTAGCCAAATTTGGCTATAGATGCTTGTGAGCCTATTGTTATATTCAAATGAGCATATCTTTCTCAAGTGTCTTTTTTTTCTACTTTTCTTTCCCTTCTCATTATTGGCGCAAGGAGCTTGATGATTTTTTTTATTTTATGTAGTGTATGAGGGAGTTCATTAATGCATTTTATATGCTTCTTGGAGTTTCAAATAGTTTTCTTTCCTTCATTTTCCCTCTTCATATTTTGCCATTGATTGATTCTCTATCTCCACCTTGATACTTCCTCCATTTCTCAAATGTCATATAGTAAAGTGTGGGATGTGGAGGGAGCGAGAAGGAGAATGATACCCTATCATTACTATGCCATTGTAATAGGACATTTATATTAATGTAACTTTTTTTCTTAAATTTAATCTATATGATACTATAAAAAACTCAAATTTTGATTGTATTTAATTGTCCATATATTTTGCTTGATTATTTCCTCCCACATTTCCTACTCCTACTTTTTGCCTGCCTTAATCACTATAACACCAAAAAATAAATTCAAAAAAACCTAATAAAAAGTAACATATGGTAGCATATATAAGTAGCAATTGCACCTCTAGGTGTAATTGCTGAGTTATATATACTACTATGCTATTTCTTATCCCATTTTTTTTAATTACGCTGAGACGTTTTTCTTTGCGGGCTTGGGGTGAGAAAACATCGTTCATCCCCTGACCAATGAGAAACATTTATCATCGCCCCTTGCACTAGTGAAAACTTTACATGTGGAAACTCCTCACAACCAAAGGGAAATCTTGACATGTGGTAGCTCATCAACGATTTTTCTGAAATTGATTATGTTTGAAATTCTTATTGAATGAGTGAAATTTACACACGACTAGAGTTTGGTTACTTTGAATGAGTGAAATTTACCATAGATTGAAATTTATTACGTTTGAAATTATTCAATCACTGAAATTTACATGAATCTAAGAATTGGATATGATTGACATATTTGATCGTGCCCGAGTGGATAAGAACTATTTGTTGGTGGATAAGAAGTGACGTCACCTTCGCTCCCCGCAATTTTTTGTGTCTTTTTCATGGCATACGATATTGATTCTCTAGCCACCAACAATTTAATACATAGAAAACAAGAAATGCAACCATTTAATCCATTTAATGCATTGAAGATTACAATATTGTCGACTTCAGCTTGCAGCCGACTTCACAAAACTACGATCGACTTTGATGTGCTTAAATGCACTTCGATCCGACTAAAACAGGGTAGTGCTAACTTCCGCTCTACTTGTAGCCTAAAGAATTCCAACTTTGAAGACCCAGTTCCACCTTGAAGAAGTTTGGATTTACAAATTCTTTGTAAGCTTCTATTACCGCCAATTAGAAAGAATATCAATGCATTACGAATTTAGGAACAATATCAATGAGATGTTTTTTTAATGTTTTCATCGCACATTGAAAAGGGTTACAATATTAGATGAGGTCAAGTTGAAAAATTATACAACTCTCGTGAACAAAACATTTTGATTCAATCCCTCCGCTCGATTTTTTCTCGGCTTCGATCACCATGAATGGATTCAGAGAAGCTGGAAATGCTGATCACAAGGGAGACGAGTCTTTAACGCCATTTGGATTTAGTCTCTCCTTTGTAGAGCCTATTTATCACCATCCCAAAAAAGAAACGAAATCGGGATTAAATTTAATTATTACAGATTTTGTGGTTCAATCTCTTAGCAAGATTATATAAGTCCAACTACAAGTTTTAAATATATTATCCAAAAAACAAAAATTTAATTTAATTTTTAGAATTTTTTTTGTTTAATCTACGACAAAACTATATAAAATTAGAAGTTTTGTTGTTCAATCGAGAGAAAAACTATATAAACTTAAAAATTTTTGTGGTCTCAATTTAAAGCAAAACTATAGAAACTTAGAATTGCTCCAAGTGAGATTTTTTTTCGCTTTAGAAAAAAATATTAAAACAAAAAACCATTACCAATCATAAACAGATGCGCTCCTCGTGGAGTCCGCTTTGTCGAATTTTTCGGACCCAATTGTCTTGGGATTGAAGTACAAGGCATTTTCCAAGACCAAACTCGTATATTCATTCACGAAACCGCCCTAGGAAAGCAGTTCATGTATTTGCCTCTTTGTTTCATATGCAAACTTTCGACTATTCACCTCCATTCTAACTTCACTTGAATGATTATTTTTTGTTGACAAAAAATGACATGAGAAATCGAGAATATGTGAGGTTTCTTTGACAACGAGAAAAACATAATATGTTTTTTTTTAGGTTGCTTTGACAAAAGAAATCGAATATGTTTTTTTTGTTGCTTTGAAAGACAAATTGTTAGTAATAGGGATAAAGTTCAAATGGAATAGAAACACAAACATAAATAAATAGAATGAAGAATAGCAAATATGATGGACCTTATTCGGAAAAAATCCACCGAAATCGAGCTTCGGTGTTTTAATGCTTCTTCACAATATGCTCAAAACTGAGCTTCAATGGCATGGACTTATCCACCCGGATCATACGTAACAAACGATAAGTGAGGGCCTCCATTAGGACTTCCATCCATCAAAAACCCCATTAAGAATACGAGAAGAGATTCATGGAATTGGAACCATCCTCAGACCTGAGACAAGTGAGAAACTATTGTTCGCCTACTTTCAATTTCAAATCCCCTCCCCACGCAAGTCGGCACTGTTGTAGAGAGCTCTGAAGTCTTCCACCCCCATCCCAATCAAGAAATGTTAAGGGAAGATTCGTTTTTCCGGGTGACGTGCGGATTACCATTCATCGTAGCCCATAAATTTTTCCAAGGAAAAAAATGGTTTTGCCACTAAACGATTCACTATTACCCAAAACAATTAAAGAAAATAACTGTTTTCCAGTAGAAATTGTCCGGAAGCATCACCTATGTTTTCGCTTAATCCTCAATATCCGAGATGTTGACTTCTCGTAAAAAATTTGATGTGTCTCATAGCTCCCCTCCGCCTTTTTCCCGTTGTACGCTCGCACACTCTCTCGCCCTTTGCTTTTTCTTGTTGTTTCATCGCATTGGCATGCGAAGTGTTTTGTTGTGCGAAAAACCTAGAAACGAAAAAATACTGACGAGCCCTTCAACATCTCCTCCATCTCGCTTTCACATCATCGTACCGTAGAAAACGCAGCTCTTTCATGTAAAATCCAACATGTGAGACCGGCACGAGCAACATTACCGTTTTTCTTTTGCTGCGAAGGAAGATGGTGAATCGAAATATTCACGACTCGAAATATCGAAATAAGCAGGGGATGCTGATAAATTTAAATATTTTATCGGAAAAAAAATTACGGAATGTTGAAGAGTTTGGGATAGAATATATTTTCTCCCCCATATGGCCCATGGGAATGTGTTAAGCTACAATCCCACCGCCTGCGGATGCGCCCCACCACGCGCGCGCAATGAGAAAGCTCTGCGGCTCCATCTCGGAGGAAGTTCTCCAACTTTAGCACGTCATTTGGTTATGTGGAGCCGGAATTGGGCAACCATATTCCGTTCAATTTGGAGCTCATCATCTTCAATCGAAGCTACAAGGAGAAAGTGATCTCGAGTATACTCAAGGAGCATTACTGGGTTGCAAAAAGAAGCGAAATGGTGTTGAAGAGTTCGTTGTTGACGTGTTTGTAGTGTTTGGTTAAGAGAGCCGTAGGCACCGGGCCTCATACAAAGCCGAATCTCTACATGAAGTCCACTCTGCGACCATTCCTACTATCAATTTATCCCAAAAATATTTAATTTATTAATATGTGCAAATCTCTTGAGGACAACTAGCATTCAAAAAGCGTGTTTCTCTCAATGATGGGTGTCTCCAAAATTCGATCCATAATTTCTTCGTTGGTTGAAGAGGTCCCCTTAATGGATTTTTAAGTGTTTCTATGGGTGTTGTGGTTTAATAAAAATGATTCCTACGCGGCTGCAAGATGTTGCTACAACCTCTTATGGCCAGAATCATAGTTGCCATATGTACGTGTTGATATGTATGTACCTATGAAAAAGTTCAATATAATATAGAAAAAATTATGTTGGGCACATGCGTGTACTATATACGCGTTGATATGTATATGTATATAAAAAAAATTCAATATAATATAGAAAAAAAATATTGAAAAAACGCGAGATACAATGCAATTACCCAACATAATTGTCAAGAATATGGTTCTCATACTTTAACCTTTTTTGGGTATAAATTGTTGAATATGGCTCGTTTTTTATACATAATGTCGTGTATACGTTGCACGTCTTTGTTAAAAAAAGGTTTGTATATCCGTATTAACAAGGTTGTTAACTATGAGCGGAATCACACACAACAAAAAAATTGTTGTACATCCGTATATGATAACTACGAGCGGAATCCGACAATAAAAGACAATTCAATAAACTTGGTAATATGTTGGATAAATCATTTTTTTTGATGTCGATTGACATAAATATTCTTCCTCTCTACCGCGTTATTAATATTTAGTTTGTTTCCCTACTACTATTTCATAACGCGATCAATAATCTGATCCTGATGCATCATTAATAATGGTTTGAACAATCGGAGTATATAGATGGTTAAGGTCGATACTCTTGCTACAACTAATTTTGTATTGTTCTAACTCTAGATTCAAACCTTTATTAGGCGTACCACCATGTTCAACTTTCCAGTATCCATCGTCATCTCTCGATGATGATAATGTGGACTTATTATAGTTTGTTAATGTTTATAGATCGACTGGTATACATTATAAAAATTTGACATTTAATTGCGGGGTTCATGCTTAGCACACGGGATACCATACTATTTGCTTACAATTCGCTACAATGTTATATCCTAGAGTCCCAGTGTGAAGATTGTTCGGAAGATTAAGAGGAATAAGGATTACTATGTCATTTTTGGAGTTAGAGAAGAATTGCTCCAGTAGAGGATATTAGGCCTACAGGGAAGTTAGAATCCATGGCCAAACAACTATATTAATTTTTTTTATTCCGTCAACACATTCAGAGGCGTTTTTTTTAAACAACCATAAGCTTTTTTTTAAAGAGTACGTCAACAACTATATATATATATATATATATTTTAAGAGCCATCAAAATATATATATATATAGATAGAACCCATCAACAAATACATTAAACCTAATTTTTTCAAGAGCGGTCGAACAATCGCTACTCGTGTGGTGAAATAAGCGAGAGATGGTACGATGCTCCCCCGGAAGAGAAAGAGAAAGAGAAAGGCAAAGGCATGAAGAGTTGATGGCAGCGATGAATCTTTATACGAGAGATGGGGTTGGCAAAATGGGCTTAAAAGTTTCCCTATCGTAAATCGTGATTGTTACTTCATGTAGTCCGAAATATTAAACAAATTGTTTATTGAAACGTGATGATAAAACCTACTTAGACTTGCCTTTAAACAAATATTTGACTCTACAACGGAGATTTGGTTCTTGAGTTTGACATAAGCTTACACTTTAAAATACCAAACTTAAAAGGAAACAAATAAAGGGGCCATAAATATAAGGAAACAACTCCATGAAAGACACGCACGCAAACAAAGTTCACCATTGTGGTGATGTCGATTCAAATGTAATTACGACTATTCCCTTCCATGGTAGAAGGCTTTAGGTACGAGAGGAAACATTTCCAAATACAAACATGGATGAAGGTTGATTCACACATTATATATTCAAGTTGATTAAATTTAAAAATTTATAGGAAATTAATTAAAAATAGTATAGTTGATCAATGTTTTTTTTTGCAGTAATCATATTATTAGGATTTGGTTAAGACAAAGATGAACTATCATTAGTTGGTTCAAAACTTTGACCAAATCTTAATGATGTGATTAATACCGAAAGATATTTATTTACATTATAGATCACAAAAGTCTTAGTTCTAACAAAATAAAAATCATCAAAATTAACTAAAATGTAACTTTATTTAAATAATAATAACTATTATTAATAATAATAAATTAATATATAATGTATATGTAGATTATCTATTGAGATTACTCTTTATCAAAGATATTTTTAATATGTAAATAGCTTTTGTTACAATACCATGGCTTATGCACATTCTAATTTTATTTGGAACAAGATTCTTAACTTTGAAGATTTAGTCTTACTTCACAATGGAGAGTCTTATTCTCTCAATATGCTTTAGCACAATACCATGGGCCAATATAATTAGTTATCATCCCCGGGATGCCCAAAAAAACCATAACTCATTTCATTTGATACTTTGTTCAAATGACATTTTTTTTAATTCATAAATTTAATTAAAAGGAAAAAATAAACCATAACAACATATAGTCATGAATTAAGTATTTTGATATTATGATGAATTGATACTTATTAGCATCAAACGGCATTATTTAATTTATATGACTATGCTATTTTTTACTTTTTAAATATAATAATATAGAACTATTAAACCATCCATGTGTTTTGCTTTGTTTATTTATTATTTATTTTTATTTTTTTTAACCATAATAATATATTGAATGAATTTAGTACATAATTGTGTTAAAAATGATTATAATAATATATTTGAACAGTGAAAGCTGATGTATATCCATCATAAAATTTTAAATGATTTTAAATTTATTATACATTTAAAAAATTAATTTCAAATAAAAAAGATTCTTTACTAATACGATATATTGAATATATATTGAATATTTGGTGATAAATTTTCATGTGAACTTTTACAAACAAAGAAGTTTCGTTTACTAATATGATATGTGGAATATTTGTTGACAATTCCATCTATGTAAAGATTCATCCACCTGCTATGGACTCTCCACGCTTAACCACGCAACGTTATTCTCTTTATACGTACCATCTCTCGCTTATTTCACGAGGGAGGGTAGCCGTTCGAAAAGTACTATTTGACAAAAATTTGCTTTATCGATGATAATCCCCTGGTGTTTTCACGGTGTCGGAGATACAACGTTTTACCGGGTTTATGAATATTATGAGTATTTCTATCTCTCAATAAATTAGCAAAGAGGTGTAAAGGAAGGCCAAAAAAAAAGAAAGTTGGGATTGTGGACAATTGTTTATTTTTGAAAACTTTGAGATTATCTATCTTCTCAAAATCTTGTCATATATTCAATAATTGATAGGAACCGTATTGATTCGATAGTTGACTTGTAAACAAACATTTCAAATTCTGAGAATCAATGAGGCATAATTTCTCCAAGTTATTAGCTTGATTGAGACAAGGAGGTAGCTCTTCCCACCAATTACTTGCTAATATTAAGCTCATTTTTTAACTTGATATTAAACTATAAATTAACTCTTTCTTGATCCCTGGCTCTTATGAGTTACATCTTTGTAACAAGACTTAACCAAAATGACGCTATTGGAACTAAGGACATCCTCAAAATTAGCAAAAGGGCATTTATTTGAGGCAATGTTATCTGTGTCATCTGAAATGAGAAGATATTTTAGACTTTTGGAAGATGAGATATGCTTCTTAAGTCTATGTATACCTTGCTCAACAATATCTATTTGCTCAATCGATTGAGTCGATCCTTGAGAATTTTCCTCGGTAATGAAACATGAGAGTTTTCTTTGACATCGAGTCTACAAAGAATGATCCACCTGTACTCCGATTCATTTTTTTTAAGGATTCTGGGCCAACTTTGTCTTTCCTATTCACTTTGCACCCAAAAATCCCCACAAACTCTAGGTTGCAACAACACATTGCCTCTGCGACCCTTTTAACTTTGATTGTAAATATCGGAATGATACCGGAGCCCACCCTCAAAGTCAACCGTTGACTTTGCGGTGCTAGGTCACCGACCTTGTGGTTGTGCCTTGGGATGAAGGATGTCCCACTCTATCATCTCAAATTCCTTTCGAGAACATATTTCAATCATCTTTTCTCACGTATATCCAACACGCGTTCCACGACCTTACGATCAAATCTTTCCTTTACGTTGAATGGTAGAGAAACAAAACAACCGATGAGAAACAATCAATGCTTAGCAATCAATCTAAGAGTTGAACTTATGTGGATATACTTTTGAAAATATCAGAATATGACTATGACTCTCGAGAGAGGTTATACAATGGACCTCTGTGGGTTGTCATAATCTCAAACATTCTTGAAATATGAATATCTCGGAAATCTAACTTTGACTCTCGGGGAGAGGTTATATAGTTGGATCTCTCCGGACTCCTGATTCGTGCATTTTCTTGAAAAAGAGTCATAAGAAGGATGCAATGTGACCGAAAGTAAAAGATAATATAATTGGTGTTCCATGTTATCGCTCGATTGAACCTCCCAGCTGAAAGAGGCAATTTTCAGGGTAACTTCAAACCACGCTTAGCCAAGTAAGCCAGCCCCTACTAAGCCGGAGAGGGCTCTCTCCATATAGATCATAGTCAAGATGACTGAGGGAAAGAGAATATTTTAGGCTAGCTAAGGAATATAGGGGGTTTTGATTTTTTGATTTTAGGGTTGGGCTCATCGAACAAGGATTTAGTTCAAGGGGGACAGGATCAAGGCCAAGAGGATGAAAGTGAGTACCGTTTGATGTGGCAAGGTAGGTAAAAGATTTAGCATCTCAAAGAAGGGATCAAATGAGATGAAAAAGACTGAAAGTGATGAAACTAGGGAAAGAATCTGAATGTATTTTTCCCCTAAACTAAGGATAATGAACACATTATACTAAATTTTCAAAACGAAGACATAAATAAATATGGATTTTGTCTTTCAACTTGAATCAAGTATATTATAGATATGAAATGGTTTCATGAATTAACAATACATTCAAACAAATTGATAACAAAGAGGAAAACTGCCTAAAAACTCATACCACATGGATCCCAAGAAAATAGCGCAGTAATTTTCCTTTAATGTCCAAGCCAAGATGATACTTGATCAATACAATCTCTCAAACTGATGCCAACCATTACAATGACTGAAAAAACTACACCTTATAGACCTCAAGAAACACTTCCTATCATCCTTGGGAGTCAAATCCATGAGGTCAGGGAGTTGTTACATCAAAAAGTTGAATTGAAAGCTAGAAGTTTAGGGATGAGGAAAGTGACTCATTCATATCTTTAAGAACCGATACATTTGACTTCAACTAATGACTTACTTCATGTATATACCTTAGGTAAAAGTAAAATATGACATTTACATTGGTAACTTCTTCATTTACCCAAGTAAAAAGTGAAACTTAAAAATTTGATAAAAAATTGGTGAAAATGTAAATTTCCTGGTATATAGCGCATCGCCATGAAAGAAAACTTGACTTGTCTTGTAAGACACTTTTGGAGGCCTTCCCCTTGTCCAAATCAGCTCCATGATAGCTCATTGGAAAGGTATTTGAGTCTAGTTTCCAAATATGCTTTCACTCTTTAAAGTTGTGCCCATATTCCCTATTAAAAACTAATTTCTCCCAAAACTGGTATTAGCGTAGCACCAAGGTGAAAAGAGAGAGAGAAACATGAAAATTAGAAGGTTTTTTGTACTTTTGAGGGATCATTTTACTACTCCAAATCTCCTGAAACTTGATGAGGTTTTATGTACTCACCATTATGAACATGAGGATGTTGACCATTTTCCATTTGGATGCTCCAAGAAAAATCACATCGACAGAGGGCGTCGCATTTTTTAGCCAAATTTTTTGTGTCAAATTGCTCAAAAAACCATAATTTGCACTAAAGTGCCAAATGTGCCAAAATTTGTCAAAAATGTGATGTCACTTGCTGATTAAGGGTTTGAGGATGAAGAGACACCTCAACAAGTATGTCTAACTTCTCCTTCTCCTTTTGTCTCGGCCCAGTTCTAATTTTGCTTGGTCGAGTTTGAGCTTAGCCCTTGCAATCTTGTTTCTCATGGAATCAATTCTTTCCATCTTCCCCTCGATTTAATTATCCTTTGTGGCCTTCTTCGATGAGATTCTCCGCAGTGTGAATTGGCTCTATAAAGCCATGATTCTCTATCATTAGTGATCTTAAGGGGCAGGGCAACTCACTGGAGTGAGTCTGCCTCTGCCAACTTGGCCTCTCTTTTCTCTCCAGACCCTAGAGCTCTCCTAAGCCCCTATTGTCTTTGGTCTCCCGTCTTGGAGGTTGATCCTCCTCACCATCAAACTCACCAAATTTGTCCGAAGTCTCCTCCAACAAAGCCTTCAGCCTTCGCTCTCTTTTGAGCTTTAATGGTCCCTCACCTCACTAATGAGTCCGCTTGGCCTTTAGCTACCGATTTTCTTACTCAAGGAAGTCAATCACATACTATGCTCCGTCAAGATTAGCTTGAAGCTCACTAATATTTGTCTCTTTGCTTCGATACATGCATTGGTGATTCTAACCTCATCCTAATCATCAAGGTCGATCAAATGAAACTCCCCTGCTCGGTCTCATGTTTTTCCTCCCTCGTCGAACAACGTTGGGCTTTGTAGCCTTTTTCTTTGCTCGCCCACGTAGGCTTACGTCGATTCCTGGGCCGTGAGCAATCACGCAACGACGATGAGGGGCTTCACTAACATCTATTGAATCAGCTCGAAGACTTACCGAGTAGAGTCATATCTCACATTTTTCACCGGATTGTCTGAATTTCTCTGAAGGATTTGTTGGATGTTGGCACCCCTATTTGTACTCAAGATCTCGTCGCTGTAATAATACAAACCCTCAAATCGTTGCATTGGTTTTCCCAAGTTGGGTTTTTCCAGGACTTAGTCCAAAAACAAACTCGTGTCAAATGTATATTTTTTTTCATTGTATTTTGTTTATATTGTTTTCAGACTTTCAGATTTATTCCACAACATTATTTGTGTAGATTGCTTTAGAAATTACTTTTATATTTCATCGTAATGGAATAATTATGAAACATAATAGAATAAGTAATTCGATTTGTTGCGATAGGGAATCCAAATATATGATTTTTCACACATCATTACCCTAAAAACACGGGATTCTATCATGATCATAGCATACATGTAACTCCACCAAGAGGATATTGCAATCAAATTGTGCATCTAAGACCTCAATTTCTATGAGGATTTTTGAGTCAGGGTGTCTTGTACATTTTGGAAAATACCTACGAGTGTTGATGGGTGCCCATCATATGCTACGAGAATAATGTTGGATGGTTTCGATTTGGGCGATCCAAGCTTCGCCAAACTATTTTGGACATGATGCAAGTGGATGCTCCTTCATCCACGATGCAACGACGTGATGGTGATGTTTTGAACTTAAACTAGTATTTGGAAAGCGACCGAGAAGAAGGAAGCTTGGGGCACCTTGTATCTAGATCGAAAACCATTAGGCAAGAATTTGCGTGGGTCAATCATGCCTAAAAGAGTAAAGTAAGGCTTTCCACTATGTTGAGCATGATTGCAAAGACTCCCGAAACTGCTAACATGGTTGCTTTCGGAGACTTAGCTAGGTCGTGCACTATACTATAGCTATGAGCAACTTTGGAATGATGCCTGGCGCCTTTTCAATCCTTTATTTTTTTCGGCATGGACTCGATTTTAACTTTTGAAATAGTTGATGGCACAGAAGGTGTGCTCATAATCATGCCTCGAGGGTGTGGTGTAGTTCTATTCGTGTTTGGAAGAACAATTCTTCTTTAGCCATGTGTAGTGAGAGTTTAGAATCTCTACCTTCTTCATTTTTCTGTCTACATTTCGAGTCTAGAACAAGACTCCCTAAAAGTAGATAGAAAAATGAAGATTGTAGAGATTCTGAACTCTATGTTTTCAAAACCTTTTTTTCCTCGTTATATAAAAAATACCTTATAACCTTTGTCTTTGTTGTATAAAAAAATATTTAAAATTGATTCTAGTTAATTAAAAAATATATATTGTTTAAACCTACAACAAAATATTAATTTCCCCAAAGCCTTTTTCTTTCATGACATAAATCAAAAATATATTCATCTAATTCCAAAAAAATTATTTAAAATAATTTAATTTTCCTTAAATATAAATAAATAATTAATATACATTTAAAAATAACTATCTCAATAAAATTAGAATTGAATTACAATAAATTTTATTATTAAAAGTTATACAATAATTACATGTATAAATTGATTATCCAATTGCGTGAGACCACATTGGAATTGTACCATTAAAAATAAAAAATAATCACAAATATAAATTGATAGGGGTGAATATGAAGAGTGTCTCTATTTCAATTCCAGTGGATTTGACTTAGCATTTTGCAAGTGGAAAGAACATAGAGCTTCCCCTCAACACATTCTACTTCTCAACTTATTAGGTTATCGTTTTCTCTTTATATCTAGACATTCTACTCCAATCAACTTATTAGGTTATTGTTTTCCTCTCTATATCCACTAGAGTGGCCACCTTAGTGTCCAAGATCATTGTGTTTGCTATGTGAAAGTTAACTTATAAGACCACCTTAGTGTCCAAGATCATTGTGTTCGCTATGTGAAAGTTAGTAAATCATACTATGTATTAAATATGAAATCTTGTTATGACATTTTAACTATCGGTTTCATGTCTTTTTTTGGTATTATGTAAACTTTTTCATCCAAAAAAAATTTTTGACATTATAAATATTTTGAATTAAAATAAAATATAAAAATATATTTTTTTTTGGAATTTTTTTTACCACCCATTATTTTCAAAATTATAGATTATAAAGTAATAACCTTTTTATAATGGTCATATAATAACCTATTTCCTTGTTATATAAAAATAGCTGATAACCTATCTCTTTATTATATAAAAAAATAGCTTTTAAATTAAAATTAGTATGGTTTTATGTTTATAAAAAGATAAAAAAACTCAAATCTTATAGAAATTAAAATTAAATCACAACGAAAATCCATTATTTATGAAGATCCTAGACATTGAGTGAAAATGCATCAATCCTTGATTAGAATTTCGAGATAAAAGTAGAAATTACTTCTACAAGTATTTTCACAGTGAGGATGTGCCCTTCGAGAGATCTATAGCTTTCATCGATTATACTTGATGAAGAAAAACCATCATACTAAGACCATAATTGCCCTATGAGAACGCAGCGATTAAGTAAATGCCTTGCCGGATGCTTTGATTGTCTCATGCAAATGTTTTGTAAGTGGTTTCTTCCATATCAACATATTGATATTATGACATTATCTACTTTGTTCTATACATGGAATTCCCCGAGATCCTAAATTTTGGTACCCAATCTCTTCATTCTCCCCTCCCACAACCTTATATAAATTTTTTCATTTTGTTATAAGCGACTTCAGTGTCATCTATTGGCCTTGACATCTCACTTGAGATTCAACAAGATGATGATCCTAGTGAAAAATAAGCACCTTCACTAGATGGGGTCCGTGAGCTATTTTTTAGGTGTATGTCTATTTTTAGAATGGTGAGCATATTCTAAAATTTGCGGGATGATGATTCTAAATTGTTGAGAAATTCTATCTTTAGATGAGGTTTCTATTTTTAGATCATGGGTGAAGTATACTTATAGATCACATATCTAAAAATAGAATCCATGTCGATTATTATTAGCTCATATTGGTAATCGGACAATAAATAATAACTTATTCTCTTGAAGCACTTGATTTCAGTTAATTCATGTGGAAAAACCGGTTAGCTAGAGGAATTACGAGTTCCAAGGTTGATTGGTGACTCATGCTTGATGGAATTTGTTGTAGCCCGATTGTAACACATTTGTAATGAGAGTTGGAAGAGTAGTTATATGAGTTGTTATTTATTTTAACTCGATTAAGTGAGTTAAACTCAGTTGTGCTAGTTGTAACTAAATATACACTAGTGAAAGATGAGTGAATTAATTATTTAATTAATTCACAAGTAGTGTCTTACTTGCAACTAAATAAATACAATAGTTAATTACTTTCAAGTGGAGACCCAGTGGAGAGATAGGTGAAAGGGTGTGTTTGACTATCATTTGTGACTATAGCGATGCATTCAATGCATCTAGACACACATTGGAGTTGCCAATGAGGATTGCATGATCAAGGGAAAGGAAAGATCGAATTCATTTAGGGATCTTCTTCATCGGGGGATTGCGCAGTGGATGCGGGCTGTCAGAGGCGATAGAATTGGCACATGTGTGAACCAATTTTTGTATGACAATGATGAGACGATCGTACTGTTACTACTTTGAGAGCTCTATGAGCTAAGCTTTGTATGAGATTGTTTCATGATTCCATGATATACATAATATATGATAGTTGGGGTTTTTAGCTTTAAAGCTTTCTCGATAAAACATCTTGTTATGTGCGAATTATTTTTATTCATATGTTTGCAATTGACGATTTAATTTCCGTAAAGAATTGAGTATAAGGATTATGTATTTAACAATGGATTTAATTGTTATATCGAGGGGAGTCTGGTAATATACATGCATATTGTATAATTTTCTACAACATCTACTATAGGAAGCACTTTCAGACTATTTTTCGATTTGGTATTTTGTGATCCTTGACTTTGCCCCCACAACTACGACATCACAAACCACTATAATCGGGAATCGCTACCACCACATTGCATAAGAAGAGTTATAAATAAATCTTACTTGCATGTCTCTATATTCATGAATAAAAAAAATTTTAGTCTCCTGAGTCTATACTCTAATTATCGATGTGGCACTTCACCTTCCCAAATAGATGGTCTCGGCAAGAATAATGGAGCCCATGACTACCAATATTACCATCATCGGTGGACTAAATGTTGTGGAAAAATACATTTCCTTTTAATTCCATGAACAAACCTTTTACATAATATGCATTTACAAAAGTGACAACTCCCTTCTTATGGTATTTTCAATCAAATTATCAGTATTCAGAAATCTTGCATTTTGTCTATAAATCAAATCATGAGACTATTTAGTTCACATGCGGTTTGAAGACATACTGAGTAAAGCTATGCAGTTTTAGAAGGTTAATGTCCCATCCTATAGCCCATACGGAAGGCTTGAGTTCAACAACCTGAGTCAATGTAGTTGATTGCCAAAGGTTCCGAAACTGATTAAGGTGGTAAGAGAAAGTTGAGTCGAATATTTATTTGCAACAAAATCATCACATGTGAATAGGTAAAAATGCTAGGGTTAAGTTTCTTCTTTGGAATATCTTTCTAATTGGAAAAATTTAAAAGCTCGAACTATGACCATAAAATAGATCTCATCCACCTTCAACACAAACAATATTAAAAAACAATGACAAATAAATATTTTTTGAAAAATTATAAATTGAGTGTACATGTTTATTTGATTTACTACATATTAGTAGAAACATGGAAATAGTTTCAACCATGCATGAACATGGTAACCACTTGAGAATGAAAATTTACTACATCTCAATAGAAACATGGAAACGATCAGAATATGCACGAACACGATTTCAAATGTGCATGAACATGGTAACCAGCCTGAAAATGAAAAATCTTGCCCAAGCAAGGCATGAGGAAATTATCAAGAGAGAGCCCCTTCACCCGGTCTTTACCGGGGACAAGCTGAGCAGCAGTTTACATATTTGTCATGATGAAGGGTGGTGTGGATGTGGAGGGGCTCAGTATACGATTGTGATCTACGGATAAACCAAATTCCTTAAGTGTGGTATTTTTCACTTAGGAACAATAGAAGAAAGAATAACTATTATTTTCTCAAAAAACAAAGAGATATACGAATGGGAAAGGAGCCTACTTGTGATTCTTTTTCTTCTCCTTCTCCTTACATCATTGCTTTCGTCACTCTAAATCCAACTCAAGTTGCTAGATCGATTTCGCAAATACAAATAGAGAACAAGAAAACAACATGCAATATACAGATATCTACTTATCTTACTCAAATCAAACCCGATTATATCTGAAATACATACATCATTCAAGAATACATTGCACAAGAAATAGAGACATATGTATGGTAAAATGAACATCAATCTTTATCAAAAAGTAGAAAGAGAATATTACAACCAATGGATCGATTTTTTGTCAACCTTATCCAACTTCATTCTAGCCTCATCACATCCGACGATTATCCCAAAGCATATCAGGTACTTTTCACTCTCTTATCAAATGAGAATCCAACAACCTAAATTTGTCATAAAAATTCTTCCTTCCTAGCACTAGGATGAGTGCTCAATTTATAGGGAAACTGATGGTATTTTCTCAATGAATTACTTTATAATAATAGGCAATACATGTTTCACCAAGTTCATAGGTGTTAGATGGACACTTGGATTTGAAGTTTGACACATATGGACTCTTCTATAAGGCAGTGGCCATGTGGAGATTCCCCGGAACAATGAAAATTCCACTCCTAGGTGACCAATGCACCCTTGAGTGTTGGGAAGTGCCCTGTAAGTGCACCCTTGCATTAAAGGATTTGGCAACGCAACATAGTTAGTCCCTTGCAGTATGAGTGTTGGTGAGTCATTAGGTCATATAACATATAATTCGAAACGTTGGAAATCTCACAATAGAAGCCATGGATGAAATTTCTTCACTAGGGCATATGTGGCGAATATAAGGTGATGTTAGACCCTATTTCATTAGTCCTAGGGATGTTGTCCGTTTGACCAGGTCTTGGGGGATGATGCCCAAATTGGCCTATAACGATTGCGCCCTAAAGCATGAAGTCAAAAATAATAATAGTCTTTGGATGAGATGCTTTACGATGTGATGAGTAGGAAGCTGAAGCGAGACGGTGACCTGCCTTTAATCTTGCAATACATTAAATCATGATATGTTCATCGATCATGAATTGTCGAGGAGAGCATTCCGATGCTTAAAGACATAAAAATATCTAATAACATGTACATAATTCAGATAGTCATCTACATTGGAATGTTGCCAAATATAGACATGCTCTACGGATATATGCCCATGTTCGGATGACGATCTATATGTAAAGTCATCGTACAAATGATGTGTACAAAAATCACGAAATCGCAGCACGTGATGAATGAAACTAGATCGCAGGGGTCTTCTTATCTCGTTCACTCAATCATTTAGGTATAAGTCTAAACATGCAAATATATGATTTGAAGTCGAACATGGTAAGACATCATTTGATTACCGACCCAATGATGTGAGGTTGTTAACAAAAATGAGAGAACCACCATTGATGTTAATGGCTCTCAAGGTACTACATTATAGTTTTCAAGGTGTGAGTAGATGATTTTATGTCGAATGAAAAACAAAATATTTTCGGTCAAAGGTCCGGAAGCTTAAGCAAACTTGTTGATGATGTAACAAGCCTCAGAGTGCTGGAAGATGTTTCTAAGTAAACTTCTTGGATGATGAGCTCGATGTCGACGTGAAGCCACTTTATCGCGAAAATGGGAGTTACCGATTTCGAGAGAAAAAATGTGACTTGATATAGCAATGTTTAGAGTTGAATGTCATGAAAATGAAGGTTTATGAGTATTGCGATAGGATTCGGATTTTTCTGGATGACTTCTCTTGAACATGTCGATGACTACTTTCGAGATGAGTTGGCAACATTGACCCAAAAACCCTAAGTGAAGGTATGATGAACCACAAGAAGATTACCGAACCCAAAAAGTCACAATCATGGAGTGAAAGTGTCATGTTCACGAGCGACCTACTACCATAAAGTGATCTTTTCTTTTTTCCTAAATATTACTCGATCATTTGTTGACCAACACCTCTTTATTTTTTTAACAAGCTTGAGGAGGGTAACATATGCTTGATCTATAATTCAACTCTTCGAGCAAATCCATCGCTATTTAATAATTTAACTAGTCTAGTGATAAATGAAACTTGATTTTTGCCATGATCGACAAGTCCGTCTCTATTTTTATGTTTTAACGAGCCTAACGATAGTGACAAATCAGGTCCCTTTTCATATTTATAGAGGTTTGAAAAAGAG
Organism: Pinus albicaulis; assembly: GCA_034641835.2. Classification (NCBI taxonomy): domain Eukaryota; kingdom Viridiplantae; phylum Streptophyta; class Pinopsida; order Pinales; family Pinaceae; genus Pinus; species Pinus albicaulis. The sequence goes on along the minus strand of MU968478.1, from coordinate 155,233 downwards.
GACAAAAAGAAAAATCCATGAGTACTTTTTCATAAATTTGTCGCTCAAAGTCGAAAAAGGGTAAAGTGATACCCAAAGAAAACATCTTAGCCATGTTCGAATAAGGTTTTCATTTTTTCGTAAATAATCTATCTCGATTGGGAGAAAATGGTTAAAATTATACTTTGTAGATGTCGTTTCATTTTACTTTTCACGAGCTCGAAGAGACAAGTGCTTGAAAATATTTTCACATTATCGGAGTACGAAAAGAGGGTAAAAGAAGACTCTAGGGGTTCCTTTTTCAGCCATTATCGAAGCTCGAAAAAGAGATAAAAGTACGCTTCAAGTCCTTTTTCATTTTTTATCAAAGCTTGAAAAATAAGGATAAAAAGTATGCTTTAGTGGTCCAAATCATTCTTGAATACGTGTGCACGACTTAACTGCGCTATATCGGTTGTAAAACTTGTATGAAAATCATCAAACAGATTAAAAACTACTGTTTCATAGAAAAAATGAATAAAAAAACCATAGTGACAACATTAAATATGATTTAGAAATAATCAAATTGACTAATTAAAAGAGTTTTTTACCATTCATTTTTACCATTCCAAAGTTACCATTTGAAAAATAGGAGCTGCGAACCAATTTTTGCCCCGAAATTGAGTAGTTGATTGCGATAGATTTTGTGGACGATTTTCCTCGTCATTTGATCCATGTTGGTGCTATAAACCTTCTCTTTCTTTTAATATCATTTTCATTGCATTTCATGGTAAATTTTTAGGGTTTTGATCCCCTTAGGGTAAATCTACTACGCTCGGAGGGCAACATACACCTTAAATGTTGAAAGGTGCATTATAGTGCATACGAAATTGAAGGCCGCATACCACCGCAATGTCTCATTGTCCCTTGACTTGGGGTGCGTTGGGCGTGATTTACATTCTTGTTTTTTGATGTGTGCCCAAAATTTCCCAAGTTTTTTGCATGACATGGATCCTAATGAAGCTTATGATTGTGCTTTAGGTATTCATTAGATCAAAATGATGATTACATAGGGAAAGAGAACACAAAGAACAAAACATGATTTCCCTAAACGATCTAGAGTACTGTAAGAGCCCTTAGAGATTGCGGGTTGCTAAAGTACTTTAGATTTTTTGGGTATGAGGGTAGCAAATGGAACTATTGGAGTCCCTTGTTCATTCATGGGATCTAGTAATACATGCATTTTCACATTGGGGACAAAGTGCGTCCCCAATATTAGTGGAGGACATTTTATTTCTCATAGGTGTTATCGAGCGAGGTTCTCCCAATTCTCTTTCAAGATCTACTCTTGAGGAGAAGACGAGTGAGAGGTACATCTTCCATGCTCTGCTCATCTAGGGGATCGAACCAAGTAAGGATGGGAAAATAAAAATCCGCGATGTATGTGATTTTCCTTTCGGACCATCTATTCACTATTCAAAAGCTTACCCGCTTCCACTACACTACATGTGGCAAACGGATCATACATGTAGTATGCTATGGAGTGTTCGAGAACCAACGATTTTCAAGCTGAGTTGAAACCGCTCATCTTTCGGATGAAAGAAAAAGCGACCAAGGTAAAGGGAGGAAGGAAGAATAATTTCAACTATGTCTTGATCCCGATCTCCTTCGCCTTAGAGTGGATTTCCATTGATGTAACCCCAACATGTTACATCGGGTATATCTAGCCCTAGAGATACATGGATGAAGAGATGGGTATAATTGATGGCTGGACATGTTGGTCAATTGACCATCATATTCTCTATTGCATTCGACACCTAGTTTAGACAACAAATGATTGACATCGATGATTATGTCATATGCGGTGTAGAATTACGAGATATCCGGGACTTGATTTCTGCCGATGGTGCTCAATGGGGTGCAATTGGTAAGAATGTTTTGACCATGTTTTTTTATTTTTTTCTAAGGTTTATACATGTTTTTTGTATTTTGATGTTTCCCAAGACTAGACTAAAGTTTTGACGTATATATTACAAAGACTCTTGCTAAGCTACAACAACATGTGGAGGGGATTGACTCTCGAGATTCAGTTGCCGGATCAAAGAGTTACCCATGAGGCTAACGTAGCACTATACTATTGGTAGTTCCTAACCATTGGATGTGGTTATTGCATGAGGATAGCTAGATGCGATGGTTTGTTATCACGAGCATCACTATTTTACTTTGAAATTTTGCATACATTTTGAGGTTGAGATGACACAATGTGTTTGGGCACAAATTTTTGTAGAAACCTATAACTATCTATCTATTTATTTTTAGTGTTTTCGTATGTTTATCGCGCAAACCCATTCAATTATGTGACATGAATTGAAAATATTTCCTTTGCATGTGTTTCAAATGTCCGTTTTATAACATAATTTGCTAAAGAATCAATTAATGTGTTCAAATTTACGGAAATGTGTTGATATTGAATGAAATCAAAAATGTCTTTCCAAAATTCACTCTTTAAGAACATATGATGCGATGTTGGTTTTTTGACGATATAAACACTAGTAAGTTGTAGTATAACAAGTTGTGAGTCTAACCTAATGATGATGCGATTAATACCAAATGAATGGAATCAAAGAGAATTTCGATCAACACGCTATACTCAATGATGTTGTATGAGATCAAATCGATGCAAAAATCCCTTGAAAACTCACTAACTCGGCTATTTGAGGAGCGAAAATGACCCATGTTGCGGAGGGTAGATTCGTGCTGCTTACGACTAGCACCATTAGCTTATCCAACGAATGGTTCCAAAGATTCGGATATACGGGATGAAATTTAAAGAGGATTACTATCTTCAAGAAAAATCTAGAAAACCAAACTAAGAAAGTAAATGCAAATCAAAAGCATATATACAATACAATACAAAAGTTTACTACGCTCATTTTTAAGCATAGTAACATTCGAGATACAACCCATTTTAGGGTTGCGCCAATGGAATCCCATCATAATCTACCGACTCGTAGGCACCCTTAGCGAGAACTCTTTTGACAATATAGGGGCCATGCCACAATGGCTACAATTTTCACCTTTTGCATGCATTGAGATTCACGATCATAAAGTAAGTGCCAAGTCACCCTCCGAGAAGATGTGAGGCTTGACATGTTGGTATCATATTGCACCTTGATTCATCTCTTATGCGCTTCATTGTGCCATATGCAAAGCGTCTAGCAACGCATTTCATCAAGATGGATGAGGTTAAAAAGGCGTGCTTCTTTAGTAGAGGTGTCGAGGTAAAAAGTTAACGATGAGTTTTAACACTAGTACATTTCGCGAAAATTCCGACACTTCGACCAAAATGTCTAAATTTCTCAAATTTTATCAATTTCTCAAATCCCACCCACAACCCGTCACTTTGCGACATTTGGAGACAAGTTTCGATATTGCATGACACATAGAGGTAAGTTTCGGTCTTGCGACGTTTGTAGAAAAGCATCGGGAATTGAAACGGATTGGAGAAATGTGTCGGTCTTGCGAAACTACGAACTATGATGCTATTGCGATGCATAGGGGCAAAGCATCGGTATTGCGATGTTATCGAAGCTAAGTGTCACTATTGTGACGTTACGGAGAGCTAAGTGTCACTATTGCGATGTTACATAGAGCTAAGTGTCGCTATTGCGATGGTTTGAAAGGGCAGAGTGTCGCTATTGCAACGCTTGGGGAAAAAGCATCGGTATTGAGACGTAACGGAAGCTAAGTGTCGCTATTGCGACATTACGAGAAACTAAGTGTCACTATTGCAACGTTACACAGAGCTAAGTGTCGCTATTTCGATGGTTTGGGAGTCAAAGTGTCGCTATTGCAACACATGGGGGGGGGGCAAGGCGTCGATATTGCGATGTAACGAAGCTTAAGTATTTGCTATTGCAATGCTACAAAGAGCTAAGTGTAATTATTGCAACATTACGAGAGATAAGTGTCACTATTGTGATGGTTTGGGGGCAAAAGTGTCGCTATTGCGATGCATGAAAGCAACGTCGGTATTGCGACGTTAGCAAAGAGCTAAGTGTTGGTATTGCGATGTTACAAAGATTACTCGTCGATATTGTGAAAGTTGTGTCAAGTGCTCGGTATCGCCACGTTTAGGGAGGCAGGTGGCCATGCGAGGTCGCCCACCGTGCGATGTTCGGGTCGAGCTGTTTTGTTCAAGGGCGCCGTATCGGTTTGCTAAGTTGTGACCGCACGGGTGCCTTGTGCACGTTCGAGCAGCCCATTGCGCTTTTATCCCTCGTGGCATCATTCGGTCGGGGTGCGCTGTGTCGCACCGTGTGAGGGTGCCCACCGGGCAGCGTTCGGGTCGGGCCATTTCGTTTGAGAGTGCCCGTGCAGTTTGCTAATTTGTGACTCGCTTTCGGTGCCTTGTGCATGTTCGGGTGGCCCATTTGCCGTTTGCTCCCCTTCGTGGCATCATGTCGGTCGGGTGAGTTGTGTCACGCCGTAGTGAGGTCGCCGGACCGCGCGCGTTCGGAGTCGAGTCATTTCTGTTCAAGGGCACCCGTATCGGGCTTTGCTAAGTTGTGACCTCCCTAGGTGCCTTGTGCACATTCGAGCGGCCCATCGTCCATTTTCTCCCTCGTAGCATCATTCGATCGATGCGCGCCGTGTCACACCCATGTGAGGTCGCCCGACCTGACGCCGTCCGAGGTCGGGGCCATTTCGTTCGAGGGCGCACGTATCGGTTTTGATAAGTTGTGACCACCATGTGCCTTGTGCTACGTTTGAGTGACCCGTTTGTCATTCTTTCCCCTGTGTCATAGTTCATCCGAGCGCCGTGCGTGTTGCGGCAGTGAAGCTCACCCGACCGGGTGCGTTCCCCTGGGGTCTAGCCGTTTTCGTTCGAGGGCGCCTGTTTCGTATCAGAATTGCTAAGTGTGTGACCACCCTAGCGCCTTGTGCACATTGGGTGGCCCGTTTTCCATTTGTCCCTTGTGCATCGTTCGGTTGGGCGCATTGTGTGGCGGCATGTGAGGGTCGCCCAAGACCGGGCATGTTCGGGCTCGGGCCGTTTCATTCAAGGGTGCCGTATAAGTTTTGCTATGTTGTGACTGCGCCGGGTGCCCTTGTGCACGTTCGAGCGCTCTCGTTTACCATTTGCTCCCCTTGTGGCATCATGGTCGTGTTAGGCGTGCTGTGAGGTCGCCCATAGGGCTCGTTTGCGTCGGGTCATTTTCGTTCAAGGGTGTCCGTATCGGTTTGCTAAGTTGTGACCACCTCGGGTGCCTTGTGCACGCTCGGGTGGCTTTGTTTTCCATTTGCTCCCCAGCAGCATCGTTCGATCGAGCAGCGTCGTGTCACGCCATGTGAGGTCGCTTGACCGAGCGCGTTCGGGTCGAAGCCATTTCGTTCGAGGGTGCTCGTATCGGGCTTTTCTAAGTTATGATTTTCTGAGTGCCTTGTGCACATTTTGGGCGGCATGTTTACCATTTTGTATCCCTTGTGGCATCGTTCGGCTCGGGCGCCATCATGTCGCGGCTATGTGAGGTTGCTCGACGGGAGCGTGTTCGAGTCGAGGTCATTTAGATTAAAGGGCACCTATATCAGTATGCTAAGTTGTGACCGCTTGGGTGCCTTGTGCACGTTCGGGTGGCTCGTTTGTCATTTTCTCCTCGTAGCATCATTAATCGTTCGTGTGCGCCATGTGAGGTCGCCCAATCGAGTGCGTTTTGGGTTAAGCCATTTCGTTCAAGAGCGCCCGTGTCATTTTTCTAAGTTGTGATTGCTCGGGTGCCTTGTGCACATTTCGGCGATCGGTTTGCCTTTTTCTCCTCGTGGCATGGTTCGGTCGCGCGCCCGTGTCGCGCGCGTGTGAGGTCGTTCGATCGAGCCCGTTCAAGTCGGGTCATTTGTTCGAGGGTGCCCATATCGGTTTGCTAAGTTGTGATCACCCGTGTGCCTAGTGCACATTCGGATGGCCCGATTTCCGTTTTCTTCCTTACGGCATCGTTAATCGTTTGGGCACGCCGTGTGAGGTCGCTCAACAGGTGCGTTCGGGTCGGTCGTTTGCATTCGAGTGTGCTCATATCATTTTTTTCTAAGTTGTGACCGCCTCGTGTGCCTTGTGCACGTTCGGGGTGGCCCGTTTCTCCTTTACTCCCCTTGTGGCATCATTCGATTTGGGCACACCCTGTGAGGTTGCCCGATCGGGCTTGTTCGGGTCGGTTGTTTCGTTCGAGGGGTGCCCGTATCGGTTTTGCTAAGTTATGACCGCGTCAGGGTTCCCTTATGCACGTTCGTGTGGCCCACTTACCATTTTCTCCCTTGTGGCATCATTCGTTCGGGCATGCCATGTTGTGTCATGTGAGAGTCGCCTCGAACGAGTGCGTTCGAGTCAGGGCGGGTCGTTCGAGGGCACCCGTATCGGGCTTTTGCTAAGTTGTGACCATCTAGGTGCCTTGTGCACATTTGGGTAGCCGTTTTCCGTTTTCTCCCTTGTGGCATCGTTTGGTCCGGGCGCGCGCGGGTGTCACGCCATGTGAGGGTCGCCCGCCCGCGGGCGTGTTCGGTGTCGGGTCATTTCATTCGAGGGCACCGGTATCGCTTTTATAAGTTGTGACCGCTTTGGTGCCTTATACACATTCGGTGTCCCGTTTACCATTTTCTCCCCTTGTGGCATCATTAATCATTCGGCGCACCATGTCGTGCGCGTGTGACGGGTCGCCGACGGGCACATTCGAGTCGGGTCCATTTGCGTTCAGGGCGCCCATATCGATTTTGCTAAGTTGTGACTACTGAGTGCCTTGTGCCGGGTCGGGCGGCTCGTTTGTCATTTTCTCATATGGCATCGTGTCGGTCGAGCGTGTCGTGTCGTGCGTGCGTGTGAGGTCGCGCCCCAGGCAAGGTGCGTTTGGGTCGGTTGTTTCGTTCGAGGGCGCTTTGTATCGGTTTTGCTAAGTTGTGACTACCCTGGTGCCTTGTGCGTTTGGGTGGCCCGTTCTCCAATTTCTCCCCTTGTGGCATCGTTAATCGTTCGCGCGCGCCGTGTGAGGGTCGCACGACCCAAAGGGCGCGTTCGTGTCGAGCCATTTTGTTCAACGACGCCCGTATCGCTTTTGCTGGTTGTAACCACCCGAGTGCCTTATGCACATTCGAGTGACCCATTTTCCATTTTCTCCCTTGTGGCATCATTCATTCGGGTGCGCCGTGTCACGCCATGTGCGTCGCCGCGACTAGGTGTGTCGGGTGGGGTCGTTTGGTTCAAGGGTGCTCGTATCGCGTTTTGCTAATTGTGGCCGCTCGAGTGCTGTCCATGTTCCGAGCCACCCACTTTCCATTTTCTCCCCGACAACATCGTTCACCATGTCGCATCGTGTGGGGTCGCCCCTAGCCGGGGCGTGTTCGAGCGGGCCATTTCGTTCGAGGGCGCCTTATCGGGTTTGCTAGGGTGTGACCGCTCGGTGCCTTTGTGTCGTTCGGGTGACCCATTTGTTGTTTTCTCGCAGCATCATTCGATCGAGCACACCGTGTCAGCGCCCAGTGTGAGTCGCCCGATTGAGCACATTTGGGTTGGGCCATTTCGTTCGAGGGAGCCCGTATGTTTTGCTAGGGTTGCGGACCGCCTCGGTGCCTTGTGCGTAATACAGGCGCACGTTGTTTGGGGGCAAAGCATCGGTATTGCGATGTGTGAGCTGTGTGTCGATATTGCAACGTTAAAGGGAGCTAAGTGTGTCATTATTGCGACGTTACAAAGAGCCAAGTGTCGCTGTTGCGACGGTTTGAGGGGCAAGTATCGCTATTGCGTACGTCATGGGGGACAAGGCATCGTTGTTGCGACGTGCGATAATCTAAGTGTCGCTATTGTGACGTTACGAGAGAGCTAAGTGTTGTTATTGCTGACGTTACAAAGAGCTAAGTGTCGGTGATTGAAACGGTTTGAAAAGCAAGTAGTCGCTATTGCGACGCATGGGGGCAAAGCGTCGGTAACGTTACGCAGAGCTAGTGTCGGTATTGCGACGTTACGAGAAGATTATCGCTGTCGGTATTGCGATAGTTAGAAGAATGGTCGATATTGCGAAAGTTGTGTCAAGTGCTCGGTATGTGCCACATTTAGGAGGCAAGTGGCCGTGTGAGGTCTCCTGACCCGGGCACATTCGGGTTCAGAGTCGTTTTTGTTCGAGGGTGCTCGTATCGGTGTGAGTTGTGACCACACAGGGTGCCTTGTGCACGTTCGGGTGGTCCATTTTCCATTTTCTCCCTTGTGGCATCATTCGTCCCGCACGAACTTTATCTGCCAGTATGAGGTCACCCGAGCCACAAGCGCGTTCGGGTCGGGGCCATTTCATTTGAGGGTGCCCATATCGTTTTGCTAAGTTGTGATCTGCTCGGGTGCCTTGTGCACATTCGCAACATCCATTTTCCATTGCTCCCTTGTGGCATCATTCGGCTTGGGCGCGTCGTGTCACGCCGTGTGAGGTCGATCGATCGAGCATGTCCGGGTTGGGCCGTTTTGTTTGAGGGTGCCCGTATCAGTTTGCTAAGTTGTGATCACTCGGGTGCCTTGTGCACGTTCGGGTGGCCCATTTTCCCGCTTGCACCCTTGTGGCATCATTTTTTCCGAGCGCACCGTGTCGCTCATTTGAAATCGCCCTGACGCAGAGCGCGTTCGGCGTCGGGTTGTTTCGTTCGAGGGCGCTCATATCGGTTTGCTAAGTTGTGACCACCCGAGTGCCTTATTCACGTTCAAAGGCGCTATTTTTTCCGTTTTCTCCCTCATGGCATCATTCGGTCATGCGCATGTTGCGCCATGTGAGGGTCGCTCGACTGAGCGCGTTCGGGTCGGTCATTTCATTCGAGGGTGCCTCGTATCGATTTCTAAGTTGTGGCGCTACGGGTGCCTTGTGCACATTCGGGTAGCCCATTTTCCGTTTTCTCCCTCGTGGCATCGTTCGGGTTGGGCGCGCGTGTCATGCCGTGTGATGTCTCCGCGACCGACGCCCATGTCGGTAGTTTGTCGACTAAAGGGTGCCCATATCAGTTTACTAATTTGTGACCGCCCGGTGCTTTGTACACATTAGGGTAGCTCTGTTTCTCGTTTGCTCCCCTTGTGGCATCGTTCATTCACGCACACCATGTCACGCGCAGTGAGGTCGCTCAACACGGGCGCATTCGGGGTCGGGCCATTTCGTTCGAGAAGCCGCCCGTGTCAATTTTGCTAAGTTGCGACCGCCCTGGGTGCCTTGTGCACGTTTGGGCGGCCATTGCTATTTTCTCCCATCGCAGCATTGTTTGGTCGCGGCGCGCGCGTGTCGCGCGCCGTGTGAGGTCGCTCGAGCCCGGACACATTCGGGTCGGATCGTTTCATTCGAGGGCACTGTATCATTTTTGCTAAGTTGCGACCACCCGTGTGCCTTGTGCATGTTCGGGTGGCCATTTCTTTCCATTTGCTCTCTTATGGCATCGTTAATTGTTCGGGCACTACCGTGGTACGCATCGTATGAGGTTGCCCCGTAGCGAACGCATTCGAGTCGGGCAATTTCGTTCGAGGGAACCCAGTATCGATTTTAATAAGTTGTGACCACTTGGGTGCCTTATGCACGATCGAGGGCGGCCCATTGCCATTTTATCCATTATGGCATCGTTTGGTCGGGCGCGCTCGTGCTTGAGGTCGCCTTGCGAGGGGTGTTTGAGCCGGGCCATTTCGTTCGAGGCGCCCGTATCAATTTTGCTAAAGTGACGACTACCCGGGTGCATTGTGTCATGTTTGGATGGCCGTTTTCTATTTTCTCGTCCGGCATCGTTAATCGTTCGGGCGCGCAGTATTGAGGTCACCCTCTACCGGCGCATTCGGGTCGAGTCGTTGCGTTCGAGGGAACTTGTATCGGGTTTGCTAAGTTGTGACCGCTCAGGGTGCCTTGTGTACGTTCGGCGACCTGCTCACCATTTTCTCCCCTGTGGCATCGTTCGTAGCGGGCGCGCTGGTGTCGTGTCGTCCGAGGGCTTTGGCAAGGCTGTTCGGGCTCGAGCCGTTTCGTCGAGGGTGCCGTGTCGGTTTGCTGAGTTGTAGACCGCATGGGTGTTTCGTGCACGTTTGGGTGGCCGTTTTCTCTTTTCTCCCTTGTGGCGTCGTTAATTTGGGCGCGCCATGTCGCGCAGCCATGTGAGGAATGGGTCGCCCACCGGGCGTGTTCGAGTCGGGTCGTTCGTTCAAAGGGCGCCTGATGTCGGTTTTACATTTGTGACCATTTGGTGCTCTATGCGACGTTTAGGGTGGCCCATTTTCCATTTTATCCCTTGTGTCATCATTCAGTCAGGCACGCCGTATCGCGTCGTGATGAGGTCGCTCAAACAAGTCGCGTTCGGATCGAGCTGTTTTGTTCGAGGGCGCCTGTATGAGGTTTTGTATAGAAATTATATAACTAATGCATTATACATCAAATATTCTCCTAATCACACACTATTTTAACTTCATGCACAATACGAAATCTCTTTTACCATCGAAATCATCACATGCGGAAATTAAATCAATTGCATGCACACATTGGAACCATAAAAAATTCACACATATGAGTTCTGAGTGTTTTAACGGGGGAAATATTAAAGCTGAAAAAACCACAACTATCACATACATAATATATTTCATAGAGATCATGTAATAAATCCTCATACAAAGCTGATCATATCAAGCTCTCGGTACAATACAATCGCTAAACACTAATCGAGCTTGATCTTTGCAAATCCATGCACCCGATCTTTGCCACCCGTTAGCTGCCTCTCCTGTCGTCAATCATCTGCTGAATAATGGCTTTCGAATGAACTCGAATTGGTCCAGCCTTGCTCACACAATCCTCATTGGCTATATCCAGTCACTAGGTGTTGCAAATCATGCAACACTATAGTCATGACTCGATAGTCAACCTTCTCTTTCACCTACCTCTTCATCGTCTCCCTAAAAGCCCGACATCCCATGCACTGCAGATTTAAGCACGATGTATTCTTCGCTTGATTAATGAGTTAATATTTAGTGAATTAATTATTAATTAATTCATGCTCGATCTCACTAGCTGTATCAATCGAGCTAGACTAGATACAAACTAAAGCTCAACCATGTTTAGATCGAGTTAATCGAACACAACTCCACCAACTGCTTCTCTCAACTCCACCAAACTCTATCACATGAGTCCTAACCCAAGTCTCCATGCAATAGCTCCACATAACCCTTAGGAATAGTGTAATTCCTTCTGTTAGCTCCCCTGCACTACATCTATGCACTTAAGCTGAAGTGCTCCAAGAGAATAAGATAATGTTTAGGGTCCAAATATTATTAAGAGCTAATAATATTCGAAACATATCTATTTTTAGACTCGCAAACTAAAAATAGATTCCGCCCAATATGTCTAAAAAATAGAAGTCTATCTATTTTTTCCAACTTGACCAACCATCCACAAATAGCATCCTGCAACTCATAGAATATGATCGATATGTCTAAAAATAGGCATAGTCTAAAAATAGACTTTGCACTAAAAATAGCATCGTGCCCACTTAGTGAAGGCAACTCTTTTCACTAAGCTCATCATCTTGTTGCAATCTAAACACTCCCTCTCAACAAGATAGAGATTATTTTCCACCCCGATCCCTGCCTCTATGGTATTCTAATTTTCTCTTGGTGAGCGCCTTCGTCAAGATATCAACATCCTCATCCTCCGTAGGAATAGCAAAGAAAGTAACATGATCTTCCGTCGTACACAATCTCTCGATATGATGGTACCAAATGTCAATGTGTTTTACATATATCATGAAATAGCGGATTAATCGAGAGTTTGATGCAAATTTGATTATCACAATATATCTCGGTCAGGATCTAAGTGTGAGCAGAACAACCCGAAACTAGGATCTTCCTCATCCATATAGCCTCGCATGCGACCCAAACTTGCGCACGCTATGTAGACGCTCACTTCAGGGTCGAGTGCTACGAGATCTTTGTTCTCGCTATACAAAGCGGCCCCAGCAGACCCGATACGAAAATCCCTCCCAAAATGTGCTCTTTCCCGTCACGTTGGGCTCCCTTCCCAACTGCATCCGTGAAGCCATGCAACTTCACCTCATCTGACTTGTCCGTACCATAATCCATATCCGATGTGCCTGCGAGATATCTCAATACATGCTTCCCCGCCTTCCAAAAAGAGTTTGGTAGGCTGACATCGCATAGCTTGTGAAAGCGTTACAACATAGCATATGTTCGGTCGTGTATTGACTAGATATGAGCGAACCAACCAATCGTCGATAACGGTGGCATCCTCTTACCTCCAACCACCGGGGAAGAGGAGTGTCGATAGGCTTTCGACCCTCGCATGTTGAACTTCCCCGATATCTCCCCGGCATATTTTCCCTCGGGAGACACGAAACAATCCATCATACCGCGTCGCCAAATTTCCAATCCCGAGGAAATAATGAAGGAGGCCCAATTCTTCATCTCGGACTTCTTTCATAAGATTAGCCTTGCGCAGGTGTATCAATAGTTCATCACTAGTCAAAAATCAAATCATCTACATAAAGTACAATGATCAGCAATTTGCCTCCACCACAATGGTATAGGTTCGGATCCACCCTCACTCTTGGGATAATTTAAGTACCGGTGAAATAACCGTCTATCCATGTACCAAGAACGAGGTGCTTGTTTCCAACCCCGCCATAGCGCTCTTTTGAGCTCACACATGCGACTGGACGCCGAAGATCTCGAAACCTCGAGCTGCTCTATGTACACCTCCTCCTCAATGACTCTGTTGAGGAACACGATGATCACTTCCATCCGATGAATGTGCTACCCCATCTATGCTAAGAGAGCAAGAATCGTCCGTGTGGAAGAATACCTTGCGGCAGTGCTAAAGGTTTCTCACGACCGATCCCCTCAATCCCGTGCAGAAGCTCCCGGAAAGCAAATCTTGCCTCGTACTTCTCCACACTCTCGTCATCTGCTTTCTTCACTTTGTAGATCCATCTTGAACCTACCACCGATTTCCTTTCACGCACTTGGGACAATCTCCCATGTGACTGCTTTTCTAACAATCGAATCATACTCTTTTCCACTATGGCATCTACCCATGCAAGGTCCTCCATAGCTTCCTCGAAAGAAGATGGTTCTATCATGATACACTTGCTCATTAGAGCCATGTATCCCAGATGTCGGTCGGGTGACTATCTTTGTTTGCACCGTGATGTAGGGACTCCCACATTCTCGCGCACATCTTGATTCGATCCCACTCGGCACGTAGTGCGCTTCCGCCTCGATGGTTGGCATTGCCGCATGAGTGGTTTCTTCCACTCCATCAACCTCCTCTTGTGGCTGATCCACATCACAGAGGCTCATACTTAGGAACTAATAGCTCCTCATCCGCATGTGAAAGTAGGCTCCCTCTCAAGTGAACACTTAATGGCTTTCTCCTCATGAAATTTGATATCTCGTCGCACAACGCCTTTCGACTCGTCCGGAAAACACACACGATAGTTGTGGGGTGTTTTTATATTACCCACAAATATCCCAACCTGTCGATGCTGCTCCCGCATTCTTCTCGGCATCCTTCGTCACTGTGAATGTAAACGGGTAAGCCAAAAATCTTCAAATGAGAAATATCGGGCCTCTTACTAGCAAACGCCCTCCTGGGTGTACTCATGCCAAGTATCCTCGTGGGGACAACGGTTTTTGCACATATACCAATAGTATATGCTCATGCCTCAGCCCATAAGTGTATGGGGGAAGGCCGCCGACCATGCAACATCACCCATGCAGCACCCACGATCATTCTCGTTCTTTCGCTCTGGCCGCGACCCCATTACTGCTCGTGGGGATATGTGAGGCGTTGTGAGTCTCTCTTCGAATTCCTTCGCTGCTGCAAAGAAAGTCTTTGAATCTTCTCGCAGATGAATTCATCACCATTGTCGCTCCCTAGAGCCTTCACCTACTTCCTCGAATCTTTCTACACTAGTTCCCTTGAACTCACGTAACTTGCGAGAATATCTCGCTCTTCTTCTGCATGAAGAAGATCCAACACTTACGAGAAAATTCATCAACAAAGATCACATAATACCGTGCTTTGCTATCAAAGCTACGAGAAAAGTTCACACACGTCCGTGTGAATTCTTCTCAGGATTGTCGTGGCACGACTATCCTTCTCATGAAAGGTGGCTTTCACAAATTTTCCCCAAGGTACATCCCTTACATTGATATAAGCTCACATAGGTGTACCCTTAGGAAGCCCAGGAGAAATATGCTGCAAAATTTTCAAAGCTCCATGGTGAAGGTGGCCCAATCTCTTGTGCCAAAGCTCGCCCTCATCTCAGCTCACCACTCCTTCGCTTGCTCATCATTGACTGCGCAACCATCTACACTTCAATTGATAAAGGTTCTTAACTCCGAACCCCTATCCTCCGGGTTTCACCCGACTTTGCCTTACTACCCGGAAAATTCTTTCCCTCGCTAAAGACAACATCATATCCCTTGTCTTCCAACATCCCCACGGAGATAAGATTCTTCTTCAATCTCGGAACATGCACGACTTCCTTCAATACGAAGGGTTTACCGGACTCCCCTCTCAAAGGAAATGGTCCCAATACGCTGCGACCGTATCTACCATCATCACCCATCTCGATGTGCACTCCCAAAGATCTTTCTCATCCGGATCAATAAACAAATCTTTGTCTCGCAGTCATGTGGAAAGATGCACAACTATCAAGAAACCACACCAATCATCACACTTGAGACCAAGCATGCGATAAAAAAATCCAGACTCAAATTGTGAGGCTTAGGCCTCTTCAGTTGCAGATCCAACAACCTCGCTTATTTTTCTTCTTCTATGGACAATTAGTGGCGTAATGTCCGTGTTGGTGACAATGAAAAACACTTCACCTTGGACATGTCCTCAGCTTCTTGCCTTTCGCAGCGATTGAGAAGCATTTTTTATTTCCTTTCCCCTTCCTTCGCATGGCGCCCAAAAGTGAAATTTTATTCATCTTCATTTCTCGATGAAGATCCATCCCTAGTACTCTGCCTTATCTCCTCCTCGCACAAAGATCCAACCATAGTCGCTCCCATCCTGGGCGATTTTTCCCCGACCATTGACAGTAGTCCTCATAGGAATTCCAACTCTTCGTGAGCCCTAAGGAAAGCCAAACTCACCAAGTCCTCTTCATCTACGAGTCCCCCACACTGCCCCAACTCATCCTCCGTCTTCGGACAAACTTTGTGAGGTACTTGGGTATCTGTAACCTTTCTCCATTTTTATCTTCCGGTTTTATCCTTGAGCGCTAACTTCCTCACGGTAAAGCATCTTGCTTTGGAACAAGTCCGTCAAAGCTTTCCACATCGAAGAATGGAGAAGCTTTACCATGAAGGATGGACACTATGTGATCCTTCGCATCTTCCACAGAATCCTTTGACATTTTTTTTTCTCTTCTTTTGCAATGCGTCTTTAGTGCGGCGTATCGCTAGAAGTAGGTTTTGTAATTTCTCGCATCTATGAACTCCTTCAACCCATTATCCTCTAGCACCGCCTCCATCCTATCCTTCCATGAAATATAATTCGAGCTACCCTCAAGGGGAATACTCTAATCGCAATCCGTTGAAATCACATCTCAACTTCGACACCAAGAAAACATCTGCTTTGCAAATTCGAATTCCACCAAGGCTAAAAACTCAACCACTTCAATGTTCTCGCGCAGATTGCTCCAATGATCAATATAGCTCGATACCATGTAGAAAATTATATAACTAATGCGTTATACATCCAAGATTCTTCCGATCACACACTATTTTAACTTCATGCAAAATACGAGAATCTCTTCTACCATTGATCATCACATGCGGAAATTAAATCAGTGCATGCACACATTGAAACCATAAAAATTCACACATATGAACACAAAGTTTTAACGGAAAGCTTAAATCTGAAAACCCCAAAATATCTATATATAATATGTGTCATAGAGATCGTGTAAAAAATCCTCATACAAATCTAATCATATCAAGATCTCAGGTACAAATACAATCACTACACACTAATCAGTCTTGATCTTGCAAATCCAAGCAACGATCTGTGCCACCTGCTAGCCTATCTCTACTGCGCAATCACTACTGAATAATGGCTCTGAATGAACTTGAATTGGTCCAGACTTGCTCACAAAATCCTCATTGGCATCTCCAATCACTAGGTGTTGCAAATCATGTAACACTATAGTCACAACTGATAGTCAACCTGCTCTTTCACCTACCTCTTCACTGGTCTCCACTGAAACTGTCCATGCACTGTAGTTAACTGATGTATTCTTCACTTGATAAATGAGTTAATATTTAGTGAATTAATTATTAATTAATTCACACCACTCTCACTAGTGTATCAATCAGTTAGACTAGATACAACTAGCTCAACTGTGTTTAACTGAGTTAAACTGAACACAACTCCACCAAGTACTTCTCCAACTCCACCAAACTCTGTCACATGAGTTCTAACTGAAGTATCCATGCAATAGCTCCACTTAACCCTTAGGAATAGCGTAATTCCTTCTGTTAGCTCCTTTGCCACATCTGTGGACTTAACTGAAGTGCTCCAAGAGAATAAGATAATGTTTAGAGTCCAACTATTATTAAGAGCTAATAATATTCGACATATCTATTTTTAGACTGGCAATCTAAAAATAGATTCCGCCCAATATGTATAAAAATATAAGTCCATATATTTTTTCCAACTTGACCAAACATCCACAAATAGCATCCTGCAACTCATAGAATATGATCGACATGTCTAAAAATAGACATAGTCTAAAAATAGACTTGCGCCAAAAATAGCCTGCAGGCCCACTTAGTGAAGGCGACTCTTTTCACTAAGCTCATCATCTTGTTGCAATATCAACATTTTTCTAAGTTGTGACCACCCGAGTGCCTTGTGCATGTTTGGGTGGCTCGTTTTCCGTTTGCTCCCTTGTGGCATCGTTAATCATTCGGGCACATCGTGTGAGGTCACCCGACCGAGCGCGTTCGCATCAGGCCATTTTGTTCGAGGGCGCTCGTATTAGTTTTGCTAAGTTGTGACCACCCAGGTTCCTTGTGCACGTTCGGGCGGACCGTTTTCCATTTTCTCCCTTGTGGCATCATTCGGTTGGGTGCACCATGTCGCACCATGTGAGGTCGCCCGACCAGGCACGTTCGGGTCAGGCCGTTTCGTTCAGGGGCACCCGTATCAGTTTTGCTAAGTTTTGACCACCCAGATGCCTTGTGCACGTTCGGGTGGCCCGCTTGCCATTTTATCCCTTGTGGCATTGTTTTCCGTGTCGCACCGTGTGAGGTCGCCCGACCAGGCACGTTCGGGACGGGCCGTTTCATTCAAGGGTGCCCGTTTCAGTTTTGATAAGTTGTGACCGCTCAGGTGCCTTGTGCACATTCGGGAGCCCTGTTTGCCATTTTATCCCTTTTGGCATCGTTCGTTTGGACGTGCCGTGTCGCGCCGTGTGAGGTCGCCTGACTATGTGCGTTCGGGTTGGGCCATTTTGTTCGAGGGCGCCCATATCAGTTTTGCTAAGATGTGACTGCCCGGGTGCCTTGTGCACGTTTGAGCGACCCGTTTTGCGTTTGCTCCATTGTGGCATCATTAGGTTGGGTGCGCCATGTGAGGTTGCCTGACCGGGCGTGTTCGGGTCGATTCAAGCCATTTCGTTCGAGGGCGCCCGTATCAGTTTTACTAAGTTGTGACAGCCTGGGTGCCTTGTACATGTTTGAGCGGCCCGTTTTCCGTTTTCTCCCTTGTGGCATCGTTCGGTCGGGTGCGCCGTGTGAGGTCCCCCGACTGGGCGCGTTCGGGTCGGGTTAGTCCGTTTCGTTCGAGGGCACCCGTATCATTTTTGCTAAGTTGTGACTGCCCGGGTGCCTTGTGCACGTTCGGGTAACCCATTTTCCGTTTTCTCCCTTGTGGCATCGTTCGGTCGGGTGCGCTGTATGAGGTTTCCCGGCTGGGCATGTTCGGGTCGAGCCGTTTTGTTCAAGGGTGCCTGTATCAGTTTTTCTAAGTTGTGACCGCCTGGGTGTGGCCTTGTGCACATTTGGGCAGCCCGTTTTCCATTTTCTCCCTTGTGGCATTGTTCAATCATTCAATTATCCCTTTCGGGTCGAGTCAGGTCGTGTCGTGTGAGGTCGCCCAAGGAAACACATTCGGGCATTTCGAGTTGGGTCTGTTCGAGTCATGTCGTGTGAGGTCGCCCAAGGAAACACGTTTGTACGGGTCGGGTCGATTCATGTATTGATGGCACTCAAGGAAATGTGTTCGAGCGAGTCGGGTTGGGTCTAATGATCGGGTCTTGTTGTGTGAGGCCACATAAGGAAACACATTCGTACAGGTCGGGTCGAGTCATGCGATGGCGCCCAATTAGCTGGAAACGAGTTTGGGTTAGGTCAGGTCGGTTCATGCCATATTTTAATTAAGGGCGCCCAAGGAAACACGCTTGTATGGGTCGGGTCGAGTTGGGTCTGGTCGAGTCGTGTCATGTGAGGCCACCCAAGGAAATGCATTCGGGCGGGTCAAGTCAGGTCGGGTTAGGTCAGGTGGGTTCGTGTCGTATTGTAATTAAGGGCGCCCAAGGAAACACATTCATACAGGTCGGGTCGAGTTGTGTCTGGTCGGGTCGTGTCGTGTGAGGCCGCCCAAGGAAACGCATTCAGGTGGGTCGAGTCAGGTCGGGTTGGGTCATATGAGGGTGGTCGTATCAAAAATTCTAAGTTGTGACCACCCATGTTGCTTGTGCATGTTTGTGCGATCCCTTTTCTGTTTCCTCCCTCGTGCGCCCTTTGTTTGGGCGGGTTAGGTCGTGACGTGTGAGGGGCGCGCCATAGGAAACTCGTTCAGGTCAAATCATGTGAGGGAGGTCGTATAAAAAATTCTAAGTTGTGACCGCCCATGTACCTTGCGCATGTTCATGCGACCCATTTTTCATTTTCTCCCTCGTGCCTTCGATGTTCAGGCGGGTTGGGTTGGGTTGGGTCATGTGATGTTGCCCAAGGAAATGCGTTCGGGTCAGGTCGGGTCGGGTCGTGTTGTACTATGAGGGCGCCCAAGGAAACATGTTCGAGAGGGTCGGGTTAGGTTGGGTCATGTGAGGGCGCCCAAGGAACATGTCCAACCGGGTCAAGTCATGTCGGGCCATGTCATGAGGGCACCCAGGGTCGAAATTACACGTTCGAGTGGGTTGGGTCAAGTCATGTACTGATGCCGCCCAGGGAAATGCGTTCGGGTTGGGTCAGGTCGAGTCGTGCCATATTGTGAGGGCACCCAAGGAAACACGTTTGGGTGGGTCGAGTTGGGTCCAGTCTGTGTTACACTAGAATTTTTCACCATGACATTTTAGTACTCCCTAAAGGTCTACAATATCAAAGTTCCCAAATACAAGCCTTTAAATTAAGAAAAAAGCTCATAAAAGTCCTTAAAACACTTGTACCGCACTTTCTCTTAGCTTTACCTGCGGTACCGCACCTTTTGTAAAGGAAAACTGCGGAGCCAAACACATTTTTTATTCATTAAGGGTGAGGACCCGTGTAAAAGATAAAAAAGGCGCAAGTAAAATATAGAAGCTCAGTTTGAGTCATTTTTTAAAGCTTCTAGAAACATTCTTGCGATGGAAAGATCGCTCTTTTCAGGTTCATGCATCCCATCCACTAAGGAGCTAACCCCTTGATGTAAGGAGCTAATCCCTTTGAAGGAGGATTCTATCCCTTCTTATTTGGAGCTGTAACCTCCTCTCTTTCACTATAAAAAGAGGCATAGGGTAGCCTCAAAGGGTTACAAGACAATCGATGAGTTGAAGTTTTAGTATTATTGGAGGCGAAGTGCTATTGAAACTTAGACCCTTTTAGCTAAGATTTCATGTGGGAAAGATTACATACCTGTATGTATCTTGGTTGGAAGAGTGCAAGGCTGGTCAGAGTAGAGGAAACGCATGTTCCTGACCCCAAGAAGACCTGTACAACATCAAGGCAGACACGGTTGTAAGGCCCTTCTTATTTAAGTTAATACAAATAAATCTGTTTTTCTCAATAAGTTGTCAATTGATTGGTTTATTTTATGGATTCCTTGATCACCATAATAGATATGATTTATGAATATATTCTATGCAAGTGCTATTTGATGTTTTTTTGTTTGTGATTGCAGATCTTCGAAGGAAACTCTTTCGGGTGACTGAAGGACTACTACTACAAACAAGTATTGGATCAAAGGTAAGATCGTTAAGCCTTTATAGTATTTAATTATGAATCGCAATATATCTAGAGAAAGATAGTTTTATTTGTCCATTTGTTGCTAGTTGTCCGTAGGACACTTGGGAGGTCTGGACAGGTTGTTTTGGGTCGTGTGATGGTGGTCGTATAAAAAATGCTAAATTGTGACCTCCTTAAAATCCAGTGCCTCCTCATAAAATCCTCTCCACGTATAATCGACCACCATTACAGACGTTTACACCACATTTGGTTTAGACATTTAGTAGGTATGTAGGGTGCCCCTATCTCCCATCTCCATATAGAGTAATTTGGTCACATATTATTTCTTATATGATACTGGCTCCTCTCTCTTAAGTCCTATCTCTTAATAAATAAAGAAGACATGACAAAAAGCAACAATACTTACAAAATCGTTACATTGAGATGCAAAGAATAAGCAACTAATGTGCACAAACAGAGACCAATGAAGCTATCATCTTAACCCCTAACCCCTTAAACACTAATTCCAAACCCCTAACCCATTTAACCCCCTAAACCTCTAAACTCCTAACCCATTTAACCCCTAAACCATAAACCTCTAAACACTTAACCCCTAACCCCTAAACCCTTAATCCCTAACCCATTTAACCCCCTAAACCCCTAGTAAATCCCTAACCCATTTAACCCCCTAAACCCTAAACCTATAAACCCTTAACCCCTAACCTCTTAAACCCTAAACCATTAAACCCTTAACCCTAACCCCTTAAACCATAATTCCTGGCCCCTAACCCAACTAACCCCTAACCTCTAAACCCCTAACCCCTTAACCCCTTAACCCCTAACCCCTAGCTAAAATCCTTAACTGCTAAATCCCCTAAACCCTAAAACTCTAACCCTTAACCCCTAACCCCTTAAACACTAATTCCCAACCCCCAACCAATTTAACCCCCTAAACCCATAAAACCCTAACCCATTTAACCCCCTAAACCCTAGCCCCTAACCTCTAACCCATAATCCCCTAACCCCTAACCCCTAATTACCTAAGCCCTCCAAATTCGAATTAGCTTTGAAGAAGTAATTGTTTTCTTACTTTTGTCTAATTCTCTATATACTTAGGTCATGAATGTGAGAAGGCTGTTTTCAGATTATATTATTATTGTATCAACAATGTAATTATTTCTGTGTAGTTATATCTTTCTAGTCAAAAACCTCATCTTTAGAAATAATTTCTTGTCATTTTCAAAATTGACTGCTTCATTGAGCACAACATGCAGCTTATCTAATACTTTATTGAAGCTAAGAGCTCCATCTTTGGGGCAAGCTGCTTTTCGAGCGCTAAATCCACTATGTGTGGGGTTAATTAAACCTATGCCTACAATGTTTACTATTTGCATATCGGATTGTGTGGGGGTAGATAACTCGTAGCCATATCACATAGGCCCCATTCCCTTACGAAGGTTCCCCAAACTCTGCCCCAAATTTGGTTGATCTTGCTGATGAGCTTGAAAATTTTGAATTTTCATTGATGATTGATTTTCCTCTCACTCAAATGCAAAAGGAAGATGAATTTCATCTTTTTCCTCCATAATTTCCACATTTAGAATCTATTGTAGCTATTCATCTATGCTCATCTGGAATCACCACAAGTTGTACTTTATTTTTGCAATGGATTCTTGATGTTGATCTCGACAAGATTTCCCCTCCTCAAAAAACATATCCTGGTTGTAAGCATGGTTGTGGTATGTTGATGTTCAGACGAAAACTACAACTTGTAGCCCTTGATCTGCTAGGGGCCGGTTACTTTGATATTAACAGTGGTGTATTCATACTCCTTCTGAATAAGCAATAAAGGGTCAAGGAAATTGACCAATACATTGTCAAGTTTTATCTTATCCATCTTTGGGGCAAGTTGCTTTTCGGCTAACTCCACTGCTTTTGATCTCAATTTTTCCAATTGCTTCCTTCTCTCATATGATACCTGAGCCTTTTCCTTTCTCTTCCCTTCTAATTCCGTAATAGTGTCATAGTGATGCCAACCAAATTTTTTGGAAAGCCTTCCTAGCTAGCAAACAATACTTGTGGCCTGGTTGAAGCCTCAACACTTTCAGAGCATCTGGAATGACCGTTCTCTTCTTCTGGTCATATGGTGGGGGAACCCCTTCAAAAGCCCTTCGGGTGGCCCGTTTGTTGTTTGCTCCCTTGTGGCATCGTTCGGTCGGGCGCGCCATGCGAGGTCGCCCGATCGGGCGCATTTGGGTCGGGCTGTTTCGTTCAAGGGCACCCATATCAGTTTTTCTAAGTTGTGACCGCCCGGGTTCCTTGTGCATGTTTGGGCGGCCCGTTTGTCATTTTATCCCTTGTAGCATCATTCAGTCGGGCGCTCCGTGTTGCGTCATGTGAGGTCGCCCGACTGGGCGCGTTTAGGTCGGGCCATTTCGTTCGAGGGCGCCTGTATCAGTTTTGCTAAGTTGTGACCGCCCAAGTGCCTTGTGCACGTTCGAGCAGCCTGTTTGTCATTTGCTCCCTTGTGGCATCGTTCGATTAGGACGTGGCCATCATGGCAGGTAAGGAGGTCGCTTTGAACGGCCGCATTTGGTTCGGGTCATTTTCGTTAGGGCGCCGTGTCGGTTTCTTCTTTAAATTGTGACACTTTGAGTTCTCGTGCACGTTTGGGTGGCCCATTTTAAGATTTGCTCTCCCTTGTATCATTCGTTAAGTCCGCATCGTGCGGTGCAATCTCGAAACGCATTCGGGTCGAGTCCATTTCGTTTAATCAGCACTCGTATTAGTTTTGCTAAGATTGTGAACGCCGAATTCCTTGATATGTACATTCGAGCGACACCATTTTTCGTCTTCTCCCTTCGTAAGCAGCGTTAGGTCCAAGCACGAACGAGGTCACCGACCGGACGCGTTCGGGTCGAGTTGTTTTCGATTAGGGGCACCCATCATCGATTTGCTAAGGGTGGGCACGGGTGCCTTGTACATGTTTGAGCGGCCCGTTTTCCGTTTTCTCCCTTGTGGCATCGTTCGGTCGGGTGCGCCGTAGGTGCCGTGTGAGGTGCTGACCAAGGCGTACGAGGTCGGGCCATTTCATTCGAAGGCACCGTATCATTTTCTAAGTTGGCGACGCCCGAATTGCCTTGTGCCGTTCGGGTGGCCTGTTACCATTTTCTCCCTTGTGTCATTCGAGTCCCGGCGTGCCATGTCGCGGCAGTGACGGTTGCGACCGAGCGTGTTCGGGTCGGACAGTTTCGTTTGAGGGACACCATTGTCGGTTTGCTAAGTTGTGGTGACACGGATTGTGTGCATATTCATTCGAGGGCACCTGTATCAATTTTTATAGGTTGTGACCACCCAAGTGCCTTGTGCACATTTGGGCGGCCCGTTTTCTCCCCTGTGGCATCGTTCGCCTGATTATCCTTACTAAACCAAAAATTTCATTGAAAATAATCATTCATACCATAACATTACTACTTCTCTTTTAACAACCTAAAGCTTATTTTTAAGTTACCATAATTCATCTTTAGTATCACATAATTAGATTAGAAAATCAACCAAAATCCCTAGTTTATGAAATAAAAATTCAACAATTTTATATAATTAATAATTTAGTTAAATGTCTTAGATCTAATCTCATTAACAATTATTTATAATCAACAATACCACTTATTTACCCAAACCCCTTATTAACCCCAAGAAAAGTCTCACACATTTTATTTAATGGAATTTGAGTGGCCTTAAAAAAGCACACGTATTTCATTTCAAAATGTCAAAAATTTTCAAATATCAAAAGTTTTAATTTCCCTCGTACATTTCCCTTTGGTTGCATGGTTTGTCTAGGGAAGGAGGGAGGATGTGGAAAATCCCATTTGGAGGGGCATTTCAGGGTTAAAACAAAGTCTCTCTATCTATTAGCTCTGCGGCCAAAGGTTTTCAAATAAGCGAAAGTTGCAAAATGGTTTTTGAGCCATCTTTGATATTGGGGTTTCATTGTTCTTTTGGTTTGGTTTTTTTGGGTTTCGTTGAGTTTTCTTACAGGTTCTGAAGTCTAAGGCATCGCATGAAACATCATCACATCTACAGGAATTGCACCTATATCTTTGGCACTTCAATTATAATAGTCACATCACATCCATAATCTTGAAGACTAGCATTATCTTTGTGAGGAAATATGTATGTAATAAAAAAGATTGGAACGTTGGCT
The DNA here is from genome assembly GCA_034641835.2 of Pinus albicaulis. Classification (NCBI taxonomy): domain Eukaryota; kingdom Viridiplantae; phylum Streptophyta; class Pinopsida; order Pinales; family Pinaceae; genus Pinus; species Pinus albicaulis. Next base: position 130,859 of record MU968478.1, on the reverse strand, counting down.
TGAAGCCATATGTCCTACATAAAAAACAAAATAAGTGATCTTTAGATTCATTGATTTCATCCTAGAGGAGTTACACACAGATCTTTTGAAATAGGAAGCAACCTAATGATGCTTTTCTTACCTTAATCACTGAGCGATCTTCTGCAACAATTCTTGATGTATTGAGCGGCGACAGAGGGGAAGTTTAGATCTGATCCAAATCTGAGTTGGGTCGATAGAAAAAATGTGAGAGATCCTTCACATTCAGGGGGGCCAATGTGGCAACCAGATCAGCTCCAAGTTATGGGAAGTGGTCTGTGAAGAACACGGGATTAATCCTACTTGGAGATATCAGGGCACTTAATATCTACACCTTGAAAGGGTTAATGTTTACTACAATGAGGCGAGTTGTGGGAGATTTGTGCCCCGAGCCATGCTCATGGATCTGGAGCCTGGCACCATGGACAGTGTGAGGACCGTGCCTTATGGATAGGTCTTCAAACCTGATAACTTCATTTTTGTCCAATCTGGGGCTGGAAAAAACTGGGCCAAGGGGCATTACACGGAAGGAGCTGAGCTCATTGATTCTGTGCTTGATGTCGTTAGGAAGGAGGTTGAGAACTATGATTGCCTACAAGGTATGTGTCTTTTTCAGATTCGAATCCTTGACCTTATGTTTTTGAAATGTAGGACTTCATTTGCTAAAATGGTGTGGGTTTTTGTTGTGTACAAGGTTTCAATGAAGTCTCCAATATTACTATTGAGCAGCAGATAGTTCTTAACTAGCATTATTACTGTGTCTACACTGTGAATATATATAGAGATATGGATCTCAGATATTTTTCCAACGTAAATAACAACCTTTTCCATTAAACAACAACAAATATATGATTTCTGTGTACCTATGTAAATGTTTATATATTCATGGTGTTGAAGAGCTGCCATTTTCGGTGGACATATTATCTGAGACCCTATATCAAACCAGGCCTGTTTCCAAAGGATGAAGATCATACTATTCTCTGGGTGCACGCAATAGTACGAAACACGTTACAAACAATTTTATTCGGTAAGTGAATGAATGCCATTTTGTAATGCAAATTCTGCTGATGCTTGCACACGGTGCTTTCTCTTTGCTGTAAGCCTGAGTCATCATTTTCCGTAAGCATGGTTGTACATTTTTATTCCCATGGCTATCTTCCAATTTACGGTTCAGTCAAAGTTATCATTACTTATTCCTAAACTTGGTCCCAGATAGTCTCGTTGATAGTCTAATTATACTCAGTAGGACATTTTATTTTTATACTTAAAGGTCGAATTTTGAAATATCTTGGTCTCATTTTATTTCTATAGGGTTAAAATTGAGTTAAAAGGGGCATTTTTGAAGATGTCTGATTACCTAGATTTCGTATTTTTATCACCAATTAGATTTTTTGTTAATATAATAATGTATCGTATAAATTTTTTTTCCTTGTGATATCAAACATATCAATAAGTTGGTTTTGAATGTTTGTTTTATGTTTGTTATAATCCAAATCGCAGGAAACACTACATATCAATGTCAGATTCATGGGATTTTGTTTGTAATTAGTTTTGAAGTTTATCTTGATTCATGTGGGACATGATATCTAAGTTGTTGAATTTTTTTTTGGAAAAATGGTCTACTTTAAGGTTTTGTTTTGTTTATTTTCAATGCATTCATGATGGATACAGGGGAGTGATTATTTTGGGGAAAAACCCATAACTGACATTCTGTTGATATGTGTGTCCATGATCTGGTCGAAAGAAACAAGCTCCAGGCAATAGACGTAGTTTCCCTATTTATAGTGCCCATTAACAAGATAGTTGTGGTTCATAACCATTTTCAACCATTCTATCCAAAAGCTCAAAAAAAATAGACGTAGTTTCCCTGTTTACAGTGCCCATTAATAAGAGCTGTATAAATTGCTTCATTGGGACAGAGGCCTCTCTCTAACATATTTTTTATCAGCTGGTCTGCCTCAAGGAGTTTTCCTGATTTGCATAATCCTGCAATTAAGGCACTATAAGTATCTACAGTAGGCTGACAATGCTTCTCCATCATTTTTTCAAGAATCTTAACTGCAAGAACATTGTTTATTTCGAGTGGCATTCCATCCAGGTCATGAATTTCATCCAAGTTATCAGGATCTGAACTACCTACTTCATCCTCATCAGGAATCAAGTGTTCTTTTTGTATCTCATTTTATTGAACTATACCATTCATAAGCTTACAATAATTTCGATAATTAGGTTGGCATCCTTCATTTATCATCTTACTTAATAGATCAAAAGCATGATCCACCCTACCTGATTTGATGTTGCCATCAATCAATGATGTGTATGTTACTTGGTTAGGCTGTAAGCCTTTCTCCTTCATTTTATCAATGAACATTTCAGCCTCTTCCAGTTTGCCTTCCCTGCAAAGTCCATAGATTAGTGCAATGTAAGTGTAGACATTTTGAGAACAACCCTGCTTTACCATTTTGTCTAATACTTTATATGCAATATCAATTACACCGGCTCTACATAGTCCATCAACAAGCGTGGTATAAGTCACCAGGGAGGGAGCTAACCCTTCCCCCAACATCTTACCAAAGACATTATCTGCCTCAAGCACCCTATTTTCTTTGCGGGCTTGAGTTCTGATTTTTTATTTGGCCTTCTGTCTAAAACTTTGAAGGTTAGTGCTACAATGTGAGTTTTTTGGTTTCTAGGATGATTCCTTCCCATGCTAGAGCAGGGCTATCCTTGGATTTTCCATCAAAGTTAGACTTGGGGAAATATCCATGTTTGTATAATTGGGTAAGATAGCCTATGAATTGAAGTTTATGTGAGCAATATATTCTTGTCTAAATTTTCCCTTTGTAAAAAATATCTATACCTATATTACAAGATAAGGAGAGAAAGTAGGCTTGTAGAAGGGGCAAATTGATGCCGTGATGGCTCTCTCCTTTTGTTTTTTTATTTACAATTTATGCTTGAAATTTCTCTAATTTTGAAGTCTTCAAACCATTGATTTTGATTTAGACTTTTATAATAGTTTTAGGGTAACAGTGACTTTCGAAGATAGGTTAAGTGTTGTCTTGAAAAAATGGGCCTTTTTGCAGACTGAATTTTCAATGTGGCTAATATATTTAGGAGGGTGTTTCTCCATGGTTGATTTATGAAGTATTCCTTTACCTAATACACATACAGTTGGTAACAAATAAATTCTAAAATGGTCTTCAAAATTTCACGATTGCACTTATAAAAAATTGTATTCTATAAGTTCTGCAGTCAAAACTTGTATTTGCTTGAACAAACGCTACAATTGCAGAAGGGGCGGATAAATATACAACTCTAATGTGTTTGGAAGAAAGTTGAATCATGATTCTAAAAGGCGCATAGTACATCATGCCAGATAATTGACCATTATTCATCAAGCTATATCATTTTATAGTGACATAGATGAGGCAGAGGATATACATTCAAACTAGTACATTTGGCGGAATTTTTTTTTTTAAATATTTTTATCAATATATCTAGAACATAAATGTTCTCAATATATCTAGACCAGAGATGTTTGCTTAGGCAGATTCATTCTAGACCAGAGATGTTTTAATAATAAGAACTCGAGCAACTAAACTATCTCAATATAGTCAATATGTATATGCTTTCAGTAAAAAGTATATATATTATGAATTAAATTTAAATGTATGTGTTTATGTAAGATTTATTTTTGATTAGATAATAAATTAAAAAATATCTGAGAAGAAAAGGGTTATGGGTGGGAGTTTAAAATGGGTATTTTACTATGCCAAGAGGCATACAAGCTCAATGAAGTCTCCAATCTTACTATTGAGTAGATTTTTCTTAACCAACATTATTACTGTGTTGACACTGTGAAGATATATAGAGATATGGATCTCAGATATTTTTCCAATGTAAACGGAAAACTTTTCCATTAAACAACAACAGATATATGATTTCTATGTACCTATGTAAATGTTTATATATTCATGGTGCTGAAGAGATGCCATTTTCGATGGACATATTATCTAAGACCCTATATCAAACCAGGCCTGTTTCCAAAGGATGAAGATCATACTATTCTCTGGTTGCACGTGATTCTATGAAACACGTTACAAACAATTTTATTCGGTAAGTGAATGAATGCCAATTTGTTCTGCTGATGCTTGCACACAGTGATTTCTCTTTTTTGTAAGCCTGAGTCGGTGTGTATTTCATCATTTTCCAGTGAGCATGGTTGAACATTTTGATTCCCACGGCTATCTTCCTATTTACGGTTTAGTCAAAGTTGTCATTACTTATTCCTAAACTTGGTCCCGGATATATTCAGGAGGGTGTTTCTCCATGGTTGATTTATGAAGTATTCCTTTACCTAATAACACATACAGTCGATAACACAAACAATCTAAAATGGTCTTCAAATTTTCACCATTGCACTTATAAAAAATTGTATTCTATAAGTTCTGCAGTCAAAACTTGTATTTTCTTGAACAAACGCTACAATTGCAGCAAGGGGCTGATAAATATACAACTCTAATGCTTTTGGAAGAAAGTTGAATCATGCTTCTAAAGGCGCATAGAACATCATGCCAGATAATTGACCATTATTCATCAAGCTATATATAAGCGTCGGATTATTCATGTCGGATTATTCATCGGAAGACCATTATTCAATTCCGATAATTCATGTTTATATATAAATTTGGTCAATTATCGGAAGACCATTATTCATCAAGCTATATATAAGCGTCGAATTATTCATGCCAGATAATTGACCAAATGTTTATATATTATAAACATTACTAGTACATTTGGCAGAATTTTTTTTTTTAAATATTTTTATCCAAGCGTCGGAAGACCGACGCCTTACACGTCGGAAGACCGACGCCTTACAAGTTGGAAGCACGACATTTATTTCTTTTAAAAAAATTTGCTTTTTCGTCGGAACAGTGACGATACATACACGTTGGAAGAGCGACGTTGCTTTTTTTTTTTTTTTTTTTACTTTTTCATCGGAAAAGCGATGTTACATAAGCGTCGGAAGAGTGACATCTTTTTTTTTTTTAATTTTTACTTTTTTCGTCGGAAAAGTGACATTACATTAGCGTCGGAAGAGCGACGTTGTAAACATCGGAAGATGTATCATCGGAATTGCGATAGTTGTGTGAAAAATTAATAAACATCGGAAGAGCGACGCTTTTGAAAAACGTCGGAAGAGTGAGGACTTGGAAAACGTCGGAAGAGCGACGGTTTGGGAAACGTTAGAAGAGCGACGATTTGGAAAACGTTGGAAGAGCGATGGTTTTGTAAACTACGAAAGAGTGACGGTTTGGAAAACGTCGGAAATAGTGTCGCTATTTTGACACTTTATTGAAGTGTCGGAAGTGTGACATAATGGCTAACCATGTTTTTCCCGGCCTCAAACTGTCTCTCTTGTAACGCCTATGTGTCGGAATATCGACGAAGTGGCCGTCGGAAATTGGGCCAAATATACTAGTGTAACGATGGTATTTCACATTGGATAGGTAAGATAGCTTCCAGACCATACACCAATTGAAAGGGGGTAAATCCAGTTGCGTTTCTCACTTAGGTTTACTTTGAGTGTTCAATTTTCACAAAAGACATATTAAGCTCATATTAAGTATATTGTTATAATAGCTTCAAGCCTTATTGTTATACAACTTTAAACCTTGACGATATTTGACTCTTTTTTTTATACAACTTTGAACCTTGAAGAGATTTTACTCTTTTGTTATATAACTTTAAGCCTTGAAGATATTTTACTCTTGCAGATAGTGAAATTATTTTTTACATGGAAAAAGAAATTCTGAATCTACCTTTTTTCCCTCTTTAAAATTAGCTTAGCTTAAATTTGATTATGTTATATTTTAAGAGCAAGTTAGCCAATCTTGTGAAGAGTATTGGTTCACTTCAGGCACTTAAAAACACAGTGAGGACCAGAAATTCCAGCCATTAAGGATACATTATCTGTATGTTAGATAAATCTTGTCTGAGACAATCTTAGGAAGGAATTATTTCAAAATAAACACAGAAATTACAAATGAGACATGTCCATAAGAATTGTAGAATCAGCTATAAAAACACCAAATGTAATCACTTCCCTACAATTTCTGAAAAAAATATGACCAACGTTCTTCTAAAAAGAAAGATCACTGTCCTACAATTTCATAGACTTCTCAACTCTAAAATCTAACGAGCTTTCTGCCTATAAAATAAAATAGCCAAAAGTGACATGCTTTGAAAATTTTCCCTACCCCTCATCTTCCCCAGAAAGCTTGGGGTAAACTATTTGAGGAGATTGTGGGTTATTAGGGAAAATTGATTTATTTTTTGATATCGCATGTCCCTTTTTCACACAACGTGAAGCAATTCGAGACATAACCAGGAAGTTCAATCCTATTCAAATAATGAGCTAAAAAATGTTAAATAATTTCTAGACCAAAGTATTGCATTCTGTGAAATTTATCTCACTGAATCATGCACTTCAAAAGCCCATTTTTGACTATGGGTTTTGCTTTGATTTTAAAGCAGAATAAATTCAGGCCCTTACCTAGTAGTTGATGCCAAAAAATACCAAAATCTCCCGAATCACTTGAACTCAAAAGTGGGCACCGGAGCGTTGGGCTGATCAAAACTCTACAAAACCTCAGCCTTTCCACCACCACTACTATGTTGTGATTCTTCTTTCTTGTCCTCAAAAAACCCCTTGAATCCTCCAAACCAAGAGCTACTCTGCACGGGGGCTTGAGCTGGCTCAGCCCCAGGACCCCCAATATTGGCAGGTATGGGTCCATAGCCTTGAAACACTGGAATAGGACCCTGAATATTAGGCACATCTTCAACCATGGGCGGAAACTATTGCTGTGCACTCAAAACCCTATTCATCATAATCCCGACACCCTCTATCAAAGCAAGTAAAACACCGCCGAATATAGCAGACCTGGTAGCGGCCCTGGGTCCCTACGATTATAGAATTCCATGGGTTCTCTTTTTGCCTGATGTACACCATCGAGCAATCGAAAGCCTAGAAGAGAGCACCCCACACTGCGAAGCTTTTGCCAATGCGGGGGTCATTCAGACTCACGGGCTGTGTGCCACCAATAATCCATTCACCCTTGGGCGAATTGGTCGTCACTGCGCCATGGTGGTGAGCCAGTCTAGGATCCCTTTTCTTTGGGTTTTATAATGGAAGAGGAAGATCGACTACTGTGTGAACCAAAGGTGGAGGGTTCTGTCGCAACTAAGAAAGGGACATTCTCCCCTTCATTTGTATTAACGATACCAAAATCTTTCCCATTAAATACCAGCGTTGGCTGGACCTACACACACACACACATTTTTCATTTTCCAAGAGGATGCAAAATCATTTAACCATGTTTCGTGAAAGCTTGAATACCAGGGAATGAAAACACTGTCCTCTAAAATCTAACAAGTAGATCTACAAGAAAACAGATGAAGATAATCGCAAATAGAAAACTAACCCACTGCTTCTGCTGGTGCTGTTCATGGCTATGCTGGTATGCACCCGCCTTCGAATCTACCTGAAGAAATGATCCTCCTGTCGGCAACTGTCTCTCCCCAAAATAGAAGTGTTGGTCACCTATTCACGGGCGGTAGAGAACTATGAATTCATTAATACGAAACAAAGATGTGTAAGGACTTCATTAGACAAATGACCTATCTTTGTTGGTTGTAAGAATAACCAAATGTAAAATTTTAATTTGATTTGGTTAGGGATCTGTAATTAATCAGCAAGATTGGCGAGAGTCCGGTCGCAGGGAGAAACATTGTTTCAACCAACTTTGGGATTCTAGGATCTAAGCCCTCCTGAATCGAGAGAGGGATCTCTCCAGAATATGTCAACCACAGGATTTGTCCTTGAAGTTTGGGGTAATAATATTAGGCTAGTTATGAAGGCCAAAGGTTTTTGTTTGTTTTTGGATGGTTGAGCATGAAAATTACTTGAGGGGGAAAGTTCTAAATGCAAACATTTTCAAAGTGAGAAGTTGCAAGTGGATAGAACGACTTAGGCTATAAGATAGATATAGCATTGGTTTAGTCCATTGGGCTATGGAGTCATATCACGGACTTTAATTGAGCAACAACGTCAAGAGTGATCCAAGGGGAAAGTCATCTATACCACAAGATTATTTGAGATTAGAGTGATGGGATGGAAACAATAAAGTGTTGGAGGAGTGGAAACTGATAATAATTTCACAAAGGATTTATAGTCAGTCCAAACAAGAAAAGCCTCTTAAATAATTGTTTAAAACCAACTAAGAACAGGGCTAACCATAAACTTCTTGGACAAGTCTGTATTCAAGCAGCTTAATTGACAAACAATCCAGTAATCCACATAATTACCTTCAGAAAGTATGAAAACATATAAGAGAAACAAAGTGTAACCTAAGATTAGATAAAGTACTTTTAAATCTATTATGCTTTCAGTCAACAACAAGGGAAAATTTTAGAATCTGCTTTTGGAGAAAAAACTAGGACCAGGGCACACCATATCTTCCATAGTCATATTTAATAAGCGAATAAGGAAAATAACTTTCAAGAACAAGGTTTAAAGAAAACAGTAGGACGAGGGAACTCTAGCATTCCTAACTTCTTAAACTGTATTAAATCATTCTTAAATAAATAAATTTGAGGAAAAAAATTCAGACAAAGATTTTCAGTCAGAGAAGGTTACTGATATACAGTAGGTCCTGACTCTATAATTGCTGTTCTTTATCAGAGAATAGTGAAAAATATGACATACATAGAAGGAAAACAATAACAAAGAAAGGGGCACTTCACCAGTGATATAGACCGGGATCCCAAGAAACAACTTTATATTGATGTCAAACCAGCTATAGTCTTCAAGTCCAATGTTTCAGTTCAACAATCATCTTCACTATTCAGCCTATCTAATCTATCACAAACAGAGCTCCAAGGACCAGTGAATAATATTTACAATAAGAAGTTCAAGCTCAAATATATTTCAAAGTTCTGCAACCAATAGTTTCTCATCTTCTACAGAAGTATTTATAGAAGAATGAGGAGGTGAGATCTAACAAAAGATCTCTTGAGACAATAAATATAGATTCAAGACTTCTTGGCCTTTTGAGGGGCTCGATGGAGAAGTTTACAGGTGGACTACTGTATTAACTGTTTTACAATAAATATCAAAGCTTGGTGGAATCTTTTATTGACTTTGAGGCTCTGTGTAATGTTTGGAGTAACTCTGCAGATATTTCTGCATTGATTTCCTTGCTGAAGTAACTCCCTGGCTACGCTGAGGCAAAATCTGATCTTCTTCAATAACTTCAGCCTTTGTTTGAATGGTTTGAGGCAACAGGTGGCTCTGTGGTAGCTGGGAGAAATTGATTAACCTCATATGTGGCAGTGGAGGTTTCCTGTCTAATAATCCTTTATGCTTTCTTCTTTAACTGTGTTTTAAATCAGGGATTCGGCTTTTGATAACCGTCTTAGCTGTAATCCCCGTAAAACTGTATTTATTCCTCTGTTTTGATATATTGGGGTCTTCAACACTGATACTCTTTAATTGTGCCCGATTCATGGTGTTCCGCTGGAGTGCAGGGTTACGCAGGGGCGATATGGCATCAATGCCTCACGGATCATTGACGAGACGTGAAATTTACACCCTGCAAGTGATTTCATTTGATAAATCGAAAGCAAGACGGTCGTCACCCTATTTTTCGAATTTTCTTCGAACATAGCGAAAAGATCACTAAAACCTGCAAAATACAAAAAAAATGTTATAAAATCCTGCATATTAGGTCAAATGCATCGGAAGGCGTGTGGAGGAAGCGGGGCAATCTGATGATCATCGAGTCAGATGATCGAGACGGATCGTGGACCGGATGGAAAAGAGATTGAATCTACGAGTCGTCGATTACGCAGAGAGATCGATGGCAGAAACGAGATTGAAAGAGAGTCAAACGGAGAGAAAATGGCGATGAAATGTGGGCCGTCGATCTACGGTGTGAGATTCGACGTTAAGAATTATCTACGACGCGCCGTAGCTTGGTTATCGCGTGGGCACCTTCGTTAATTGTCGGGCATCTTCGGTAAGCGATCACCATTGGATGGCCCGGCCCAGATCGGACGGTGGACAGCGATATCGCTGGGCATCCACGTCCGAACAATAATGCGCGATGGACTGCGGTTATGCGATGGACGACGGTTTTGAAAAAGGTACAGGGGACGCGTGTGGAATCGCTGCCGATTGGGAGAAAACCACCTTACGCCCGAAGGCGGTACGATAGATACCACGCGGTATTTGGAAACAGTGCAAGACATGGCGGGGTCCACCGGGTTTGACAGGTTCCGCACCGTCGGATCTGCAAATCAGATCGACAGTGGAGATCGCTCGGATTTCGGACTGGCGGAGAATTTTATAAAATAAAATAAAACCCAAAGTTTAAATATAACATAAGGTTTTAATGTTTTGGATGGGATATATAACAGGGTCCATCGCATATCGCAAGTCCGGACATGGGCTTCTCAATCAACCCATTTTAAATATTTAACACATGATTTTGGTTTTTAGACCAAAACTTTGGAAAAGTGGGTTTTTGGGTTTACAAAGGAAAAATGGATCAAGCATGAGATATTTAACAAGGTTTAAGCGTCGAGGTGGGCCCATGTTTAATATGAAAATAACAATGCGATCGAGGGTCTTTAAACAAAAATGTTCAATCGCATCGGAACTTTCGGTGATAGCAAAAAGACTTGTGCACATTGAAATCTTGCGATGCGATTAGCGCTATATGGGTTTTGTGCTTGGCTTTTATGACAAGGGCACATGTGGGGAAGTGGTTAGGACTTAGCCCAAAGGCGCTTAAGTCTATAGTAAAGACTTGTATTTTTTTATGAATTTTTCATAGATTTCAATGGAGTGGGGGGTTTCGGAATAGTTAAAAAGTGAGTCTTTAACCATGGAAAAGCGATTTTTATGAATGGAAGAAGGAAAATCATAAAAATAGAGGAAAAATATGGAGAAAAGGGGATAAAATTAAGGATTGAGAAGGCAGAAAATGAAGGTGTTTCACGAGTTCTTTACATGAAATCAGTAGAATTAATGGGAATAGCAATGAGGATTTTGGACAGCGGCATGAGGCCTCAAAAGTCTTCAAGAGCCAACAATTTTTAGTGATAAAATTTGTTCCTTGTAGGCTCAAAAATTCTTAGCCACCTTTTGGTATAATCAAATATTATAGGTGGCTAACAGTGGCTCCACTTAGGGATGGTGCCTTCTTGAAGGCATCAATAACTTCAGACTTGCATTCTCTGGGAGGCTGATAAGTTGCCTCTTTCTATTGTTCTCTGGGAGGCTGACCTGTGCCTGATCCATTGGGTTGCCCTTCCTTTGCTAGGATGATCCTTCTTTGAAAACATATTAGCAACCATGAAAACAATGGATCTTCATCAATACAAGCTTCTACCTACCCAATCCTACTGATCTAACATTTTTTCTTCCTTAGAGTGCACTTGGATTGGCAAACTCTTCTCACAACATTTTATTATTTTGAAAGAAGGAAATATAATCTATTTCTACTCCGTATTTCTCCCTAAACTCAGATTAAATAGTTGAGTTTAGATGCTTCTCTACCTAATCTACTATCTGTTGGGATTAAACTGTCCAACAGATTTTTATTCTCTAAATTCTACAACAGAAATTTAAAAGCACTCAAGTCAGGATTGAACAGTCTAACTTGATGCTGGTCTATGGCATAAAGACAAGTTGCACATAGAAATTTATTTTGCAGAAAAATTAAATCAAAATAGAAGGCTTAAGATCTGAAAGTTGAAAACATTTCCTTCCTCTTTTCTACAGCTCTGATTTGACTCTTATTGAGTTGTCTTTCCTTTTTCTCTGGTTCAGATTTTGAGCTGATTAGAACCAGATTTTTACATCTTTTTGACTCAGAAAATAAAACATATTTGAGTCATCTCTCTTTGGAAACTGAGGTTCAGGTTTTGAACATGTTTGAACCTTTCATTTCTATCCTAATCTATCTACTGATTAAGCCGAGATTAAACAGTTTGGCAAATCGAATTCACTATCCTATCAGCATAAAATTTAAAGCTAATTAGTCAAGATTAGACAGTTTGACTAACTAGAAGTGTGTTTTTCAGGAGTGGCATTTGAGCTTTCACACTTTCAGATTTATCTCTCTTTTTGGTATGGGGCTATACCTTGCTTGTTTTCAAAATCTGCCCTCTTTTCTTTCTTTTCATTGTTTTTGTATTTTTGTTTTTAACAACTTTAAATGCAATGGTGGATGAAATATTTATAATAGAAAAAGATAAAAAGGCTTCAAAACATAACATGGATCAAGAGAAGTAATGCTTAAGCATCCTGCCATTGACAGGACCCCCAAACAATTCTACTCCATTCAACTCCTGCAAGAAAAATGCATTGTTACTAGCAGCTGAATGAATAGAGTAAGGGCCAAGCCATAGGTTGTCAAATTTTCCATGCTTGCCCTTCTCTTCCCTTCTTGAGTCCCACTTTAAAACTTTGTCCCCAATCTTGAAATTTCTGGCCTTTGTTCTTCTGTCAAAAAGCTTCTTAATGTTGTCTTGTTTCTGCAATGCTTTGTTATACACTTCCTCTCTGGTTTGCTGAAGATGAATGGTCTGATTTATTCTTCTGATCATGTCATTATCTTCAGTCTGCAACTCTTGAATCAAATTTATCACTGGTACACCAAGGATGTTTGGAAAAATTGCATCAGTACCATACACAAGCTGAAAGGGTGACATACCAATGGATTTCTTCAAAGTCAATCTGTCAGCCCAAAGTGCATGAATCAGCTTTGTGTGCCAAGACTTCTTGTTGTCCTCCAACAGTTTCTTGATTATGTTCACTAAAATTTTGTTTGAGGATTCCGCAAGTCCATTACCTTGAGGGTAATAGGCCGTGGAATGCCCCAATGTTATCTGATATCTGTGACAGAACTCAACCATCTTCTTTGATCCAAATGTTGTTGCATTATCAGTGATGATCTTGGTAGGACAACCAAATCTGGAGAGAATGTTAGTCTCCATGAATTTTATAATAACTGAATCATTGGCCTGTCTACAAGGTATGGCTTCTATCCACTTAGTGAAATAGTCTGTGGCAGTGAGAATCCATCTATGCTGGGCAGAAGATGGTGGATGGATTTCTCCTATAAATTCAAGTCCCCACTGTTGAAATGGGGCTTCAACAGTGATTGGATGCAGAGGGAGGGGTAGCAGTTTTATTTTGCCTTCAAAAAGTTGACACTTATGATAGGCTATGATCATCTTGTGCACATCATGGAAAAGAGTAGGCCAATAGAAACCAGCCCTCAAAATTTTGTTGGTTGTTGTCTTCCAGTACAAATGACCTCCACACTCTCCTTCATGGAACTGGTACTTAACCTTCTCTGCATCAAACTCAGGCAAACATTTAAGAAATAGACCACTTGCATTTTTCCAATACAGACATTTATCTATAATGCAATAGTTTACAACTTTCAATTTTAGGAACCTTGCCTTTGTTTTTGTCAAACCAGGAGGTGTATTCAAATTAAGCAGAACATAAAGAATATCAACATACCAAGAGGAATTCATAAAATGGTTTTCAACAATGGGTGTTGAGATTTCCTCTTGATCATCTAAAGCATTAATCATATGAATATCAAGAACTTCACAATTTGATTCATCCATTAATCTAGCTAGACCTTGGCCTTTGATGAGTTTAGTGGGTTTTATCTCTAAATCATATTCAAGGATAACAACAATCCACTTACCTCTCTTACCATCTAGGTCCTGTGTTAGAATGTCTTTAACAACTGAGTTTGGGACAAAGGAAATGATGTGTGAGTGAAGGATGTACACTCTGAAGTCTTTCAAAGCTTTAACCAAAGCAAAAGCTTGCTTTTCCATAATGTTATACTTCAAAGGGGCATCCCTCAATGCCTTGCTAAAGAATGCAATAGGCTGCTCTTTTCCTTGTGGATTTTTTTGTAAAAGGACAGCAGCTATTGTATGTTCTGATGCAAATGAGAAAATATAAAAATCTTTTGAAAAATCAAGACTTATCAGAACTGGCGTTTTGGTTAACGCTTGTTTCACCAGTTCAAAGGACTTCTTTGCTTCCAAGGTCCATTTTACCCCTTGCTCCTTTTTCAGCATGTTCGTAATATTCCTAAGGAGCTCAACTAGAATAGGGATGAACCTTCCCAAAAATTTGATCTTCCCAATGAAAGATTGCAACTCCTTGATGCTTCGAGGATGAGAGATTTGCAATATGGTCTCAATCCTCATTGGATCTATCTTTATTCCCTCTTCTGAAATAATGTGTCCAAGAAGTTTACCTTTTTGGAGCCCAAATAGTGTCTTCTTAGGGTTTAAAGATATTCCAAACCTTCTGCACTTCTCGAAAACTTTTCTTAAATGTTCTAAGTGTTCTTCATCTGTTTTTGAAAACACAATAACATCATCAAGATAGATAATGATGAAGAAGCCCAGTTCTTTCGAGAATGTTATGTCCATGGCTCTTTGAAAGGTTGCTCCAGCATTCATTAGACCAAAGGGCATTTTCACATACATGAAAGTGCCCCATGGTGTAGTAAAGGTTGTCTTTAATTGATCAGCAAGGTAAACCAAGATCTGATTGTACCCTGAATAGCCATCCAGCAAAGAAATTCTTCTAGACCCTACCACCCTTTGTAAAATATGATCCATCTTGGGTAGAGGGTAGTTGTCTTTTAATGAAGCTTTGTTTAAGTCTCTAAAGTCTATACAAATCCTGATTTCTCCAGTTTTCTTCCTAACAGACACCAGATTAGATACCCATTCAGAATATCTAATAGGGAAAATAATACCAGCTTCATACATCTTTTTAATCTCCTTCTCAACCAAAGGTAACTGAACAAGGTTTATTCTGCGCAGTTTCTGTTTGAATGGTTTTTGGTTTTCTTTAAGGGGAATTTTGTGCTGTATTATTTCAGTGTCATAGGATTTAAGATCTTCGTAACTCCACGCAAAAACATCAGAAAACTCTTTAAACAGGTCAATGTATTTGAGTTTAATGTGAGTTGGTAAAGTTTTAGATAGTTTAATCATTTTCAGTTTTTCCTCACTGCCTATATTGCACTCCTCCACTTCAGTCTCTACAGGTTCCAGTTTTGGTTTATTTGAAACATCATTAAAATCGAACAAATCTTCTAAAGGAGCCAGACCTTTAGGCAAACTTTCATCTTTAGAGTGCAGGGTTTCTAACTCCTCTGTTTCTGACTCTGCAATCATCTCTGTTTTGTTTCTAAGTTTGCTATATAACAGGTTTATATTAGTAGGTTCAGGAGACGGTTCTTCTTCATCAAGGAAATTTCCTTCACTGCAGTCTGTATCATAATCTGAGTCTGAACTGTGTAGTTCAAATTCATTTCTGAACTACATGAAGTCTTCTATTTGTTTTTCGTTGTCAAACACCTGCCAATATTTTTCGTTATCAGGCACGGCTGGTCTAAATTTAATCTGAGTTGTGTCGTCATATGGCGTTAAACATGTTCTAGCTGCAAAGGCTAGATTGTGGGCAACAATATTTTCCTTTCTTGGGACGAAAATTAATTGGGACTCTTCGAAAGTTTCTAAAAGGTCCATGACGTTGTTTTGATAGGCTCTAAGTCTGGGATGATTTGTGTTATACTCCCCATTGACTTGCCTAACGATTAACTCTGAATCCCCATACACATTTATTCTTCTGGCTCCTAAATTTTTCAATAGATGTAAGCCTAAGAGAAGGGATTCATATTCTGCTATGTTATTGGAACACTGAAAGTTCAATTTGCATGAAATGCATTCTGTGTGGTTACTTACAGTGTTGCGAATCCAGACACCTGCACCAGCGTTATTTTTAGTGCATGACCCGTCAAAATGCATACTCCATAGAGGATTGTTTTCAGTTTCATCCATTTGGTGAATGTTCTCTTTAACTATTGTGCCTTCTGATTTTTCATGATTAGCGGCACCTGATTGAAATTGTTTAGACTCTTCAGATTTTTCGTCAAGCAGAGGAACGTTTTCTTGAGTGTCAAGGTTTAAAAGCAAAGGACGCACGACTTGTAGTTCAAGACCCATATTTTGTTCGCTAGATTTTACAGGTTCAACAAACTGTTTTGACAGTTCTGTGGCATTTACCTCCTCCTCTCTATTGGCCATTAACTCCGTTAGAGTTACTTGTTCATCTAATGTTTCATCGTTGAACAAAATAAAAGGATCCAGGCCTGTATTTACAGAATAGAGGGGAGAGTTTTGTGGTCTGTCTTGACTTGTAACTGTGTATTGCATATGAGACTCCCTGTAAAGTCTTCTAGTCTGATTGAAAACAGGGATAGTCGCATAAGTCATGTCCATCTGCATAGCCCCCTGCAACTTAGCCCCCCAAGATCTAGATAATAACATCCCATACTTTGGGGGCACATCAGCCACGAAAATATCCATGAGTAAGCATTTAGCTAGAATCTGGGCTAAGTTAACATATAGGTCTTTGATTAATCCCAAACATTTTACCCTGCTGGAATCGAAGGAGTACAGGTCCTTGTAAGGTCTGGTGATTTCTAAACCAAGGCTTTCCATCACAGCTTTAGGCATTAAATTATGAGAAGCCCCAAAATCATGCATAGCGTTGTGAAAAATTTTGTCATGAACGTTTAAACTCACATAAAAGGGAGGAACATGTCCCTCTTGGTATCTACCTTCAATCTTCGGACCGAAAATAAGCTCTGGCTGGTCGTCACTAAGATTGACTGTATCTCCATTTTCCTCTATATTTAAAGCTTTCAAAATTTGGGTCCTATATACATGTTGGGCAGCGAAATCAGTCAAGGGAACAGAGATTTTGATTTTAGAAATTTCCTGCTCCAGGCTGAAAGGAATTTGGCTTTTAAAAGTGCTGGTTTCAGCCTTGTTAACTGTCATTCTATCAGCAATATCAACTTGCTGATTTGTTCTATTTACACTTGACGAAATGGTTTTTGCAGGAGTACTAGCTGAAGTGTTAGTACTGCTAATGTCTTTACTCTGATTTTCATTGTTTTGAGTGCTTTTGCTTTTACCTTTATCAGAATTGACAGCACCATTTTTTCCTTTTGTTTGACAACTTTAGGTTTGGTTGCAATGTTGTTTTGTGAAGATTGGTCAGAGGTTTTGTTGCTGGGAGGTTGTTAACTAGTTTTACTTCTAAGGTCGTATTATCTTTGAGGCTCTATGATGACATTTTCCATGTTTTGATAACAATTTTCGTCATCATCTCTTTTGTCATCATAAGGTATGTATAGACCTTGTTTTTTATCATAATGAATCTCAAAGTCGTCATTATTTATCCCCAGAATGTTAATATCATCCTCTACTATTTCATATGTTTCCTCAACCTCACTTACATAGTTTTGATGAAAGGGTGGAGTGATTTGCTGATCATCTTCCCTAGGTCTGTTTAGAGGTTGGTTCCTTCTAACATTCTGATTCTGGTTTTGGTTTCTATTTTGAGGAGTAGTTTGGTTTTGGCTTGCTTGTGCTCTCTTGATTATGCTCATCTCTTTCATCATCTCTTCCATCATTTTCTCCATCTTTGAGTTGGAAGTAGAAGGTGTGGATTCCTCTCTAAAGGATACTCTCTTTTCAGCTTTCATCCTTGCTCTTCTCTCTATTAATTTGACTTCCACGGAAAGAACACCTCTTTTCATATCTTCAAGAGTTTCAAAATCTCTCTCTCTTAGCGAATAGGTCATGTCAGAGTCAAACCCTTCAGGGAACTTGTTTAAAGCTGAGCCTTGTGGAGGTTTTAGTTCTGGGGAAAGTGCATTATACACACTATTAAACCTAGTGCAATAAGCTTGGACACTTTCCCCAGGGTTTCTATGGAGGTTCTTATAATCAGAAAGGACTTGGAGAGGATTCTTCTTCACTTCCCATTTGTTTAAGAAATTTTGATGGAAGCCTGGGAGATCGTTTATACTATGGGGGGCTAAGCTTTTAAACCATTTTCTTACTTCTCCCCCTAAGCTTTGAGAAAATAATCTAAGCTTGACAGAATCATCATCAATTTCATTTCTGTCAAAGTAGTCATTCATCTTATCCACATGTTGTGATGCAGTTGTAGCATTGCTAGCATCATATAATGGAATTTTGGACTGATGGTCTTGTGGAATATTGACTAATGGTGCAGGAAGGACTAGGGGAGCATACCATGCAGCCATGATAGGGGGTGGAGGTGGATTCATAGGTGGGTTGACAAAATGGAAGGTGGGCTGAAGTGGAGTGGTTCGAACAGTGGATGAAGGATGAGTAGATGTGGATGGAACAACAGTAGATTGCTGAGCTGATCTTGGATGAGAGACACCTAAATTCAACAAGAAGTGTAGATCAGGTGGTGTTGTTTCTCTACTACCAGGATGTTCACTTGTCTCTGGGGATGAAAGTGAAGACTCAGAATCTAGCTGAATTATATCATCAAATGACCTAGTTCTAAATGGATTTACTAAGTCAGCTTGTGATTGTTGTAGAGCTGAAAGATTTTCAGGGACTGAATTAGCTCTCAAGGGTGATCTGAAAATAGTTGATAATTTAATCCTAGGAGACTTCCAAAGGATACTTTCTGGGTCATCAACTATCTCAGGTGGGTTAGGGTCAGGATGGGCTCTAGTGTGAATCTTTCTAGGAGCCACTATGTTGTGTTTTTTAGACCTAAATAAACAAGGCAAGTTCAACTAGATATGACAATCTTTGAATGGTTAACTAGCCTGTTTACCTAAATTTCAATCCTATAGTCCTCTAACTGAGTTTGAATGATGTTATAATGATGTGGGTTCTTCCCATTGGAGTCTTAAGGTCTGCTAAGGATTGTGGAGTCGCCAAGTGGAAGTTTTTAGCCCCTAAGGAGGTAAAAGGTTTTGTGGTCCACCACCATGTTTATTGAATACCAATCTGAAATATTTTTTGAGTTATTTTTCAGTTGTGTGGTTTTTAAGAATATGCTAACTTTGTTTCAAAACTTAGCTACGGTTATGAGACAAAGATAGTCTACTCTTATGGCCAAGCCAGCTGATTTTTCAAGGTTTGATAAAGTCTTAAGAGAATCCAAGGGTTTACCTAGATTGTCACTAATTCAAACAAGTTTCATCATGATTACCATTTCTTGGTAGTGCTTGAAAAGGTTGCTTTTAACTCTCAAAGATTTCTTGAATTGAGGGTTCTCTGAGGTCTTAAAAGATATCAATAACACTCAGTCCCCAGCGGAGTCGCCAGAAATGTTAGGGATCTGTAATTTATTAGCAATATTGGCAGAGTCCAATTACAGAAACAACATCGTTTCAACCAACTTTGGGATTCTAGGATCTAGCCCTCCTGAATCCGGAGAGGGATCTCTCTAATATGTACAAATATGGATTTGTCTTTGAAGTTTGGGGTTATGATATTAGGCTAGTTATGAAGGCCAAGGGTTTGTTTTTTTTTTTGGATGGTTGACATGAAAATTACTTGAGGGGAAAGTTCTAAATGCAAAACAGTTTCAAAAGTGAGAAGTTGCAAGTGAATAGAACAACTTAGGCTAAAAAGATAGATATAACGCTGGTTTTTAGTCCATTGGGCTATGGAGTCATATCTGGGCTTTAATTGAACAACAACATCAAGAGTGATCCAAGGGGAAAGTCATCTATACCACAAGATTATTGAGATTAAAATGATGGAATGGAGACAATAAAGTGTTGGAGGGGTGGAAACTGATAATAATTTCACAAAGGATTTATAGTCAGTCCAAACAAGAAAAGCCTCTTAAGTAACTGTTTAAAACCAACCAAGTGTAGGGCTAACCATTGACCTCTTGGGCAAGTTTGTATTAAAGCAGCTTAATTGACAAACAATCCAGTAATCCACATAATTACCTTCAGAAAGTATGAAAACATATAAGAGAAACAAAGTATAAACTTAAGATCAGATAAAGTACTTTTAAACCTATTCTGCTTTCAGTCAACACCAAGGGAAACTTTCAGAATCTGCTTTTGGAGAAAAACTAGGACCAGGGCACACCATATCTTCCATAGTCATCTTTAATAAGCACAATAAGGAAAATTACTTTCAAGAACAATATTTTTAAGGCAAACAGTAGGACGATGGAACTCCAGCATTCGTAACTACTTAACTGTATTAAATCATTATTAAATAACAATTCAGAGGAAAACATTGAGATAAAGTTTTTCAATTAGAGAAGGTTACTAATGTACAATAGGTCCTAACTCTGCAAATGATGTTCTTTATCAGAGAAATAGTGAACAATATGACATACATAGAAGGAAAACAATAACAAAGAGAGAGGCACTTCACCGATGATATAGACCAGGATCCCAAGAAACAGCTTTTATATTGATGTCAAACCAATTACAGTCTTCAAGTCCAATGTTTCAGTTCAGCAATCATCTTCACTATTCAGCCTATCTAATCTACCACAAGCAGGGCTCCAAGGGCCAGTGAACACTATTTACAATCAGAAGTTTTTACTCAAATATATTTCCAAGTTCTGCAACCAACAATTTCTCATCTTCTACTGAAGTATTTATAGAAGAATGAGGAGGTGAGACCTAACAAAAGATCTCTTAGGTCAATTAATACAGATTCAAGACTTCTCGGCCTTTTAAGGGGCTCGATGGAGAAGTTTATAGGTGGACTACTGTATTAACTGTTTTAAAATACATATCAAAGCTCGGTGAGAGCTTTTATTGACTTTGAGGCTCTGTGAAATGTTTGGAGTAACTCTGCAGATATTTCTGCATTGATTTCCTTGCAGAAGTAACTCCCTCGCTGCGCGGAGGTCAAATCTGATCTTTTTCAATAACTTCGGCCTCTGTTTGAATGGTTTGAGGCAACAGGTGGCTTTGTGGTAGCTGGGAGAAATTGATTAACCTCATATGTGGTAGTGGAGGTTTCCTGTCTGATAATTCTTTATGCTTTCTTCTTTAACTTTGTTTTAAATCGGGGATTAGGCTTTTGATAACCGTCTTAGCCATAATCCCCGTAAAACTGTCTTTATTCCTCTATTCTAATATATTGGGGTCTTCGACACTGATACTCTTTAATTGTGCCCGATTCATGGTGTTCCGCTGGAGTGCAGGGTTACGCAGGGATGATATGGCATCAATGCCTCATGGATCATTGACGAGACGTGAAATTTATACCCTGCAAGTGATTTCCTCTTATAAATTGAAAGCAAGAGGGTTGTCACCCTCTCTTTCGAATTTTCTTCGAACATAGCGAAAAGATCATTAAACCCTGCAAAATACAAACAAAATGTTATTAAATCCTGCATATTAGGTCAAATGCATTGGAAGGTGTGTGGAGGAAGTGGGGCCATTGGATGGCATCATCCAACGGTCAAGATTGATCGAGAGAGAATGTGGACCGGATGGAAAAGAGATTGAATCTGAGCCGTCGATCACGCAGAGATCGACGACCGGGAACAGAAGTTGAAAGTCAAACGGAGAGAAAATGGGCGATGAAATGTGGACCGTCGATCTGCAGATTAGATCGACGGCGGAGATCGCTTGGACGACGCGCCGTAGCCTAGTTATCACGTGGGCACCTTCGTTAATTGTCGGGCATCTTCGGCGAGCGATCACCGATGGATGGCCCGGCCCAGATCGGACGATGGACAGCGATATCGCTAGGCATCCGCATCTAAGAAATAATGCACGATGGATTAAGGTTATGTGCGATGAACGACGGTTTTGAAAAAGGTACAGGGGATGCGTGGCGGCAAGCGTGTGGAATCGCTACCGATCAGGAGAAAACCACCTTCCGCCCAAAGGCGGTGCAGTAGATACCACGCGGTATTTGGAAATAGTGCAAGACATGGCGGGGTCCACCGGGTTTGACAGGTTCCGCACCGTCGAATCTGCAAGTCAGATCAACGGTGGAGATCGCTCGGATTTCGGACCGACGAAGAATTTTATAAAAATAAAATAAAACCCAAAGTTTACGAATAACCAAGGTTTTTATTTTTCGGACGGGATATATAACAGGGTCAGGCGCCCGATTGCGGGGCCATTGGGTGCATGGAGAATGGCACGACCAGTGGTTAAAAAGGTAAAGGGCTCATCGCATATTGGAACTTTGGGCCCGGGCTTTTCAATCAACCCATTTATTTCTGCGATTGCGATTGCGCGGTCGACTCTTTTCAATCAACCCATTTATATTAACACGTGACTTTGGTTTTTAAACCAAAACTTTGGGAAAGTGGGTTTTCATATTTTACAAAGGAAAAAGCAGATCGGGAAAGGATTTTCAATGGTTTTAAACGCGGAGGTGGGCCCATGTTTAATATGAAAATAATAATGCGATCGGGGGTCTTTAGACAGAAATGTTCAATCGCATCGGAACATTCGGTGATAGCAAAAAGACTTGTGCACAGTGAAATCTTGCGATGTGTTTAGCGCTATATGGGTTCTGCGCTTGGCTTTTATGACAAGGGCACATGTGGGGAAGTGGTTAGGACTTAGCCCAAAGGGGCTGAAGTCTATAGTAAAGACTTGTATTTTTTATGAATTTTTCATAGTTTTCAATGGAATGGGTGGGTTTCGGAATAGTTAAAAGGTGAGTCTTTAACTATGGCAAAGCGATTTTTATGAATGGAAGAAGGAAACTAACAAAAATAGAGGAAAAATATGGAGAAAAGGGAAGCAAATGAAAGATTGAGAAGGGGGAAAATGAAGGTGCTTATTGTGATCTTTCTCTTAGAGTCCCGTGAGAATTTTAAGTATAAAAGAGCAAAGGTAATGAATATTTTGAATGAGTGGCATGAAGCCTTCGAGGAGTCTTCAAGAGCGACAATTTTTAGTGATAAAATTTGTTCCTTGGAGGCTCAAAAAAAGTCTTAGCCACCTTTTGGTATAACAAATATTATAGGTGGCTATTTACCATGATGACATATGGATTCATACACTTGATGATGTCATACACTAAATGAATGACCACAATTGATGATGGCCTCTTGATGAAGGTCTTTATGACAATGGTTGGAAACTATATGATGACATTGAGGACCATTTGATAACATGGACAATGATTGCATGACATGAAGGGCTTGGATATCACTTGATGGCATATGATGACATTGTTGGAAAATATCATTTGATGATATGGATGGTGGTTGGAAGACTACTTTGAAGCTCTCTTGATGGCAAATTAATGGATGTTTCACTTTGACATATGGATGACATATCACTGCACTATTACATGACATGACTTGGATGCTACACTATCATGATGACATAGACGACATTGATGACAAACATGATAACACACTATGATGAAGAACTTGGAGTCATAAAAATGAAGGAGCCCTAATGACGTTGTTGTCCTAATTACCCTCTGCACAATTTTTGCCTAATGACCTTACGGTTCTAATCACCCTCTACAAAAAAAATTCAGGAGCAGTCACAAAGAAAAATTATTTTGAACACCTTGGAAGAATCTTTACACAATAATTTCTATACCATCTTAAAGATGACTTTTTCCTCTTTCTAATGAGCCCTTACTTGCCCCGAAACTCCCAATGGTTGATGAGATATTGAATTTTTAAGATAAGAAAAATATAATAAATTGTGAGCTGAACTACACTTTGGAATTCATGTGGGCGTACCTCCATATGATGTGTCCCTTGATTCTAAAGCCAAAATTCGTATAAATACAAGGCTCGACTATTCATTTTGAAAAAGAAATTCGGTGAAGATATCTCAGAGGACAAAAACAAAAAGGAGTTCGCACCTAGTGAATTGGAGAAGGCTTAAAGAACTTGAAGATAATTTCATTTTTGTTTTTGGGTTAAATTCTGTGATTAAACCACATAAATCATTCAAAAAGACTTAAGACTTGTTTGTAATACCTTCAGACCTATAACAAAGAGCTACAAAGACTTCAGGACATGACAAGGAGTTGCCATACAGTTTGGACCTTTGATATATTATTTCGGACTTGTGTTTTCTTTTCTTGACCGATGATACGAAGTATGGTCATATTACAATTTGGATTGTGGAGTGTGCCTAAGATCTGAAGTTGGGATTGTTGATTCATATTTCTTATCAAAACAACTAAGGCCTGAAGTTGAAACCTATGATCATTGTATGTAACCAGTCACCTATGGAAGGATAGTAAATATACTTTGAAGAATTGGACAGTCAGCTCAGATTGCAGTGACAGTTATGAGAACTAAGTGAAATAGTCATGTTATATGCTTTGGACTTGTGGCTAGAAAATATTAATATGTGGATTTATCCCTGAAGGCTTGGACAAGACCTCACCTCAGACCTGAATTATAGTAGACAACCAAACTGAGTGATCAGTGCTAAAGACAATGAACAAGATGAGAATTCATGGACAGTGATTAGACCCTTGGGTTGTGAACTGTCTTGAAGATATAGCATATTGAAATATGTGGAGCATTCTTGGGACAAACTAAAGAAAATATTGAAGACCTGAAATTTTTGGTGACCATTATTGAAGATATATTTGGAGAAGATACTCTGTAGCAGCCTTTATGGAGTTGAAATCTTGTTGGAGCTGATCTTGAATTTTTCTTTGGAGCACACTTTTGAAGAGTATTAATTTGACCTTCATTTGAGCAAGCTATTTTAGACACCTTATTGAGAAGCATTGACTAACCTTGGAGTTAATCTTGAAGACCATAATGTATTGTTGAAAGTCATCATGAGGTGACCTTGGTGATCATTTGGGTGACATGAAGAGCAGTGGAGACACCTTCATGATAAGACAAGGTTTTCATTTATGATGTGACGTGGAGACTAAGTGAAGGCATTGCTGAAGATTGTGAGGGCTCTTTAAAGAAGACATTGGGAGCCATGAAGAATAACCAAACATATTTTGATGAAGTGAAGTTGAGGGTTGGAGCCCAAGATGTTGGAGCCTCATAGAGACAAGGTTCGTGCCTTGGAAGATAGGGTTGGAGCCCTAGAGGATAGGAGTCCTCAAGAAACTAGGTTGGAGCCTGTACTAGAGATAGGGTTGGAGCCCTAGAGGTTGGTGCCTCAAAATTGACGAGATTGGTGCCTCAAATTGACAAGGTTAGAGCCTTGGAAAGACTAAGTCAGTGCCTAGCACAATACAGGTTGGAACCTGGAAGATTGGAGTCTTCATCTAAGGTTGGAGCCCTATATCATTATTGTACTTTAACTATTGTAAAGAAGAAATTAATAAAAGTATCTATTCCATCATTGTTCATTTTTTGTTCTAAAAATAAGTGATCTAACTAGTAAAATTAACAATTGAAAAGAAATACTGATTCTCCCCCCCTCTCAGTATTTCCAACATTATGTGCAACCATACTTCATCTTCTTCTTGAAACTTGTGATAAACTCTATGTTTTTCATGCCTCTCCTTGTATTTTCTTTGAGTATTCTCAAGCTGTTCTTGAACTTGTTAATCAATAATATGAATTTACTCAATGAAATTTAGAGCCTTTTCAATATCACTATGCCCATGAATTGCAATATCCTTCTCAAAGATGAAGTCTAATGGCGATTTCGGCAAATACCCAAAGAAGACTTAAAAAATGTGAAGTATTTGTAGAAGAGTGCTCAGCCTGGTTGTAAGCGTGCTAAATGTAATGTAGTTTTCATCCCACAACTTGGGATGTTTGCTACAATATCCTCTCAATAGATGCACAACGGTTATGTTCACCACCTCGGTTTGGCCATCAGTTTGCGAATGAAAAGCAGTACTCTTTTTCAACTTTCTGTCCATCATCTTCCAAATATTGGACCAAAAATTCCCAACGAACTTGGAATCCCTATCACTAACAATAAAAGTTGGCAGACCATAATGAACCCATACATGTTGAAAATAAAGCTCAACAGTTTTTTCAGCAGTAATGGTTTTCTTACATGGCATAAGTATGCACATTTTACTGAATCTATCCACAACTACATAAAGATAATCATGTTGTTTTCTTGACATAGGTAGAAATCCAACAAAGTCCATGGAGACACTCTACCATGGCATTGATGGTACTGGTAGTGACGTGTAAAACCCAAGCTTCCTATTGCTAGGCTTGCTTGTCGCACACATAGAACATCCTCTTATAAAACATGACACTCTATCTATCATGCGATGCCAATAGCAATACCTCTGTAGATTTGTCACTATTTTTCTTACCCAAAAGTGTCTAGTAATAAGAGATGAATGAGCCTCTCTCATGACACTAAGTCTCTCTCCTTGTGGTATACACAGCTTGCCCAAATGAAACAAAATTTTTTTATGCATGTGATAATCATTTTCCTCAACTTGTTTCCCTTCACTCAAACTAGCATACACACCTTGAAAATCAACAACAGATGCATACTGCTCTATGTAACTGTCATGTACAATAGAATCATTTTTAAGAAAAGTAGAAGCATTTATAATTGGCCTTAAAAGCATATCAGAAACTTTATTGAAAATACCTTTATTGTACTCTATAACCAAGTGAAACTATTGAAGAAATCCCATCCACTTGAAATGTCATGATTGTTGCAATTTTGTTTGCGACTGCAAGTATTGTAACGGTTGGTGATCGGTATGTATAATCGTCTCTTTACCCACCAAGTAGTGTTTCCACTTCTTGACACTTTGTACCAATGCATACAACTCTTTATCATATGTTGGATAATTAGTTACAACACCATTAAATGTTTCAGAATGAGAAGCAATAGGATTACCATGCTACAAAAAGTACTGCACCATGGCATAATCACTAGCATCAGTTTGTATCTCGAATGGTTGTCTCAAATTAGGTAATGTAAGGACCAGAGCTGAAATGATATTGTATTTTAAAGCTTCAAAATCTTTCTACTATTTTCCTCCCCATTGGAATCCTTTCTTCACACTTGTCACTACATGCATAGGAGCTTCTATGGCAGAAAAGTTAGCAATAAAATTTCTCCAATACTGAGTTGCACCTAAAAAACTTCCCACCTTGATTACTAATTTGGGAGTAGGCCAATTCACAATGGCCTCCATTTTAGAAGGATCAATTCTCAACTCACCTCCTCCTACAATGTGTCCCAAATAAACCAGAGAAGTCTTTCCAAATTTACACTTACACATCTTAAGAAATAATTTCTCTTTCCCCAAAACATCAAGCACCTTTTTCACATGCAAGACATGTTCTTCTCTTGTTTTGTTGAAAATGAGTATATCATCTAAATACACAATCACAAAGTCATCAGGAAATGGATGCAAAACGTTATCCATAGCACGCATGAAAGTCATTGGTGCATTACACAAACCAAATGGCATAACAAACCACTCAAAGAGTCCTTGTTTGGTTTTGAATGCAGTCTTCCATATATGACTTTCTCAATTATTACTTGATGATATCCACTTCGTAAATCTAACTTAGTGAAAAAAATTGCTTCTTTCAGCTGATCAAGAAAATTATCTATCCTTGGGAGTGGGTATCGATTCTTTACCGTTATATTGTTCAAAGCTCTGAAGTCGACACACATGCGCCAAGTCCCATCTCTCTTCGGAATCAGGACTGTGGATGAACTACATGGAAAAGTGCTTGGCCTTATGAGTCCCTTGTCCAACATGTCCTTGATTTGCCTCTTATTTCAACATTCTCCATTATCAACATGCGATACATGCTGATGTTTGGGACAATCTTGTTGTAACTGAATCTCATGTTAACTCTCCCTTTTAGGAGGAAATCGTGATGGCTCCTGAAACATCTCATGATGTGCATCATCTACATCATATAAATCTGATTTAAACTTAGGATCACAGTCTTCAAATGACTCATGATTAACATCATCTTTAGGCTTAATCATTAGAAGAACAAAATTCTTACTTGAATTCATTTGCCTTTTTACCTGTCCAACATTTACCATTACAATATTTGTCTTCTTGCGCTGCGCTCTAACAATGTACTCCTTGCCATATTTGAATAAATGGTATTTTTTCTCATGGCGATGGAAGATCACTTTCCTGTCATACAAGTAAGGACTTCCCAACACAGCACCTGTTATATCCAAAGGTAGCAATAGGCAGCACATCTAATTCAAAAGCTAATGTCCAACAAAATGTGCAGTTATTGCAAAATTTTATCTTACAAATCCACCCAAGTGGATATGGTTTTGGGTGGAATGGTCTCAAGATTAAGTTTCTTAACCAAGTATTTATAGATTAAGTTTTCTTGTGACCCAATGTCAAACAATGTGTCAATCTTTGTATGTTTGGATATGATCCTCACATGAAACAATTCAATTCTCTCTTCTTCATTTGGAGCTTGTATGTGACAGTTTGAAGTACTAGTACTGGGTTTTGTTTCAATTAATTTTCCCTTCATGTTCTTCAATCCCATGCCTGTAATTTTAGTTTCATCACCTGAATCCTCTCCTAAGTCATGTTGAGTCTTTCACAATTTTCTCTGCTCTTTATATTGTTTATTTTTGGTCTCTTTCAAGATGTATTTCCAACAATTTTTCTTCATGGCCTTCTCTTGAAAAATGTTAGTAAACAAATTTCTCTCCCTCTTTCTCGATTTGCATGCATTCTTTTTTCTCCCTTACCTTTTAAGGTCTTCTTGTTTTTCTCAAAAGGTTTCCTTCCACTTTCATCTAATGCTTTTCCCTCTAGCTTCTAGATGTGTGACTTGAACACATACCTCATCTAGGCTTGTAGGGTTAAACCTGAGGATAGTATGTGTAAGGTAGCTATGTAATACCCCTATGTACTTGAGAAAAGTATCTTGACTCTGCAAATCTACCCCTAATAAGAGATCTCTTCTCCTAAATTCTTGGGTGTAGTCTTGTACATTTTGTCCTTTCAATTGTCTAAATTTTTTCCAGTTTATTATGGCTTTCTGCATGTGAAATAATGGATAAAACTATTTTTTTATGGAACTAATGAAATTATTCCATGATAGAATAATATTACCATGGTTTTTTATCTCCTCCTTTGTCTTGGCTTCCCACCAAACAAGAGTTGCACCTTCCATCCTCAATGAAGCTAGTTAGATTTTGGTGTCATCATCATGAAGGTTCTAAATTCTAAAATAAACCTCCAATTTCCTAATCCAATTATCAATATTTTCTTCATTGACTTCACCATTAAACATTGGCAATTCAAAATTAACATCAATTTTTATAAAAGGAATTTTACTAGTGTTCTTTGACTTGTGTGACTGGTGTATTGAAGATGAAGTAGAGGATGATGATGATGAGGGTGAGGATGGTGACTTTCCACTGCCTCCATTTACTTCATTTCCCTTATTTGATTTGTCTTAATCATTATGACCTCCTGATGATCCCTGATCTTCCTTGTGAATTTTGGATCCTGCTCCTTCTAGTATTTCATTCCTTTGTTGATAAAAGAATCTCACCATTTTAGTCATAAAGTAATATTTCAAACACTTTCTTCTTTGGGATCCACCTTCATGGGTTTCTTTCTTCTCCCCGGAAGTGTTTAATGATTTCTTCTGCTTCTTTTGGAGGTGAACTAGGTGGTGGAGAATGTGGAAATCTTGCCCTCCTTTGTTGTGGCTCACTTTGAGAACCTCTTTCTTCCACCAAATTGCCTTCTCCTCTCTTAAGCCTAGTAAGCATGAAAACCATGGCAAATAGTTAAGAAAATATTTACACACAAAAACACCAGAGATTAAACTCTTTCTCTAATACCAACCTGATCTAAAAGGATTGTATTAGTTTTTTTTTCCTAAGTTTCCTTTCAGTAATATAAACATGTACAATTTGTCTCCATTTGTTTGCTTAAGGAATGAGTGTTTTAACCATGAAACATAGATAAATTTGTGAACTTTAAGTATGAAAATAAGCCTAAAAGTAACTGAAAAATAGTGTATAACAGAGAAATAAAATCACACATAATTTTTACATAGTAGGCATGATGAAGTAGTTCACCCCTCCTAGGCTACATCTGCTGGTCCAACTCCCAATGGCATGTCCCTCTTTGTCATTATGCTCAAAATTGAAAATTACATGTATTTAAAAGACTCTAATGGATGTTTTCTCTACACCAATGGCTCCAAAATGCTCAAATTAGTCTAGGTAGACTCTTGTTTCACCCAAATTGGTCGAAAATTGAGCTCCCAATGCATTTTTCCCAATGTCAGCTAGAAAAGCTCCACTAAAAGTGGAGACTGGCACTTAACTGTGACTAAATTTAATAATAACCCCTAAATTTAGGGTGTGCTTCAATTCCATCAGGAGACTATTTGGATAGGCATAAAATATTTTGGGCAGGGTGGTCACATACTGACCCCCCGTCGTTAACTCTGCATTAATTTTTTCAACTCCGCATGAAGTTGGAGCGGAACTCGAAGTCTACACAACATTCCGCAGACCATGGCATTAGTTTCCATTTAAACCACGCCCATGCGAGAGTGTTAACTCTCCACCAAATAAGCCACCCCACTAACCATCAACTGCAATATTAATGTCACCGCGTGACATGTAAACACATTCATCCCTGCCGGTTAAGGTGCTGATTAAGTTTGTTGTAGCAGGTTTCATATAATGTTTGATGTTGGTTGTTATATCATGTGACCAATTATTTTGGGGGCCATAAAGGTCACATTTCCATTAAGTCCACCCCCCTCAAATGTCAAACACCTAAACCATAAATGAATGCGGAAGACTATAGTGTTAAGAAACACATGGTAGAGCAGTTGGTAGAGTTGTCTGCGCATGCGCCCGAGGTCTCGGGGTTGACTCCTATGGCTGCATACAAATTTTACCATACTCTACTAAGGACATGTGGAAATCTCCGAGCTTGCCACGCGTCGCTCATCCAACGACCCATTTCAAAAAACATCAACGATCATAAGCACATCTTAGATCAACGATCCACAACATGCCACATGTCAAAATCCTGTTCACTTAGGAAAATGGAATATTCCCAAAATATGCCAACTTCTGACTGTACCTACATGCTGATTGGGCATCCCAGTCACAAAAATTTTATTTTTTGGGAAAATGAACAAAACGCGATATCTTCTTCATATAACATCAGTTTTTTGAACCATTCACGACGCCGGAATCACAACGACGAGACCTTTCTGGTTGCTCAGGTTCGGTCTTGTTTCGAGAAATTTCAATTTTAAGCATAACACATGATCTCATGATAACACCTCCCCATTGGGAAGCTTTTGGACTGCAAAAGAATTTAATTACTAGTTTAGAAGATGAGGGTACAACTCCCTCACCTTTTAAACTTCCATCCATCTTTCCTTACATGGTTTGTTGCCCTATAGCCCAATTCAAAGATAATCAACGCTTCCCCTCTTAGAAGTGCATGTCCTCCTATCAAGGATGGAATCCTCCTTGAGCTCATCCATAAATTCTGGCAAGAAATCTTCTATAGATGGAAGATGAATATCACTCCCTTGATCATCAATCAAAGGAGGCTCATACAAATGTAAATTCTCCACATTGACAACGGAATACATTTGCATATATGAAGGCAAGTCAAGTTGAAATGCATTATTACCAACTTGTTTAATGATCTTGAATGGACCATAGTGAATGGGCTTGAGCTTTTTACCTTCTCCTTGCATCCTTTCTTTTCTTATGTGCAATCATACTTCATCTCCTTCTTGAAACTTGTGATCAACTCTATGTTTTTCATGCCTCTCCTTGTATTTGCTTTGACTCTTCTCAAGTTGTTCTTGAACTTGTTTATTTAATAAATTAAATCTCTTTCAATGAGGCCTTTCGAGCCTTTTCAATATCACCACTCCCATCAATTGCAACATCCTTCACAAAGATGAAATCTAATGGTAATTTTTAAGTAAATACCCAAAGTAGGCTTCAAAGGTAAGAAGTACGAAGAGTGTCAGTCGGTTGTATGTGTGTCAATGTATTGCATTTTTTCATCCCACAACTTGGGATGTTTTCTGCACATCCTAACATCCTCTCAATAGATGCACAACAGTGTTGTTCACCACCTCGTTTTGGCCATCCGTTTGCGGATGAAAAGCAGTACTCTTTTTCAACTTTGTATCCATCATATTCTGAATATTGGACCAAAAATTCCCAATGAACCTGGAATCCCCGTCACTAACAATAGAAGTTGGTAATCCATAATGAACCCATACATGTCGAAAATAAAGTTCAGTAGTTTTTTCAGTAGTTATGGTTTTCTTACATGGCATAAGTATACATATTTTACTGAATCTATCCACAACCACATAAAGATAATCATGATGTTTTCTTGACATAGGTAGACCTCCAGCAAAGTCCATGGAGACACTCTCCCATGGCCTTGATGGTACCGGTAGTGGCGTGTACAACCCAATATTCCTATTGCTAGGCTTTTTTCACACATAGAACAACCTCTTATAAAACGTGACACACTATCTATCAGGTGAGGCCAATAGCAATACCTTTGTAGATGTGCCACTGTTTTTCTTACCCCAAAGTGTCCAGAAATAAGAGACAAATGAGCCTCTCTCATAACACTAAGCCTCTCTCCTTGTGGATTACACAACTTGCCCAAATGAAACAGCAAATTTTTATGCATATGATAATCATTTTCCTCAACTTGATGCCCTTCACTCAAACTAGCATGGCACATATTTAATATCAGCATCATATGCATACTGCTCATGTAACTCTGGTGTACAATACAACTATTTTAAGCAAAGTAGAAGCACTTATAATTGGTCTTGAAAGCATATCAACAACTTTATTGAAAATACCTTTCTTGTACCTTATAACCAAGAGAAATTATTGAAGAAATCCCATCCATCTGAAATGTCGTGATTGCAGCAATTTTGTTTGCGACTGCAAGTACTGTAATGGTTGGTGATCGATATGTATATTCGTCTCTTTACCCATTAAGTAGTGTTTCCACTTCTTGACGCTTTGAACCAATGCACACAACTCTTTTTCCTATGTTGGATAATTAGTTATCATGGAAATATTGTCATTGATGGAAAAAGAAGCAGCAGATGCAGACATGCAAGAATGTTAAAGAAGAGCTAATAGGCAGATGGTATAGAAGGTAATATTTGCTGAGAGCAATGGAGGCAGAGTTTGTTAAATAAGGTGTATGAATACAAAGAGGAAGAGATGAAACGTTGAGCAGAGAGGCACAACAAAGGCAAGAGGAAGGAAAGGCAGCAAAGAGATGAAAAGGCCCAAGTAAGATAGGAGGTAGAGACAGAGTAGTGGTATTCGAGACCACTCCCAAATTTAGCATAAGACTAAAGGACTACGGTAAAGTACACAAACATACATACATACATACATACATACATACATACATATATATATATATATATATATATATATATATATATATATATATATATATATATATATATATATATATGCAACACTTTATATAAGTATAGTGGGACACCCCCCCTTCATAAAATTCCGAGAATCGCTACCCCAGCTGGAGGATATACTAAA
The DNA here is from genome assembly GCA_034641835.2 of Pinus albicaulis. Taxonomy (NCBI): domain Eukaryota; kingdom Viridiplantae; phylum Streptophyta; class Pinopsida; order Pinales; family Pinaceae; genus Pinus; species Pinus albicaulis. The sequence continues at coordinate 97,374 of MU968478.1, read as the reverse complement.
GACGGAAGCGGAAGCTTATATATATATGCAGTGAGATACATATGATGCACCTTATATATATATATAGAGAGATATATAAATATATATATATATATATATATAGAGAGAGAGAGAGAGAGAGAGAAAGGGTCCAAAGCATATACATTTTATATGTAGCGTGAGATCTAAAGAACCAAAGGTTCTATCAAAAGAAAAAGCCTTATATGGTGGGACCCTCATCAATCACATCGGAAAAAGGTTGGCAGCGGATCATATGCAACTAAAAGTTACGATTGCGATTGAAGCCTGGACCTGATGGGCGTATAAACTGTGATTAACACGTATTTGAATTCCGGCCTAATCACATCGGAGCATCAGAGTATAGGAATATCGGAACATCCAACCAAAAGTTGCGATTGCGATTGAAGCCCAAACCCGATGGGCGTATAAACTGTGATTAACACGTATTTGAATTTCGGCCTAATCGCATCGGAGCATCAGAGTATAGGCATATCAGAAAATGCAACCAAAATTTGCGATTTTGATTGAAGCCCGGACTCGATGGGCATATAAACTGCAAATCATACATATTTGAGTTCCGATAAACAGTGATTGATCGAATCGGAGCATCGGAGCATTGGAATGTCGATACATTCAAATGGAAATTGCGATTGTGATCAATCGCAATCGGAAGAAGTCGAGGAGTAATGTATAGCATCGGAAAGCATGGCAAGTGGGCCCGGATATATGATATTATATTGATTAAATGGAATCGACCCCTTATATTAATGTTTATAACGCTTGACTCGGGGAAAATGCATATATGGTGATATATTTATATATTGTGCTAAAGTCGACACTTATAGAAAATGAGGTGCGTGCTAGGCATTCGCCAAAGTGAATTCATGGGTCTTTACATTCCGTTGGAGAACACACACACACACACACACACACACAAACACACACACACACACACACACACATATATATATATATGCAGTGTGGGGCCATCGCATCGGCACGAAGGCTGAGCAGTGGAACATACTAATGAAGTTTGCGATTACGATTAATCGCATCAGAACAATTGCAAAGGGTGTAATCGCAATCAGAAATCATCAGAGGAGACTCATCGCATCGGAGCACAAAACAAAGTTCGGATGGTGGGCCCGAAAGGGCATTTTATATGTTAAACAGGTTTTTACTATTATGCCGAGAGCTGAAGTTGTGTTATATATAAAAGGCGTTGTTACAGATACATAGTAGTTACACCACGGCAGTGCACATATCAAAACGTCTTTTTATTATTGTGCTGAGAATCAATTAGCTTGATATAAAAAGCACAGTTACATATGTATGACAGATGGTCGTTACCCTGTGACAGTGAATAAGGAAAAAAACAGAGCCGAAAGGGACAAAGACACAGTCAACAAAAAGACAAATGCGCAGCGAGCCAAGAGGCTGAATGAGTGAGCTAGAGTTTTCATTGTAATTGAATGTAAATGATTTTGATTTTTGTTGTTTGTGATGCATTGGCAAGTCTCCGGAAGAAAACAAAATTCCCACTGTAATATTAAAGTTAGTACCTACAGTTATATTTTTCTGAGTGAGCTGAAAAGAAATGAGAAGGTAGAAAATCAAGAGGTATGACTATCCATTTTGAATTCCTAAAGGAAAACAAACAGTCATCAAGAAATCTATATAAATAATATCATCTTGATATGAAAAGAGAGAGAGAGAGAGTAAATATAGAGAATGCAGAGTATAGAAGATTGAGACAGAGAAGATAAAGAAAAGAAGAGCACAAAGAGATGCTACAGATCAGAGCTGATATCTGAGGTAAATCAGCAAACATTCTGGTTGATAAATTGAGGAAGTTGGAGCTTCCCTATCAAGTTGAAGCTTGATAGCTGTCAGTTGTAGCTGACTGAGGTTGGAGCCTCCTGTAGGTTGGTGCCTGCAGAAAATTGAAGGAGTCGAGCTCTGCATAGTCGGGTTGCCACTGAGGCGGTTAATCCTCGAGGTTGAAAAAGCCCGTAGAAAAACAAAGGGTGAGAGGGAGTTGGAGCTTGCCTTTGCATCAAAACAATAATAAGATGTGGTTTTCTCTCGTTATGGTTTTCCACTTAAATCTGTTGTCTCTATCTTTGTTGTCTGTGTACTGAGATGATTTACCAAATTTTCTTAATGTTTGCTTCTCTCATAATAAGTTTGAAGTCACATTAATTTAATACTTTCCGCATCATATTAAGAATGTTCATGTACTAAGGTTGATTATAAAAGTAAGTTGTAAATTAGCTGATAAAAAATTTAAAAAGCTCATATATGTGTTAAACTGATTCACCCCCCCTCCTCAGTTTAACTAAGAATTCAACAGCATAAAGACCATTAAAAATGAAAAGCGATAGGCTTAGCATGCTGCAAAAGTATTGCACCCATGGCATAATCACTAGCATCGGTTTGTATCTCAAATGGTTGTCTCAAATCTGGTAATGCAAGGACCAGAGCTGAACTGAACTTGTCTTTTAAAGCTTTAAAAGCTTGATGTTTTTTTCCTCCCCATTGGAAGCCTTTCTACACACTTGTCACTGCATGCATAGGAGTTGCTATGGCAGAAAAGTTAGCAATAAACTTTCTCCAATACTGAGTTGCACCTGAAAAACTTCTTACTTCGGTTAGGAGTTGGAAAATTCACAATGGCTTCCACTTTAGAAGGTTCAATTCTCAACTCGCCTCCTTCTACAATGTGTTGCAAATGAACTAGAGAAGTCTTTCCAAATTCACACTTACACATCTTAAGAAATAATTTCTCTTTCCTCAAAACATCAAGCACCTTTTTCACATGCAAGACATGTTCTTCTCTTGTTTTGTTGAAAATGAGTATATCATATAAATAAAAAATCACAAATTCATCAATAAATGGATGCAAAACATTATCCATAACATGCATGAAGGTCGCTGGTGCATTACACAAACCAAATGGCATAACCAACCACTCAAAGAGTCCTTTTTTTTTGAATGAAGTCTTCCATATATCACTTTCTGCAATTCTTTCTTGATGTTATCGACTTCGTAAATCTAACTTAGTGAAAAAAATTTCTTCATTCATCTTATCAACAAAATCATCTATCCTTGGGAGTGGGTATCGATTCTTTACATGTTATCTTGTTCAAAGCTTTGAAGTCGACACACATGCACCAAGTCCCATCTTTCTTCGGAATCAAGACTATGGGTGAACCACATGGAGAAGTGATTGGAATTATGAGTCCCTTGTCTAACATGTCCTTGATTTTCCTCTTTATTTAAGCATTCTCCATTATCGACATGCAATACATGTCGATGTTTGGAAGAGGACAATATTTTTGTAACTGAATCTCATGTTGAATCTCCCATTTAGGAGGCAATCCTGTTAGCTCCTGAAACATCTCATGATGTGCATCAACTACATCATATAAATCTGATTTCAACTTAGGATCACAATCTTTAAATGACTCGTGATTAACATTAGCTTTAGGCTTAATCATTAGTAAAACAAAATTCTTACTTGAATTCACCAGCCTTTTTACCTATCCAACATTTACCATTGCAATATTTGTCTTCTTGTGATGTGCTCTAACAATTTACTCCTTGCCAAATTTGAATAAATGGTATTTTTTCTCATAGAAATGGAAGATCATTTTCCTGTCATACAAGTAAGGATTTCCCAATACAATGGCTCTAATATCAATTGGAACCACATCTAATTCAACTGTGTCAACAAAATGTGCAATTATTTCAAAGCGCAATATGCACTTTTTTGAAACATGCAAATTTTCATCCCTACAAATCCACCCAAGTGGATATGGTTTTGGATGTGGAATGGTCTCGAGATTAAGTTTCTTGACCAAGTCTTCAGAGATTAAGTTTGCTTATGACCCACTGTCAAACAATGTGACAATATTGGTATGTTTGGATATGATCCTCACATGAAAAAGTTCAGTTCTCTCCTCTTCATTTGGAGATTGTATGTGACAGTTTGAAGTACTAGTACTGGGTTTTGTTTCAATTTATTTCCCCTTAATGTTCTTCAATCCCATGGCTGTAATTTTTTATTCATCACCTGATTCCTCTCCTAAGTCATGTTGAGTTTTAGCTGCAAATTTTTGCTTCCCTTTGTTATTGTTATACTTGGGTCTCTTTTCAGGATGTAATTTCCAACAATTTTTCTCTTCATGGCCTTATCTTGAACAATGTTTACAAACAACTTTCTCTCCCTATTTCTTGACAGATGCTTTCTTTTTTCCCTTACCTTTTGAGGTCTTCTCTTTGTTTTTCCCCTTAAAAGGTTTCTTCCTACTTTCATCAGTAATGTTTTTCCCTCTTGCTTCTAAATGTGTAGCTTGAACACATACCTCATCTAAGCTTGTAGGGTTAAACATGAGAATAGTATGTCTTAGGTAGCTATGTAAGCCTCCTATGTACTTGAGAAAAGTATCTTGACTCTGCAAATCTACCCCTAACAAGAAAGCTCTTCTCCTAAATTCTTGGGTGTAGTCTTGTACATTTTTTCCTTTCAATTGTCTAAAATTTTTCCAGTTCATTATGGCCCTTTGTATGTGAGCTAATGGATAAAAGTGTTGTTTTATTGCAGTACTGAAATCATTCCATGATAGAATAATCTTACCATGCTTCTTGATCTCCTCCTTTATCTTGGCTTCCCACCAAAAAAGAGTTTCACCTTCCATCCTCAATGAAGCTAGTTGGATTTTGGTATCATCATCATGAAGGTTTTGAATTCTCAAATAAACCTCCAATTGCCTAATCCAATTATCAATATTTTCTACATTGACTTCACCATTAAACATTGGCAATTCAAACTTAACATCAAGTTTTAGAAAATGATTTTTACCATTGTTCTTTGACTTGTGTGACTGGTGTACTAAAGATGAAGTAGAGGATGATGATGATGAGGGTGAGGATGGCGACTTTCCACTGCCTCCATTTCCCGCACTACCCTTATTTGAGTTATCTTCATCATTATGGCCTCTTGATGATCCCTAACCTTCCTTGTGAAGTTTTGATCCTTATCATTCTAGTCTTTCATTCCTTTCTTGATAAAGGACTCTCACCATTTCAGCCATGTTAAGGAATTCTTTCCTAAACACTCTTTCTTCTTCTTTGGGATCCACCTCTTCATGGGTTTCTTCTTCCCCTAGAGGCGTGCTTATTGCTTCTTCTGCTACTTTTGGAGGTGAACTAGGTGGTGGAGAATGTGGCAATCTTGCCCTCCTTTTTTGTGGGTCACTTTGAGAACCTCTTGCTTCCACCAATTTTCCTTCTCCTCTCTTAAGCTTGAGCCTAGTAAGCATGAAAACCCTTGCAAAAAGTTAAGAAAATATTTACACACAAAAACATCAGAGATTAAAATCTAGCTCTGATACCAACCTGATCTGAAAGGAGTGTATTAGTTTTGTTGTGCTAAGTTTCATTTCAGTAATATAAACATGTACAATTTGTATCCATTTTTTTTGTTAAGGAATGAGTGTTTTAACCATGAAACATAGATGAATTTGTGAACTTTAAGCATGAAAATAAGCCTAAAAAAAACTGAACAACAGTGTATAATAGAGAAATACAATCACACATAATTTTTACACAGTAGGCATGATGAAGCAGTTCACCCCTCCTGGGCTACATCTGCTAGTCCAACTCCCAATGCCATGTCCCTCTTTGTCATTATGCTCAAAGTTACAAATTACACATGTTTACAGGCCTCTAATGGTTGTTTTATATGCACCAATGGCTCCATAATGCTCAAATTAGTCTAGGTAGACTCTTGTTTCACCCAAATTGGTCGAAAATTGACCTCCCAATGCATTTTTCCTAATGTTAGCTAGAAAAGATCCACTAAAAATTTTGCTAATGCAATTTTTTTTTTCCATAAGAGAGTTCTCACAATCAATCATCGGGTATGACCCTCCATTCTCTTTAAGTAGAGATCATGGACCAATCAAGTGTTAAACCACATATTAATATTTGTTAGTATTGAAGAGAATATAAGTTGTTGAATCACTCTATGTTGAAAAAATATCATGACCATTGGATTACAATGCAACTAATGCATACTAAAAACACATTAAGAAACACACTGCTACCAGATAGTCACATTAAACCAAGTTGAACTTAACTAACTCCTAACTGTCTAAATATCCTAACATTCATGGATTTTATTTATGGCTCTTTGAGGGCTATGTGGGGTATATATTTAAGTTGCATATTCCTTAAACTAAAGGATAATCCAAATTAGTTACTTGTGTTTACTTATTTACCTTTCCACAATATTAATCAAAACTCTTAGAATGATGGGTAGATGATGAAATGTTTCAAGCCTGTGACAAACACTCATTTGATCTCATTGTTTTTTAATCTACAAAATAATTTGAACTAAATTTCCCTTTCAAATGATACCATCTCGCTAATACAATGTTGCTATTTAAAATTCCTCGACCAAAAGCTAAAGAGAACATCGCAAAATAAAAACAAATAATGTTAACAATGAGCTTGTTCTTTCTATCCCTCTAACCATAGGAAGATACAACACTAGGTGTAATCAAAAAGTCAATATAACCATGTCAATATTTTGTTGTTACAAACATCTTCTTGGGTTTAATACTGCCTAAGATTAAGTCTTTAAGACCTTACAATGTTTTGACTCCAATTTTCTCAAGGATTAATAGGAACTAAGATATTTGAATTCACCACAACAATTTCCATTGTACGATATAATTATTTTAATTATTAATTTTGGTTGGTCGAGGAAGATTATAAGGGAAATTTAGCAATCACAGTTAGAGAAACCCCCCTCATGTTGAAGGAAGCACAACCTTAAGTGAAGGGAAATCCTATTAAAGTGACATTGAGTAGGGTTTCTAAACAATTTCCCTAAGTTTGCATTCTTGCTTAGACTTAAATATTTTACTACTTCAGATTTAGAAAGTAACACCAATCACCATAATTTTGGATGATTAAAGTGAACGTAGTAGTCCACTTCATGAGAACATCATAAGTACATAAAAGTAATCTAAAATATCCATATTAAATATGAACTATTTATTATATGAATATATATGAGATCAATGATTAATTGAGTATAATGGACATGTGCAAATACACGTAAAGTTTGATAAGTCATTTCCCCTTGGAAAATGTATGACTATCATTATTTACAATATAATAAATATATAATAATGATTTATATGAATATGTAGTACAAATCATCTATGCATTATTACATATGGGTAATATACTTTAAGCATATTGCATGTCCCCCCCCCTAAAAATGATTTGTCTTCAAATCATAGGCATTTAAAAACTTCTCCTTGTAGAGTGAACAATCTTTTCTAACTATAATCAATTAGATAAGGTTGAGGAGATGAGACAATATGACGTTTGAATCCTTAAGCAATATTGGCACATCAAAAAAGGATCAATACATCCAAAATCAATTCTTTTTTCTCTTAATCCTTGATGGTTGATTATTACATAATTTTTTTTCTTTCGATTCCATGAATTATTGTTATAAGTTCTCCAATTTGTAGTAATTGTTGGACTTTGATAATGTTCTATTGAATAATGGTTTTCAGATGCCCTTTTCCATGAATATTGATGAATATTCCATCTTCTTCCTTGAATGATTGTTCTTGTCTTTATTGAATAATTCCTTGGAAACAAGGGTGTCGATATGGTTTCACATGTAATGGTTTTTCTTTCATTCTACACACACATTATATTGTCTTCTTTCCAACAACAATGGAATTCCATATCTTATTTGCTCAGTCTTCGATTACTCTAGCCTTAGAGATAATACTATTATATTTGACATTTATATTCTCCAATCGAAGTTCAACTTTGTTAAGTATCTTCTCATGATTTTCTTAAATGTTTTTGAAGTTGTAATATGGTCCCATCTATCAAATTCTTACACTATTTGTCAATTCTATATTGCATTTTTTATTTTACCTCATTGGTATTTAAGGATTCTTCAATCTTCTTACAAATTTCTTCTTCAAGTTTATGCATCACTTCCATCTTTAAGCCCTTGATCCCCTCTATTGAGGTCACTTTATTAAGTTTCAACTTTTTAAATTTCTCCCATTGATACAACCTCGTTAATAACAACATTATGTTTTTCCACATTACTTTAGTTGGTGGTAATACTCTTATCCATGGTTTGGGTTTTTTGTTGCATCTTCTTCTCATTCTTCAACTTATTTATTTTTGCAATCAAAGTTTTATTATGATTTCTCAAACAAAAAAAAATCATATTTTATGAACATTTTTTTATTAATATATTCAATCTCTCTTTTGTGAGCATCTTTTATGTTGTCATTTTGTTGTTACAACCTTTTTATCTATTGTTGCAATTTGCGAACTTATATATCATAGCACTTCATTTTCTTTTGGGTTGCATAAATTCTTCATTTATTGATACTGATTTTGTCCAAATCTCTAATCTTTCCTTTTGAATCATCATTATTTTTTTGTGGCGATGATTCCTTAAATTAGACTACAACACCTTGATGAATTGACACTTGATCTGTTACTTATAAGTCACAAATATGTTTCATTAGTTCTTGGAGTTGTTTCTCGAAGTCTTTGCTGTGTTAACCTCCTATTCTAATTTACATTGTAAGTTATGTACCTTATTTGTCATAGATTGGTTTTATTTGCATAATTTATTTACTTTGAAGTCATTCTTCTTTGAAGCTTCTAGATTGAACCAAACTAGTTGTTTCACTTCATTGGACAAACACATGTTCCTACCCCCATTATTGGTGCTAAAAATATGAAGACCATTAGAATCTTGTTCAATTCTTAAAATTCTTAATTTATTTTCTCCTAAAGATATACAACAACAAATAGCCCTAAAGTAAATTGGAATACCTTCATCTAATTTATATGCCCTCTTCAACTCCTCCATTTTCCATTTTGTTGTTTCAAGCAATGTAATGAGTTTTTCAATTTGGTTATGATGACTATGGACCCAAGCTTTATAAGCTAAGTCCATTCATTCTATAGATAGCTTGATATCTTTGCATGACAATTCCATTTCCTCAATATAGTATTTTTTATATTCGCATTAAGTTTTTTTTTTCTTGATTGAAAATAAAGGATTAATTTAACAACCCTTTAATGGAAGATTGGAAAAAGAACAATATTTTTGATAACCCTTAAATTGAACCTTGAAAAATATGTTTAATAATAATATTTTACCTTCTTAAGACCATATCTTAATAAAGAAAATACTCCCACCCTTATTTATTTAAAACTTTAACCTTTTTCTTTTAAGTATTCACGTTTACTTGAATATTTATAAAACTTATCCCCATTTTTTATTTCTCCGTGTAAAAGATAAAATTTATTCTCCAATAAAGAGATATTTATATTTTTGTTTTCTTTTTAACTTTATTTCTCCATGCAAAAATAAATGGTTTTCTCATAAATTTTGATACTTTTAACATGTAATTTAAAAGTAGTTGGAGGCTTTCTCTTTTTAATTACCTTTTCTAACCATGTATGTGGCAACTCACTTTACTTCATTTTTCTTTTCTCCCTAAGTTGCTTTTTTTCTTTCTTATTTCTTTTTTTTTCTTCTTCTATCAAAATAAGTAATTTCATTCCTTAGATTCTATAAAAAATATATATGTTGGTTTTCTCTCATTTACCGCTAGGGAAACTAGACCAATGATAAAACCAAAGTTCTTTAAGCATCCAAAATTTGTCTTTGTTTTAAAGTTCAAAATTATAGAGCATAGTTTATGAGGCTTGTGCATGCTAAAACTACTATGAATTGATAACTAGAAAACTAATAAGTAAAATAAATAGAAAAAGTGTAAGCTTAAATGATTAACCAATTTTGAGAGAGTCTAATTCCTAACAACAATGGGTTCTTTACTGCTCCCTTCTTAGCAATCTAGATTTGGAGAGAGGCCCAATCCATGTGCAGTGAGTTGTATTCCATTCCTTGTTTCAATCTAATAAGACTTGTCCTAGCATCATTTTCATGTGCCAATATATGTCTATTGCATACATATATTGGTTGAAATGACCCCTTGTGAGACCAACATCCGAAACCCAATTTACTATTTCACTGGCTATTTCCAAATTCGATAGTCAACCTTGTTCTGGGTAAATCTCTCAATATGCTTTAGTAGTTTTTTCTTAAATCGATTGCAATGTATGTGCACAAAATATCTTGGTTGAGGACATCACCCTCTACTGGGCTTGATTATTGTTCATTTCTTTGTAGTATGTTTCTCATCATGGCTTCTCACATGCTATCGAGGCATCAAGTGTCTCAAGAAGGTGTTAGGATCAAAAAATGTAAAGGCCAAGGTGTGGTTGAAATTAGGGATAGTGGGGAGGGGGGTTGAGTAAACCATTAGGATAGACCCAAAATATAAAGTCTTGAATAGAGACATAGGGGTAATAGAAAGAGGGTATAGCAAGAGAGAGGTTCAGTGAGAGGGAAAGTGGTATGATTTCAGGCAAAGTCGAAGTAGAGTGCAACTCCTAGAAAACAAGTGAGGGACCATAGGGGAGGAGGGATTGATGAAGCCCAAGCACCAAAGAAATGAAAATGAAAAGTAAGGAGACCTAGATTAGCGAGGGAAGGGGAGAGCATGAAGGAGTGATTTCCAAAAAACTAAAGAGGAAGCTTGCTATAGAAGGAAACAACAATAAATTTCCATCACAAAGGACATGGAGAGTGTTAGGGTCCTATAAATATAGGATTCATAATTTTGAATTAACTTTTGATAGTCTTGTAAAATATGTACATACCTTGCTTTCTGCAAGTTGCTTTCCCATATTTTGAAAAAATCAAAAATCAAAAATAAAAAAGAGGGTAAAAAGTCCTAAAAGAAAAATCAAAGGACTTAAAAATATATAGACCCCAAAAGAAAAAGATGAAAATAAGACATGAAAGTGTGCAAGTCCAAATGCCACTACTTTTTACTTTTTGCAAATGATTATGGCAGAGTGTCAATAAATGCCATAATCCATGATGAGTTAAACTATTTAAACTTGATTTGTCATGTTTTCAATTTCCATGTTTTAGATAGTGAATAAAGATTTGTCAGACAGTTTAATCCTGACAAATCAGTAAATAGGAAGAGAATAATGAAGAGCTCAACAGTTTAATCTGAGCCCTTAGATGAAATAAGGTAGAATTAGATAGTTTATGTTTTAAAAATAATAAATGTTTCAAGGTTGCAAGCCTAAGTGCACCTGCCAAAAGGAAGAAAAAATGCTAGAGTAATGTTGGGTATGTATAAAGAAGTGGGAAAAAGCATGTAATATTCATCACTGGGCAAAAATCACTGATTTCCCTTCCCCTGTAAGTATTCAGTTTTCTACACTACCAGTCAAAAAGGCTCAGAGCACTTCTCTGACTTTTGTTGGGGCCGGACCCAAGGCTCGATGACTGGATAGTTGAAAATGTTGAGTTCTTATGACAAAATCCCCATTTATCATTATTTATCCCTCATTCATACATTTAATTCTTTTCATAAGTAAAGACTCTTTCTTACTTAATGAAACATAAAACCCCAATTAATTAACTTCCTTCACTTAGAAACATACAAAAACCCTCAAACATGCTTTATCCTACGTAAATTGGTGAAATGATGAAAAGACAAGCTTTGCTTTACTTAGTCACATTGTGTATTTTTGTGTATTCCATTCCCCTTTTCATATTAACTTTTGACTTAGTTTATTAAATCCTTAAATAAAAGCTTATCCTATTTATCTAATTCCCTATATCTAAATACCCCCAAAAATCCACTATTACAAAGATTTTGGACCAAAGTTATTATCCACATGTCAAAATAAAACCCAAATAAAGCGCCCTTTGGTCTAAAACTAACTTTAAAGAAATATCTTGCCCCCTATGGTTATTAAACCATTCAATAGGTTTAATACTATATAAATAAAATAAAAGTTGTGCCTAATACGTTTATTCGAGCATATCCTATGTATTTGGAAATAAAATACACCATCCTGCACATCAGCACTTAGCCTAAGTTTTTGAATGATATTTAATCATTTCATAAGGTTCAAAGACTTAAACCCACGACCATGCAAAAGTCCGCCCTTTTGCTATGCCTTTATAAAATTCATCCCCGCATAATTTTTAAACCAAGGTTCTATCGGAATAAAACTAAGGTTTGTTTTCCATAAAACCTAAGCCATTATCTTTTTATTTTATCCCCGCTATATAAAGCCTCAAGCTTTACATAGATTAACCCATGGTATACTTAACTCCGCCTCATGCTTACCCCCACCCATATGTATAAACCCCGCTATTAGATTAAACCTTTGATTTATACATATCTTATAGATATTTTAATCCGCCCTTTAAACACCCGCATATATATTGACCCTGGTCCCACCATTCCTTTGGCTGCACCTTTCCAATAGATCTTGACCCTTCACGCCCGGGCACAAGATCCGACGACTCTAAAACCATATCGTGCGCATAAAGTAAACGGCTGTCCCAACCCAAATTGGACGCGAAATGGGTGGTATTTCCCATTCCGCCCTCCGCGACATGTCAACATTTCATTCGATAGCATCCATTAGATTTAAAATAGCTTACCACTTGAAATCAACATGATAACCACTATTGGTTTCGTTTTCAAGTCCGAAACCACTGCCCGCCATCAATTAAACTTGCATTCAATGCAAGAAAACATGAATAAACCAAAGCATAAAACCTTTGATAAAGGTTAATTTTAACGTTTATTCATCTGTTTCAAACTCCAAAAGAGCTCTCCCAACTATGGTAAAGCATGTGATTGTCGATTTATCCAACAGAAACTCAAAATTGACCAGAAATCCCCCATTGAAGACCAATAAAGCTATTTTGCCACTCCAGCAAGCTGCTAAAGACTTCAAAGTCGACCATAAGCATTCACAAACTATTTCAACCACCGAATACCTACACCTTAAGGTATTTTCAGACAAATTGAAGCCTGCAAATTCAATTCTAAACCTTCTATAATAGAACCAGGCCTTTAATTAAGAGATTTCACTGAACCAATTTGACTAAAAACACCAAAAAAGAGCCCAAACCTGGCCAATTTTTCCTAGGAAATCTTGTTTCACACGGCAAGCCTTTTTTAAGCCAAATTTCCATTTCCGAAGCTTCAAAACCAAATTCAAAGACCTAAAGGGTTAAATTTGTTGAATATACCCTAAAAATCCCTTTTTCAATCAAATTCACTCAGGAAACCCTTGTTTCTTGTTTTATCCCAGGTTTTGCATTATCTGTTAACGTCTAATTGAGCTATAAAACAAACAAAAGTTTTCCTTGGCCTAAAAATCACTCAAACTTATTCTGTGCTAAAGAAAAATACTCCTGCAAACAATATAATCTTGCAGAAGTATCCTTGAAAGAATGCCTAAAAAGCAAAGCACCAGTAAACCTGGGGGATCTAAACCTCCCAAATCTGAGGGATCCAAAGCCCTAAACCTACCGCAGTCATCACTACCAAATTTGTTGCAACAGTGAATCCCCCCCAACCACCTGTAGTTGTTGTAGAAAGCCTCCCTTTGACTAATGTTGACTACAAAATTGTTGATCCTGTTGTAGAATTCAACCTCTTGGATATACACAATTGGTGTTATGAAAAGTACTTGGACAAGGATGACATACCTAATTGGGAGACTCATTTGCCCAAATATATAGTTCCATTGATCCACCCTGGCCAAGATCTTATCAGATTATGTCAAAAATATTATGAACCAGATCAAAGGGCCATAGTCAATGCTGATAGAGAAATCCTTTTCACCATCACATCAGAGTCAATAAACCAAATTCTTAAATTACAGTTTGAGCCTCAATCAGTCCCCCTGACTATAGAAGATTTGACCCAATTGTACTTAGGCCTAGACTTCCCTAGGAAGTTCATGATATTTCAAAACTTTATGCCTTCCCATGTTAACATTCCTAAAATATTTATTTCCACTACTAAATTCCCTGAAGGGTCTAGACATATTATCTCTATGCTCTCCTTTATACTTGGATACTTTACAGATGGACACACTGATGAGTCCATTCTAGGTTTCATATCCACCTTGTCTCCAGGCCAACCTCCATCAGTCATCTTTGACTTTGTTGGTTTCATAGCCAACAATATCCATCATCAGCTGATAAAACTACCCACTGAAGGAGTTTTTAGATACTCATCCTATCTGTTTCACTTATTCTTATTCTTTCAAGCTGATAAATTTCCTATTGCATTACAAAAGATGGACTTGGAGGTTAAGCCTCAATCCATTATCTTCTGGACTTCCTTGCTCAGGAAAGAGGGCAGTGATTTCACCTACACAGATTTTTCAGACCTTTTTCTACATCCAGCAATGAACATTTTGAATAAAGTAGAGCAGCCCAGAATCAGTGAGGAAATGAAAAGAATCCTGCAAATTTCAGAACAGAGTAAAATGGGAGATTGGTATCTCTATGAGAAGCATACAGAGTTAAGAATTTTTGGATCCAACTTATTACCTTATAATTTGCCTAGATATATGAGCATGAGAATTTTTGCACTGGAGTATTCGAGACAAATTCTCAATTCTGATTCTATTAACTTCATGGTTGCCAAAAAAAAGACTCAATTTAAGTTAAAGAATCAGGTTGGTCCCTTTATAATAAACCACGAAGATGTAAAAAAAGAAATCACAAAGAGATTAGCAGAGTTTAAATTTCAAGAAAGTTTTCGATGGAACTATGATCCTCAAGGGATCCTGAGCAATCTAAGGGTAAAATGAAAATTAACACCCTTCATACATGAGCTTAAGCCTGAGATTGAGAAATTTGCCAACCAAGTTGAATGGCTGGAAAATACACTGACAGATACAGTAAGTAATATAGAGACAGCAAGTAAAATGGACACAGCACAAGCTCTAGAACTTGTAAAACGGTCAGAGACATCAGCAAAAAGAGTTAGAGAGGAAGGAGCCTATACAGCAAAAACAACTACAGAAATAAAATTCAAACTGATATATAACAAGAGGCTTAGACTCAGTTCAATTGACAAGGAAAAAGTAACAATTGATGTTGATAAGATAGATGCTTCAATAACCAATGATGATATAGCCACAACTATAATCAATGAAACACTTATGGAAATAGAAAAGGAATCAACAGCCAATCAGAATGATACACAGATGATTAAGAAGCAGCATAACATGGAGGCCTCTTCCTCACAAACAGTTGAGGAAAAGGATTTAGACATCAAGGAGAAATACAAGCAGATAAAGCAGAAGAATGAGGAGATCAAAACAGAGATATATTCTCAATTCCTCAAACAAAAGCCTGGAAATCAAAATAGGCTATTGTCAGCCTTTGATTATTCTATTAACGAGATGATCATGTCATTTCTACAACCTACTACCTCCATACCTAAAACAATAGCAGATTATAATAAGGTGGGCCTTGAGGTTCATGCAGAAACTGTCCATGGGCTAGATCAAATTGAATTTCACAGACAAAGCTCAGAGATGTTTTATTTTACAGTAGCAACCAAGGCAATGAGTTCAAATAAGCTATAGAACACCATTATTAATATGCAGGATGAGATGAAGATAGACAAGGCATATTTATATGCCAAGGATCTAATGATTAAAGCCTTAGAGGAATTAGTTTTACAGGTGGGATATGATCCCTCAAACATTCAAGCACCAAAACTATTGATAAAGAAAAATAATGATGACATAGCAGCTTTGAGGAAACAGCTCAAGCTTCCTCAAAGTGAGCATCCACAAACCAAGGAAATCCTTCAAGATCAGAGTGAGAAAGAAGAAATGATGAAGCTCATTCTTAAATTGATAGCACAAATCAAAGAGATGGAAACACAAATGGACCAGCTTGTCCAAGAGAAACAGACTGTAAAAGAACCAGAAACTCCTACAATTCCTACAGTCATCCCAGTAATTACTACAACAGTGCCTTCCACTTTAGGAGAGAAACTAGCACCAAAAGAACCACTGGCAACTACAGTGCCAGTGACTTCAACCACTACTAGCTACAGACTCTTCTACTACAAATGTACAACAAACAGATGAAGCAAGCTAGATTGTTAAAGCTATGAAAGATATGTCTTTAAAGACAAATGAAATCAACAGCCTGAAAAAAATGATTGAAAATCTTGAAGCTACAAATAAGACAGCTCTGATAAATGCTAAAACCCATGAACAGAAAGCAATCAGATTGGGAGAACAGATCAAGAATTTGCAAAAAGAGATAACTTTCACTAAGCAAATTTCGTATATAAAAAATCATCTCTGGAATAACATAATTGAAACCATTCACAATCAATGGCCTTCAATTCAGGTTATATATGAGCAGAGAGTTGTTGGCAGCCCAAACAGAGATACAAAGGACAAAAGATGAGTTGACTGATAAGCCTGCTCAGGATTTAAAACTCATTACATTTTTAAGCAACAAGAACAGGGCAGAACTAGAAGAATTACAAGTATTGGATAGGACAGAAACAATCTTATAGATAAAAAAGGTTGTAACTAAGAAGAACTTGATGAATAATCTGGAAGAAATATGTGAATCAATGAACATTGCCATAACAAACTTTATGGTAAAATACACAAACTTAAGACAGAGGGGCCTACCAGACATCCATGTTTTTAATGAAAAACGTATGCCCCAGAAGGATTATGATAAAAAGATTAGAGAATTTGCTAAAGAGCAAGTTAACAAGCCACTAGCACAAGGCACTCCCACAGGAAATTCCTCCTTCAGTATTTTGAAGATCTCTTCTTTTTACAGCATGAGATTAAACATCTCTTTGTCATCAAACCCACTTTTGCTAGATATACAGAGGCTGATGAGAATTTCAGGAAGTTGAGGAATGTCAAAATTCCCAAGGAAGAAGAATGGAAAACTTTTATTGATTTGATGTAGATATAAGAGGTAAAAAAGTCAAATAATATTATCTTAAGAAACAGCCAAATGTACAATTAAAATAAAAAGACATTTGCTGATTTTACTGTTAAAAGACAATTTTACAGCAGTAAATCAGTTAAGCTAATCAGATGAAAGAGTATCAGCGAAGGCAAGTCAGAAGCCAAATATTTTCTAGCAGCCAGCAAGCATGACACCTTGACAGTTAAAAGCTCCTTGTTAGATAAAGCAGTTCTATTTGTTTTGAATAAAAGAGGACAACTTGTTGTTTGTTTAGCATTTGTCCCTTTTATTATGTAATGATATTTCCCTTTTCCTAAAGATATTCCTAGAATTCACCTAGGATATTTGTAATTACATTTTGTATAAATACTTCAACATTAGAAGTATTCAAGGTGGAATAAAATTGCTGGACTTTACTATAGACTTTTTGCTAAACATTGGAGGCTATTGTGTGTTTGATTTCAAAGTAGCAAACTGGACAAGCTGACTGGCATCATAATTCAGGATCCTTGTGATAAGCTGATGAGTGAAGTACTTCCTACTTGTCACTGTTTCCTTTCTAAGTTTCATGCATTCATTTTATGTTTGTTCTATCTAAATGTGTAACTAGGAGTATTACTACAGGATTAGTCAAGTGCTCCCTGTCTTTAACTAGTTTCCATTTTAATATTTTCTGCTGATTTCCGGTGCAAGGAACCCTTAATTGCTCCTTCTCCTGTTTGACCTCTGCCTTCTACTTCCATTTTCCGGATCAAAGGATCCTTAAGTGCCCTTTATCCCGATCATACCATTTCACCAAAAAAAAACTACTTTCCCAAATCTCTGAGGGTTATCTATCTTGCCCTGAATACATTTGTACCTTTTTGGCCTTGACTTGATTTAGACTCCATAGCCCAATGGACAAGTAGATTTCTCTCTATTTTACCTCTGAGTGATTTTTTCCCACCAAACCATTTAAAACAAAACCAATTGTTCTTTCATAACTAGCCTAATATTCACAAATTTAAATAAAGATAAATCTTAAAGAGAGAGCTCTCTCTGAACTTTAGGAAGGCTAGATCCTAGAGTTCCAAGTAGGTTTGTGGTTACCTCTAGTGTTCTTTGACTAAAAACTCAAAATCCCACAACTTAAGAATTTACTAGAGTGATAACATACTGGAGACCATACTGGGGATCAACCAATCTCCAGTCTTAAATTTAGTCTTAAAGGAAAATCTTTAAATTATCCTTTTACTTTAAGATTACTTTTATAGGTTGTGGGTATAAAAATAGTCATTCTGGCTTCTAGGAAAACCTACTATACCAGGTCTAACCCGGATCCTAAACCTGCAGTTATAGTAGATAACCCAGATCAGATTGGTAAAAAGAAAAAACAAACTGTCAATTTAGAAACTGAAGTACCATTAAGAAAAGCCAATTCTTTACCCAAAGAGTTAGTGATTCTAACTAATGTTGATTTTGATCTGAAGTTTGAATATTCATTGTTTAAAACTAAATCTGAAACTGATTTGAAAAATATTGTTATAGATCCTGTTTTTATTTCATTTCCGAATGCAAAACAGAAAAATATTTTAGTAGGAACAAAATCAAATAAATCTGAATATCAAAATACAGTTGAAAAGCTTAATGTTACATTGATTAAATATATTAATGAAGCTATTGAATTAGCTCTTTTGTTGTCTTACATAAAACCTCCAGTTTCTCAATTGCATACAACAATAATACCAACAACAGATTCATCTTTATATGATGTTACTTCATTTATAGATACCACTGCAAGTTCATCTACAGATCACTTCATTCCTATATTGCCTTTGTAGCCTAGGATATTATTTCCTTCATCCACTCCATCCACTGCATCCACTACTTTACATTCAGATTTTATAAGCACCACATCTTTATTTCCCAGCAATTCCATTTACATACCAGCTTCATTTCCCAGCTCTTCAACTACATTTTTCAGTTCATCAGCTACCATATCCAGTACTGCACCTATTACTACTGTTATACCTCCTAGCTCAGCAAAACTTCAAGCCATGGCTGCTAGGTATGCTCCCCTTGTCTTACCCCAAAACCTCCATGACATGCCTCAAGATTATTAAAAAAAAGTACCATTGTTTGATGGCATTTCACAATATACTGCTCAACAAAATGTAACTAAAATGACAAATTTTTGTGAAATTTATGAAGTTGATGAGTCAGATGTCCAGATGAGGTTATTTGCCCAGAGTTTGACAAGAGAAGTTAAAAAATGGTTCAAAAATTTAGCTCCTGGTAGTGTAGTTGATTTAGCTGTATTTCATAGAATATTTTTAAATAAATGGGAAAGGAAAAAGAACCCTCTTCAAATTTTGTCTATTTTGATGCCATGAAAAGATCTCCTACTGAGTCTGTCCAAGACCACTGCACTAGGTACAATAGTGTCTAAAATACAATACCTGCAAATCTTAAACCTACACCTTACTTTGTTCTACTCAAATTCCCTAATGGATTTGATGCAGATATGGCCTATCAATTAAGGGAAAGAGATGCACAAACCTTAGAACAGATGCAATTAGATGATGTCAATGTAGAAATCAATATTTTAGATAAGAAAGCCAGACTTAGAAATGAAAGAAGAGTTACCATTAAAGAAGAAAGTTCAAATTCAGATGTTAAAATAGATTTAATTGCTAAAACTTTAGAAAGGGTGGTAGATAGATTAGATAATATAGAAAGAAAACCTCAATGGGATAATCAACCTCAGATCAGAAATTCCAATTTCAGAAAAAACAATAATTCTGGAAAAACTAAAGAAGTAGCTCCAAACCAAAACATTAGGCCCCCATTTCAGGAGAGCTATGCTGAAAGTTCTCAGAATAATGATGAAGATGAAGATGACATCAATCATCTAATGGGAATAGATGAAAACAATATGATTTTCCTCACTTAGGAAGATCAGGAACTATTTGAGCTTCAACAACTCAAATTAGACTCCAGTGAATCCTTTGACTATAAACAGGGTTATGACTTTGCTATAAAGGAAATTCACAGTCAGTATAACCTTAGACATAAGAAAAATGATGAGTCTTCTACAAAAAACAATTCCCAAAATCAAAATAATAAAAATGTAGAAGCACCAAAAACAAAAGTTTTGCAAATTCTCCCAAGCGAAAATAGGCAAATTTCCAATCCTTCCAGTCCTAAAAAATCAACATGTCCCAAAATTGTTGATATTACTGATGAAGTAGCTCAATCTTCCAAAGATGTACAGAAAGATAATATTGCTAAAGCTTCTAATTCAGTAAAATCAGCAAATTCTGATCCTAAAAAGCCTTCTGCTAATCCTAAATCAGTAGATCCAAAAACTGATAATTCAAGAACACTTGTTGATAATTCTAAGTCTAATAAAACTTCTGCTGCAACACAAACTGTCCCTGAAAAGAAATTTAAAAGCAGCAAAACTCAGGAAACTCAGATAGAGAATATCAAAACAACTGAAGATAGAAATACTACTGTAGGAACTCAAGAAAAACCAACTCAAACTACAGTTAATAAAGATGAATTACTTCAAATTAGTAAATCTCAACCCTCATTTAATATTTAGACTAAAATTGCTACGTTAAAAATACCCATTCTTTTAACAGAATTGGTAAAAAATGACTTATACAAATCAACCATAATTGAAACACTGAATATGAATGATGGTGAAGATGCAATTAATTTGAATGATGATCAACCCGAGTTGATTTTTGACCCTGATGTGAATGGAAAGCATTCAGATGGATCAGTCCCTCCTTTTTATATCAGTCTTACCATTCATGATCAGATTTTACATAATGTTATGTTAGATTCAGGAGCTTCCCATAATTTAATGCCTAAAGCTATCATGGAAACTCTTAATCTAGAAATAACCAGGCCTTATAAAGATTTGTTTTCATTTGACTCTAGCAAAGTTAAGTGCTTAGGATTAATTAAAGACTTATGTGTTACTTTAGTTCAATACCATGGTAAAAGTATATTAATGGACATTGTAGTAGCTGATATCCCACCAAAATATGGTATGCTTCTTTCTCGCTCATGGGGAACAAAGTTGTAGGGATCTCTACAACTGGACATGAGTTATGCTACCAGATCAGTGTTTGGTCAACCTAAAAAACTTTATAGGGAAACATTAATGAAGTTCATAGTCAATAGTGATGAAAGATCCATAAACTATCCTATTTATTCTACACCAACTGACCTTGACTCTTTTATTTTGTGTAACTCTGATAATAATGAAATCCAAACTGGACTTATTGATAAAAAGCCAACACCAAATAATGATAACATCTTTCATGAGTCCCTTTGGCACTTAGAATTTGATGGCTCTGTAAACAAATTAGGAGCAGGAGCAGGAGTATGGATTACAAATATGGAGACTAATCATTCAGAAGGACATGCCTTCAGACTCAACTTTAAATGTACAAACAATATGGCTGAGTATGAGGCACTCATTTTAGGCCTCCAAATCATTAGAAACTTAGGAGGAAAAAGAATACTAATCATGGGAGATTCAGAATTAATCATAAAACAAATAAATGCAGTATATTATGTTCATAATCCTAGATTAACCAGATACAGAGATACAGTGACTGATTTAATTGATGATTTATTGGAATGCAAGTTTGCTGCTATACCTAGAAAACAAAACATTCAAGCACATTTTCTGGCAACTTTTGCTAGTACATGTAACTTACCATTCCAACCAACTCATAGGTACACTGTTGAGGTTAAACATAGACCAATTATCCCAGACAACCTCAAGTACTGGAAAATTTTCTCTCAGAATGAATAGCTTTACCATTTCTTAAATAATGAGGAAGAATTTCAAAATTGTAAAATAGATACAGACTGTAAAATAGATTCAGATTTTGATTGTGAAATAGATAACATAAATGTACATAAGTTTGATAAACCTATTGTATTTACTCAATTTGACATAGGAAGCTTAGAGAAGGTAGATATTGAGGAAATCATTGAAGAAGAAATTGACGTGTTATATCTAAAAGATAATTTTTTGCCTAAAGGTTTAACTCCTTTGGAAGACCTTTTTTATTCCAATGATGTGCCTAAAAAGCCAAAAATGGAACCAGTTAGGTCTGACATTAAGGAATGTAACATTGGGACAGAACTAAAACCAAAAATCATTAAACTGTCTAAATCTTTACCTCCACAAGAAAAGGAAAAACACATTGATCTTTTAAAGGAATATCAAGATGTGTTTGCTTGGAGTTATGAAGATCTCAAAGCTTATGACACAAACATAATCCAATACAAAATTCCTATAAAAGATGATAAAAAACCATTCAAACAAAAATTAAGGAGAATTAATCATATTCTATTACTTTTGATAGAAAAGAAAGTAAAATGCATGTATGATGCTCAGATCATTGCACCAATCAGATATTCTGATTGGGTTTCAAACCTAGTACCAACAAGAAAGAAAACAGGTGAAATTAGATTATGTGTCGACTTTAGAAATATTAACAAAGTATCTTTGAAGGATAATTACCCTTTACCTAAAATGGATCATATATTACAAAGGGTAGTTGGTTCCTCTAGAATTTCTTTGTTAGATAATTTTTTAGGATACAACCAGATTCTTGTCCAAAAGGAAGATTAGGCTAAAACAACTTTTACCACTCCTTGGGGCACTTTCATGTATGTGAAAATGCCATTTGGTTTGATGAATGCAGGAGCGACCTTTCAGAGGGCTATGGACATAGCCTTTGCAAAGGAGATTCATGACTTCTTGGTAATTTATTTAGATGATATTACTGTATTTTATAAATCAGATAATGAACACTTGGATCATTTGAGACAAGTCTTTATTAAATGTAGAAAATTTGGCATATCTTTAAACTCCAAGAAAAGACTTTTTAGATTAGAAGAAAGTAAGTTACTAGGACATATAATTTCAAAAGAAGGAATTAGAATAGATCTTGCTAGGATAGAAGCAATTCTGAACATTCATCCACCTAGAAATATCAAAGAATTATAAGCATTCCTAGGTAAGATTAATTTTTTGAGAAGATTTATTTCTAACTCAGCTGAAATCATTAGAGAACTGAACAACATGCTCAAAAAAGACTCAATTCTAAAATGGACTATTGAAGCCAAACAATGAGTCTATCAAGCAGGCTTTAACTAAAACACCAGTCCTAATCAGTCTAGATTTCAAGAAAGACTTTATAATTTTTTCATTTGCTTCAGAGCATACCATTGTTGCAGTTTTATTGCAGAAGAATGATCAAGGTTTCGAACAGCCTATAGCTTTTTTCAGTAATACTCTTAGAGATGCCCCTCTAAAATATAACATAATGGAGAAAAAAGCCTTAGCTTTGGTTAAGGCCATTAAAGACTTCAGAGTTTACATTCTTTACTCCCACATAATTGCCTATGTCCCTAATTATGTAGTTAAAGACATTCTTACTCAGGATGGCCCTGATGGAAGAAGAGGTAAGTGGATTGCCATTATCCTAGAATATGACATAGAAATTAAACCAACAAAATTCATTAAAGGACAAGGATTAGCCAGATTAATGGCTGAATCTAACTGCAATGCATTAGACATAAATTTTATTGCTCAGGTTGATGACCATGAAGAGATGGCGACTCCAATGATCAGTGAAGCCTTTCTAGATTCACCTTGGTACTCAGATATTATCTTTGTACTTACAAACTTACAAGCTCCTCCTGAATTGTCAATGACTAAAGCTAGATTTCTAAAACTTAAAGCAATGAGATTTTGTATCTTGGATAATGTACTTTTTTGGAGAGATCATAGTGGGATATTATTAAATTGTTTACTGAAAATAGAAGTTGATAAAACACTTGAAGAATTTCATGCAGGTGACTGTGGAGGACATTTATATTGGAAAACTAATACAGATAAGATTCTTAGAGCTGGTTTTTACTGGCCTACCTTATTTGCTGATGTTAAAAAATTTGTTACTTCATGTCATAAATGTCAAATCTTTGAAGGCAAGAAGAAATTGTTACCCTTACCTTTAAAGCCAATTTCAACTGAAATGTCATTTCAACGATGGGGTTTAGACTTCATTGGAGAAATTCACCCCCCATCCTTTGGCCAACATAAGTGGATTTTGACTGCCACTGATTACTTCACAAAGTGGATTGAAGCCATTTCTATCCGACAAGCCACTGATGCAGTTATTATTTCTTTCATAGAAAACAACATTATGTCAAGATTTGGATGCCCTCAGAAAATAATTACTGATAATGCAACAGCATTTAAGTCTAAAAAGATGATTGTCTTTTGTCATAAATATCATATTACCCTAGGTCACTCTACTGCATATTACCCTCAGGGTAATGGCCTAGCTGAATCCTTGAATAAAAGTCTTGTAAATATCATTAAAAAATTACTTGAAGATAACAAAAAGACTTGGAATAAAAAGTTATTCTATGCCTTATGGGCATATAGACTTACTACCAAAAAGTCCAT
The DNA here is from genome assembly GCA_034641835.2 of Pinus albicaulis. NCBI lineage: Eukaryota > Viridiplantae > Streptophyta > Pinopsida > Pinales > Pinaceae > Pinus > Pinus albicaulis. The sequence continues at coordinate 72,946 of MU968478.1, read as the reverse complement.
TGGCACTTCCCTTTACCAAATTGTATCTGGGATGGATGCAGTTTTTCCATCATCCTTAGGTGTTCCAGTAATGAAGATCATTCAAGAATCACAAGTGGAAACTAATGATATACAAAGAACTATTCATCTACAACAAACAAGGGAAGAAGTATATGAGAAATCACAAGTCATTCAAGATAAAATCAAGAATTTTTTTTATAAAAGAAGTAAAGAAGATGATTTTTACATTGGAGACCAAGTGTTAAAATGGGATTCTAGGAGAGAAGACAAAGGCAAACATGGGAAGTTTGACTTTCTGTGGAGAGGGCCTTATGTAATTTATGGATATAGGGGTAACAATGCTTTCTTTATCAAAGATTTGGATGGAACAAATATACAAGAAGGACCGGTAAATGGTAGAATGCTCAAACACTACTATTCCTCTGAGTTAACCAATAGTTAGTCCCATTTACTTGTACATCATTGTAAATATCCATTGAAGTTTTTGAGATTGGATTGGATATTTTCTTTTCAAAGTTGAAGCCCGGAGAGAAGGTGCTAAGCTTTGCAGAGTAAAATGTCATAAATATGAGTTTTTGCATAAAACAAAAGACAATTACTAGATCATCATGGTCAAAAATTGAAGGCTACTAGTCTTAGAGTTCTTGACATTTCACCAGGAAATGCCATCCCCATGTGAAGCCGTTGTTAGGGTCCTATAAATATAAGATTTGTAATTTTGAATTGACTTTTGATAGTCTTGTAAAATATGTACATACCTTGCTTTCTGCAAGTTTTTTTCCCATATTTTGAAAAAATCAAAAATCAAAAATCAAAATGAGGGTAAAAAGTCCTAAAAGAAAGATCAAAGGACTTAAAAATATATAGACCCCAAAAGAAAAAGATGAAAATAAGACATGAAAGTGTGCAAGTCCAAATGCCACTACTTTTTACTTTTTGCAAATGATTATGGCAGAGTGTTAATAAATGCAATAATCCATGATGAGTTAAACTATTTAAACTTGACTTATCAGACAGTTTAATCCTGACAAATCAGTAGATAGGTAGAGAATAATGAGGAGCTCAACAGTTTAATCTGAGCCCTCGCATGAAATAAGGTAGAATTAGATGTTTTATGCTTTAAAAATAATAAATGTTTCAAGGTTGCAAGCCTAAGTGCACCTGCCAAAAGGAAGAAAAAATGCTAGAGTAATGTTGGGTATGTATAAAGAAGTGGGAAAAAGCATGTAATATTCATCACCGGGCAAAAATCACTAATTTTCCTTCCCTTGTAAGTATTCAGTTTTCTACACTACTAGTCAAAAAGGCTCAGAGCATTTCTCTGACTTTTGTTGGGACTGGACCCAAGGCTCGATGACTGGATAGTTGAAAATGTTGGGTTCTTATGGCAAAATCCCCATTTATCATTATTTATCCCTCATAAATAAAGACTCTTTCTTACTTAATGAAACGTAAAACCCCAATTAATTAACTTCCTTCACTCAGAAACATACAAAAACCCTAAAAAATGCTTTATCCTAAGTAAATTGGTGAAATGATGAAAAGACCAGCTTTGCTTTACTTAGTCATATTGTGTATTTTTGTGTCTTCCATTCCCCTTTTCATATTAACTTTTAACTTAGTTTATTAAATCCTTAAATAAAATCTTATCTTATTTATCTAATTCCATATATCTAAATACCCCCAAAAACCCACTATTACAAAGATTTTGGACCAAAGTTATTATCCACATGTCAAAATAAAACCCAAATAAAGCGCCTTTTGATCTAAAACTATCTTTAAAGAAATATCTCACCCCCTATGGTTATTAAACCATTCAACAGGTTTAATACTAAATAATAAAATAAAAGTTGTGCCTCATACGTTTTTTCAGGATATCCTATGTATTTTGAAATAAAATACACCATCCTGCACATCAACGCTTAGCCTAAGTTTTTGAATGATATTTAATCATTTCATAAGGTTCAAAGACTTAAACCCATGACCATGCAAAATTCCGCCCTTTTGCTATGCCTTTATAAAATTCATCCCCGCATAATTTTTAAACCAAGGTTCTATCGAAATAAAACTAAGGTTTGTTTTCCATAAAACCTAAGTCGTTATCTTTTTATTTTATCCCAGCTATATAAAGCCTCAAGCTTTACATAGATTAACCCATGGTATACTTAACTCTGCCTCATGCTTAACCCCACCCATATGTATAAACCTCGCTATTTGCATAGATTAAACCTTTGATTTATACATATCTTATAAAAAATTTAATCCGCCTTTTAAACACGCGCATATATATTGACCTCGGTCCCACCATTCCTTTGGCCGCACCTTTCCAATAGATCTTGACCTTTCGCACCCAGGCACAAGATCTGACGAATCTAAAACCATATCGCGCGCATAAAGTAAACAGCCGTCCCAACCCAAATTGGACACGAAATGGGCAGTATTTTCCATTCCTCCCTCCGCGACGTGTCAGCATTTCATTCGATCGCATCCATTAGAGTTAAAACAACTTACCACTTGAAATCAACGCGATAACCACTGTTGGTTTCGTTTTCAAATATGAAACCACCGCCCGCCATCAATTAAGCCTGCATTCAATGCAAGAAAACATGAATAAACCAAAGCTTAAAACCTTTGATAAAGGTTAGTTTTAACGTTTATTCATCTGTTTCAAACTCCAAAAGAGCTCTCCCGACTGTGTTAAATCTTGTGATTGCTGATTTACCCAATAGAAACTCCAAATTGACCAGAAATCCCCCATTAAAGACTAGTAAAGCTATTTTGCCGCTCTAGCAAGCCGCTAAAGACTTCAAAGTTGACCATAAGCATTCGCAAATTGTTTCAACCACCGAATACCTACATCTTATGATATTTTATGACAAATTGAAGCCTACAAATTCAATTCTAAACCTTTTATAACAGAACCAGGCCTTTAATTAAGAGATTTCACTGAACCAATTTGCCTAAAAACACCAAAAAAGAGGCCAAACCCTGGCCAATTTTTCCTAGGAAACCCTGTTTCACACGGCAAGCCTTTTTTAAGCCAAATTTCCATTTTCCGAAGCTTCAAAACCAAATTCAAAGACCTAAAGGGTTAAATTTGTTGAATATACCCTAAAACCCCCTTTTTCAGTCAAATTCACTTAAGAAACCCTTGTTTCTTGTTTTATCCCAGGTTTTGCATTATCTGTTAAAGCCTAATTGAGCTATAAAACAAACAGAAGTTGTCCTTGGCCTAAAAATCACTCAAACTTATTCTGTGCTAAAGAAAAATACTCCTGCAAACAATATAATCTTGCAGAAGTATCCTTGAAAGAATGCCTAAAAAGAAAAGTACCAGTAAACCTGGGGGATCCAAACCTCCCAAATCTGAGGGATCCAAAGCCCCTAAACCTACCCCAGTCATCACTGCCAAATCTACTGCAATAGTAAATCCCCTCCAACCACCTATAGTTGCTATAGAAAGCCTCCCTTTGACTGATGTTGACTACAAAATTGTTGATCCTATTGTAGAATTCAACCTCTTGGATATACACAAATGGTGTTATGAAAAGTACTTGGACAAGGATGAGATACCTATTTGGGAGACTCATTTGCCCAAATATATAGCTCCATTGATCCACCCTAGCCAAGATCATATCAGATTATGTCAAAAATATTATGAACCACATCAAAGGGCCATAGTTAATGCTGATAGAGAAATCCTTTTCACCATCACATCAGAGTCAATAAACCAAATGCTTCCATTACAGTTTGAGCCTCAATCAGTCCCCTTGTCTATAGAAGCTTTGACCCAGATGTACTTAGGCCTAGACTTCCCTAGGAAGTTCATGATATTTCAAAACTTTATGCCTTCACATGTTGACATTCCTAAAATAAATCCTTCTTATTCCACTGCTAAATTCCCTGAAGGGTCTAGACATATTATCTCTATGCTCTTCTTTATACTTGGATACTTTACAGATGGACACACTGATGAGTCAATTCTAGGTTTCCTATCCACCTTGTCTCCAAGCCAACCTCCATCAATCATCTTTGACTTTGTTGGTTTCATAGCCAACAATATCCATCATCAGCTGATAAAATTACCCGCTGAAGGAGTTTTTAGATACTCATCCTATTTGTTTCACTTATTCTTATTCTTTCAAGCTGATAAATTTCCTATTGCATTACAAAAGATGGACTTGAAGGGTAAGCCTCTATCCATTATCTTCTGGACTTCCTTGCTCAGGAAAGAGGGCAGTAATTTCACCTACACAGATTTTTCAGACCTTTTTCTACATCCAGCAATGAACATTTTGAATAAAGCAGAGTAGCCCAGAATCAGTGAGGAAATGAAAAGAATCCTGCAACTTTCAGAACAGAGTAAAATGGGAGATTGGTATCTCTATGAGAAGCATACAGAGTTAAGAATTTTTGGATCCAACTTATTACCTTATAAGTTTCCTAGATATATGAGCATGAGAATTTTTGCACTAGAGTATTTGAGACAAATTCTCAATTCTGATTCTATTAACTTCATGGCTACCAGAAAAAAGACTCAATTTAAGTTAAAGAATCAAGTTGGTCCCTTTATAGTAAACCACAGCGATGTAGAAAAATAAATCACAAAGAGATTAGCAGAGTTTAAATTTCAAGAAAGTTTTCCATGGAACTATGATCCTCAAGGGATCCTGAGCAGTCTAAGGGTAAAATGCAAATTAACACCCTTCATACATGAGCTTAAGCCTGAGATTGAGAAATTTGCCAACCAAGTTGAATGGCTGGAAAATACACTGACAGATACAGCAAGTAATACAAAGACAACAAGTAAAATGGACACAACACAAGCTCTAGAACTTGTAAAATAGTCAGAGACATCAGCGAAAAGAGTTAGAGAGGAAGGAGCCTATACAGCAAAAACAACTACAGAAACAAAATTCAAATTGATCTATAACAAGAGGCTTAAACTCAGTTTAGTTGACAAGGAAAAAGTAACAATTGATGTTCATAAGACAAATGCTCTAGTAACGAATGATGATATAGCCACAACTATAATAAATGAAACACTTATGGAAATAGAAAAGGAATCAACAACCAATCAAAATGATACACATATGATTAAGAAGCAGCATAACATGGAGGCCTCTTCCTCACAAATAGCTGAGGAAAACGATTTAGACATCAAGGAGAAATACAAGCAGATAAAGCAGAAGAATGAGGAGATCAAAACATAGATATATTCTCAATTCCTCAAACAAAATCCTGGAAATCAAAATAGGCTATTGTCAACCTTTGATTATTCTAGTAACAAGATGATCATGTCATTTCTACAACCCACTACCTCCACACCTAAAACAGCAATAGATTATAAGAAGGTGGACCTTGAGGTTGATGCAAAAACTATCCATGAGCTAGATCAAATTGAATTTCACAGACAAAACTCAAAGATGCTTTATTCTACAATAGCAACCAAGGAAATGAGTGCAAATAAGCTACAAAACACCATCATTAATATGCAAGATCAGATGAAGATAGACAAAGCATCTTTATATGCCAAGGATCTAAGGATTGAAGCCTTAGAGAAATTAGTTTTACAGGTGGGATATGATCCCTCAAACATTCAAGCAGCAGAACTATTGATAAAGAAAAAGAATGATGACATAGCAACTTTGAGGAAACAACTCAAGCTTCCTCAAAATGAGCATCTACAAACCAAGGAAATCCTTCAAGATCAGAGTGAGAAAGAAGAAATGATGAAGCTCATTCTTAAATTGACAACACAAATCAAAGAGATGGAAACACAAATGGACCAGCTTGTCCAAGAGAAAGAGACTGTAAAAGAGCCAGAAACTCCTACAATTCCTAAAGTCATCCCAGTAATTACTACAGTAGTGCCTTCCACTTTAGGAGAGAAACTAGCACCAAAAGAACCACTGGCAACTACAGTGCCAGTGACTTCAGCCACTACTTCAGCTACAAACTCTTTTACTACAAATGTACAATAAACAGATGAAGTAAGCCAAATTGTTAAAGCTATGGAAGAAATGTCTTTAAAGACAAATGAAATCAACAACCTGAAAAAGTTGATAGAAAATATTGAAGCTACAAATAAGACAGCTCTAATAAATGCTAAAACCCATGAACAGAAAGAAATCAGATTGGGAGAACAGATCAAGAATTTGCAAAAGAGCTAACTTTCACTGAGCAAATTTCGTATGTAAAAAATCATCTCTGGAATAACATAATTGAAGCCATTCACAATCAATGGCCTTCAATTTAGGTTATATATGAGCAAAGAAATTTGTTGTTGGCAGCCCAGACAGAGATACAAAGGACAAAAGATGAGCTGACTAATAAGCCTACTCAGGCTTTAAAACCCATTACATTTTTAAACAGCAAGAGCAGGGCAGAACTGGAAGAATTACAAGTCTTGGACAGGACAAAAACAATCTTACAGATAAAAAAGGTTGTAACTAAGAAGAATTTGATGAATAATCTGGAAGAAAAATGTGAATCAATGAACATTTCCATAACAAAATTTATGGTAAAATACACAAACTCAAGACAGAGGGGCCTACCAAACATCCATGTTTTTAATGAAAAACTTATGCTCTAGAAGGATTATGATAAAAAGATCAGAGAATTTGCTAAAGAGCAAGTTAACAAGCCACTAGCACAAGGCAATCCCACAGGGAAAGTCCTCCTTCAGTATTTTGAAGATCTCTTCTTTTTACAGCATGAGATTAAACATCTCTTTGTCATCAAGCCCACTTTTGCTAGATATACAGAGGCTAATGAGAATTTCAAGAATTTGAGGAATGTCAAAATTCCCAAGGAAGAAGAATGGAAAACTTTTACTGATTTGATGTAGAGATAAGAGGTAAAAAAGTCAAATAATATTATCTTAAGAAACAGTCAAATGAACAATTAAAACAAAAAGACAGTTTGCTGATTTTACTGTTAAAAGATAATTTTACAGCAGTAAATCAGTCAAGCTAATCAAATGAACGAGTATCAGCGTTAAAGGTCATCAGGTAAATAGTATCAGCGAAGGCAAGTCAAAAGCCATATATTTTCTAGCAGCCAACAGGCATGACACCTTGACAGTTAAAAGCTCCTTGTTAGATAAAGCAGTTCTATTTGTTTTGGATAAAAGAGGACAGTTTGTTGTTTGTTAAGCAACTGTCCCTTTTATTATGTAACGATATTTCCCTTTTCCTAAATATATTCCTAGAATTCTCCTAGGATATTTGTAATTACATTTTGTATAAATACTTCAACATTAGAAGTATTCAAGGTGGAATAAAATTGTTGGACTTTACTATAGACTTTTTGCTGAACATTGGAGGCTATTGTGTATTTGATTTCAAAGTAGCATACTGGACAAGCTGACTGACATCATAATTCAGGATCCCTGTGATAAGCTGATGAGTGAAGTACTTCCTACTTGTCACTGTTTCCTTTCTAAGTTTCATGCATTCATTTTATGTTTGTTTTGTCTAAATGTGTAACTAGGAGTATTACTACAAGATTAGTCAAGTGCTCCCTATCTTTAACTAGTTGCCATTTTAATGTTTTCTGCTAATTTCGAGTGCAAGGAACCCTTAATTGCTCCTTCTCCCATATTTGACCTCTACCTTCTACTTCCATTTTCTGGATCAAAGGATCCTTAAGTGCCCTTTATCCCGATCATAGCATTTCACCAAAAAAAAAACACTTTCTCAAATCTCTGAGGGTTATTTATCTTGCCCTGAATACATTTGTACCTTTTTGGAATTGACTTCTAGTGCTGCTAGCTTGATTTAGACTCCATAGCCCAATGGACAAGTAGATTTCTCTCTATTTTACCTCTGAGTGATTTTTTCCCACCAAACCATTTAAAACAAAACCAATTGTTCTTTCATAACTAGCCTAATATTCACAGATTTAAATAAAGATGAATCTTAAAGAGAGAGCTCTCTCTGAACTTTAGGAAGGCTAGATCCTAGAGTTCCAAGTAGGTTTGTGGTTACCTCTAGTGTTCTTTGACTAAAAACTCAAAATCCCACAACTTAAGAATTTACTAGAGTGATAACAGAGAGGAATTAAAATAAGTTAGTACCACCTTCCTACAATGATTGTTGAATGAGGGAGCTAGAGGCAAGGTATTGCTTCTTGTTCATATGAAAGATTGGACCAAATATTTCTTTGCACCTTACATGGAATTATCCTAGTACATAGTCCAAGCCTCTTCCATTGTGTGTGATGATCAATTCACGTTATAAACCAACATGGGAATAACTCCAAGTGCGAGGCTAGTGGATTATCACTAGTGGAGTCTCCCCTTGAATTAATGTCCTTGCATATTAACATTAATCCTTGTCTGCTAGTTCGATGACACAATGCCATGGAGGGGTGTGCTAGTGCGAGTAGCCCGTACTGATATGATTGGTCATACATTAAAGGGGAGGGGTTGTGTCATGTTCACCCTTTTTAATACTTTATAGGGCGAACAATGGCCATGCCCCCTCTCCACCCATCCCTTCTTGAGCACCTGATACTATAGTGGAAATCCACTTTACTTATGCCAACTATGAAATCTTCATTTCCCTTGATACTTCTTTATGTGCACTTTTAAAAATATTTGGAAACTTCCTTTTTTAATTATGTTTTCTTAAGTTGTTTAAAAAATAAATTTTTCAAATGCACTTTTTAAAATACTTAAAAACCACCCACACACACATATATTATTTTGGTCATCAGTTAAGAAATTATTTGCAAAACATTTTTTTCTTCTTCTTCATTTTCTCTTCCTTTTTTTTTCTCTCTTTTCTTTTTAAATGGGATTTAGATCATTTATTTTTAAAAACAATTATTTTATGAATAAATTCTTGAAAGTCTAGACAAATAACATTTGACCATCACTTAGAGATTATATAAACATATATGAGTTTAATGATTGATTGAATATAATGAACTTGTATAAATACATGTAAAATTTGATCAATAATATTTTTCTAGAAAATATATTATAATGAATAATTTATATTTATTAAAATGATAATTTATTATTATATATTTAAAAAATGAAATTTCAATTATTTTATAGTAATCTAAATTATTAATAAAATTCTTGTACATATCTTATAATTATACCATTATTGTAATTTGCAATAGGACAAATATCTCTACATTATTTAACAGAATTACTATTGACTACAAATCAGCACTTAGTATTCCCCTTTTTAACATTTGTTATGGTTTTCAAACATTGCATCATATAAAGTTCCAAAGACTCTCCACTCCTTTCACATTAGATCGACAAAGCCATTGATTTCCTATATAGCAGTAAGAGACTCGGGATCCAATATCACTTGTAAAGAGATTGAGATTGAGAGTTGTCACTCATATAGGAATAGCCTACTGCTGTGAGGTGCTCCATTTTAGCAAGAAAGTGGACATTTCTTTTCCAGTATCTATACAGGCCCCGGGTTGAGAAAATTATTTACTTAAGTTTCCATGAGTTACTTCTTCACGTCCGCTGGTTTCGCTCTTTAGAATCTCTGTTTCAGATTTCCTCATCATGCTTCGTGTCTGGCCAATACAACCAATTGATTTCCAATTTAAAAACTAAGTTGCCCAACATTTTCCACTCTCATACTTTCAGAGAATCCTTCAGAAGACTTTGAATCCCACTACAGAAACACTGTAGGATTTGTCATTGCAGAAAACAAAAACACAGAGTGAAAGAGAGAATGGTGAAAAATGTTTATTTTTACATTGTGGGCCTGCAAAAGTTCTGTTGATTTTGTCATCGCAGAAAAAAAAAACAGAGTGAAAGAGGGAATGGTGAAAAATGTTATTTTTGCATTACGGACCTGCAAAATTTCTGTATGCTTTGTCAAACAAAAACATAGTGAAAGAGGGAATGGTGAGAAATGCTTTTGTTTTGCATTATGGACCTGCAAAAGTTCTGTAGGCTTTGTCTTTGCAGAGAAACAAAAACACAAAGTGAAAGAGAGGGGTGAAATGCTTACTTTTGCATTATGGGCCTGCTAAACTTCTGAATCAGATTCAATAAGTTTTGCTCTAGTACCACTTTCATAGGCTTTCCCTCATACCCAATTAAAAAAAGAAATCGGTTGGTCCCCATAATAATTATTAATAAATTAATAAATGTGTGCTATGGAGTGTTTTTGACCGTATATTTTTGTGTTTTGATCTTGTCTTGAAAATGAATCACAATGATTGGATTCTGTTTTGAAAATAAATCACAATGGTTGGTTCTAAAAGGTTAGGCAAAAATTTTGTCATATGCAATTATTACAAAAAAAAATTATTATACAAATTATGGATTATGGAAGCCAAATTTCTAAAAAAAAAAAAAACATAATCACAATTTAACTATTTGTAAAAAAAATTTTAAGATTGTAATTTTTTTTTGGGATGTAGGCAACTTCAAAATTAACCAAAAAATTTAGAAATACCAAAAATAGAAGAATTAGAGTCCTCGATTTATTACCCTCCTATACTTGCCTAATCTGGCTGAGTTTTCTCTAGGCAAGTAAGTTCAATTTGTTTCAGCGGCCAGCCAAGTTGAGTCAGAACTCCTAGTCCTACTATAGTGGCATTTATTGTTGAAGAATCAACCAGAAAAACAATCTGTACCTTTTTGTGTTTGAGAAATTGGTGTCAGTAATTTTGGGGGCACTGTTTGTGTGCCTGGAGAGCTTAGTATTATACAGTGGGTTCTCAAGGTATTAATGAAACTCATGAATGCTGAATATAATGAGATAAGGAAATTCTTAAAGGGAACTACTCTTATTTTTTCCCTTTTTGTATTTTGATAGAGTTACTGTATGGGATCCATACATACCGTGACTTCAATAGGGACCCTGGTGTCAATACGATGTTGGTAATAAAGATCAATGCACTCGATATCCAGTCTCTTCAAGCTTGCCTCGCAGCAGGCGCGAACATATGCAGGATCTCCTCGGACATCCCGTTTTCCATCTGGATAGCCGATTCCGAACTTTGTAGCTAACTGGACTTTGTCTCTTATCCCTTTAATGGCCTGCAATTGCAAAAAAAGTTAAGATCCAGAAAAACAGGGCTAAGCTATATAACATTCACTGTTAATTGTAAGGGAAATAGAAAAGATAGGAGGCAGACCGTCCTACCTTTCCAATGAGGATTTCGTTGGTAAAAGGGCCATAAATGTCTGATGTGTCCAGAAAAGTGATGCCCCTTGAGACAGCATGGTGAATGAGAGATATCATTTCTTCATCTGGTTTTGGAGGGCCATAGAAAGCAGACATGCCCATGCAACCCAACCCCTGCGCTGATACTTCAAGTCCTTCAGACCCCAGACGCAATCTACGCACTGTGGATGCTTCTGCCGCTGCTGCTTGCGCCATTTCTCTGTTATGCGATCACTCTAATCCCGTTCTCCCAGTCACAGCAAATGTGTGGACTGTGTGTAGAGATATTACTGTGCTCCCTCTGCCCCTACAGGGATTGATGATGTCAGGCGTACACACCAGACACTTGTGATTTCTTACTTTACTTTCAAGGTTAGCTCAAGGGTTGTATACGGATAAACCTTCGTGTCGAAGGTTTGCTCCGATTTGACTCCATTAGTTGAGAGGCCACGTCATTACCAACAACTTTATTATGTAACGGTCACATGCTTTACATTTCGTATTGAACTTGCTTTTACCATGATTGATATCTCCTCAACCTAACTAGTAGTTTCACCGGTAATTTCACCAATAGGTGCAACTAACTAGTAATTTCACCGAGAGGTGGCAAGTAAGCCAACCGGAGGAATGAGAATGTGGAAGGTAACAATTACATGGATTTAAATACGAGGTATTTATCATATGTTTTTTGGAAATATATCAAGTTCATATCATGTAAAAATAAAAAGTAGTATACAGATTTATTGAAACTATTGAAAAGAGGGCAATTAAGTTCATTGAAAAAAGGGCAATCAACACTCTACACATTCTATACACAATAATAAATATGAATACATTCTATACACAATAATAAATATGAATACATTTAAGAATTTGATATTGTTTCACATAATTGTAAAGACTAGTGAAGTTATGAAAGGTGATAATATATGTACTTTGGAAAATTGTGCAAATGATAGTAATAAATATTGCTAATATTGGCTTGACAGAACCAAGTCCTTTTACAAACCAATATAAGTTCATTGCCAAGACCTTACACCTTACACCTCAATGTCCCTCACTTAGGGGTTGGCAAATATAGCTGGTGGTTTGGGTCATTTTGCCCCCAACAAAATTGCATACCATGTAAACTCTTGAAAATACAAACACAAATGGTAATGAAGTAAGTTGACCACAATAAATTTTTATGTGAGGGAGTGCACTTGGTAGTCCAGGGACCACAGTTGATCGTTTTATAGAAGCAACCGTAATGAGATTTTTGTAATTTTCCTTTTCCTCGAAAAGCTTGGAAAAACAATGCTTACAAAACAATATACCTTCTAGTGCAGCATAATTAGAAGAGTTGATTGAACACCTTGCATGAGAACACTTGAAAGAAGACTTGTGGTAGGAGAAGCGTTCCACGATCACCTGAGAAGGAGAGAACAAGCATCAACAAAATTCCCCAAGTTTTAGAATAATCACCGAAAGACTTAGGTGAAATAAACCCTAAAATACTAGATTATTCTATCGAAAATTACAAGAGGTGAATATATTCTCTACAAGCAATTGGCACAATGTTTGTCAACTGCTGAAGAATTGAGGTGAGTAAGAATATATTATGTCAAAATTAGAAAGGGGCCATACAACTTTGTGTTAATGCATGAAAATGAGAGGAAGATTTGTCTAGACTATCACCAAAATCCAAAATGCAAAATGAAAATTTAGCACCTCTCATACAAATAACTTTGTCCCTATAAGAAATTCCCATTATTTGAATATACATCTTGTTTCTTGCTGAAGATACATAATTTACCTGATTCCAATAAAAACAATCCATGTATGAAAAGAGTTTGTGCAGCGAAATGAATTTTAATGGTGAAGAACATTATGCTTAGCGAATTTTTAATTGAATCAAACCATCAATCCTCACAGAATGCAATGTGTGATTTGCACTATATATGAATGTGAGAACACCTGACTGAAAGAACATTCATGGTCCAAAGCTTGCCTAGATTTCTCCTCTTATGCAACAATTCCAATGCAACAATGAGATAATGGATGCAAAAATGCTAATAAAAAAATTAAAATATAGGGATGTAGAAATAACGATATGGAAATAGACTACTATCAACATAGGAACTGAATTTTTTTAGTAAGAAATTACAGGTAATATTCAATTGCACATAATCTCCATTTTATATTCTTCTTCAGGACAATGACTAATGGTGAAACCAACTCACTACTTGAGATTGGATAGATGAATCCAACATATAATGTTTTTTGTAGATCTTCTTTTACATTGTTCTTTAATGTAGGGTTCATCCTCCTTTGAGGTTGCAAGATAGGTCTATAGTATTCCTTGATGTATATGAGGTGAGTATATATGGAGGGATGGATGCCCTCCATCTCCTTATAATCCCATGCAAAGTATGATTTTTCAAGACAAACAATAATTTCTGCTCTTGACCAATATTGATATTGGTGTCGATTTTCAAATTTTTAGAGAGGCAAATCATTATCATTTCAATAAGGGGATTATCAATCTCATATGTGAAGAGTTTTTCCATAAATCCCCTTGATAAAAAATAAAACAAAAAATAAAAAATAAAAAATCCAACCTACTATTGATCATTTAAGCCACTTATTTTCACAATAACAGGGTACTAATTTTGCAAAATAATAAAGGTGAGCATGTCTTCTTCCCTACCCTATATGTTTCTTAAGGCTTTGCTAATTGTGAAAATGGAATAGGTAGAGCTCTAAATTGGGTCCTCTTCCTATTCCTCTACCCACATTGGAGAATATTCTTTTGTTAGAAATGTAGCAAGAAAAGCCTCCATTTGACTTGTGCCTTAGTTAAATGGAAAAATTTTATTCTCCACATCAACAAGATGACTTGGATTGCAGTTAGCTTGAGTGACATGGCCTCGTCACCTAGTTAAATCCGTAAATTTGAGTTTTTAGGTTTGGAGTAGAGTTGTGCATGTAGTGATTGCTAAAATTTAGCAATCTAGTTCAATTATTTTCAGTTGAACTCAGTTAACTAAGCTCTAGTCATTATTTAAGTCGTTGAAGGTCAGTTGAGTAGTTATGACTATTGTTAACTCATTAATCTCTCAGTTAAATAGTCAATCAACCAAAAATAACCTACACATGCATGGAATTCAAATTTCCTAGTTGGAGTGGAGGAAAAGGCACATTATAATCACCAATTGTATACTAGTTGAGTGTACAAGCATGGAAATTAAGTAAGCTATCAATTCTCTTGGATTTGCGCAAGGAAATAGGGAATTCCCCTATTATTTAGGAGATCAATTTATCTAGGATTGCACAAGGAAATAGGAGGTTTTATTGGGGATTGAAAAGGCTAAGTGTTGGTCAAAGATATTCATTCAGCGTGAAAACAATTTTACAGTGCAGGGTGTGCTTCAGAGCTTGAAGCTAAAATTATAATAGTTTCTCATTCTCATCCAGTTAATGAAAAATAGTGGAGGGTTTTTTCCCTATTGGGTTCCCTTGTAGATGATTGTGGTCCTTGTGTTTTGATTATTGCATGTCATTGCATGTGTTTCTATCTTATGGTTTTATATTCCACATATTGTAGAATAAATTTGTATCTCTTGTTTTCAATTCGAATTCATTAGTAGTATCAAATTTCTTTCCATTTCTACATGGAATCAGAGCTTGAAAACATAATCGAAACTAGTCAATAGAGCTTATCATTTAGAAATTTTAAATTGTAGATTCAGTGAAGTAGTTTTCCTTTCATGTGGGAAAATTTCTTTCAATGGATTGAGATTTCTAATGGTCCAGATTAAACTCGGTAGGCCCAAATCCTTTGGGACCTACCTCCCCATCAATAAATCTTGACCGTTCATTCCCTAATCCAACGGCCCAGATCAAAACCACTGTAGCTTTCCCAACCATTTTTTGCCCGCGCATCTCGTCTTATTGCGCTCTCATCTCCACCGTCAGATCTCCCCACCTTTCATCCAACGACCAAGACTCCATATCGCGTAAATCTAAATCCGAAAGTTAATTCCTAAAAATTACGCGATATGGGCGGTTTCTAAAGGACACGTGTCGGCCGGGGACCCATATCGCGTTTTTTTTGGGAAATTTGGGAACCGCCTCTTAGCTGCGTGACACCAGTGGTTTTTATGGCTGAAACCACCTTTCTCATTTCCATTACATTTTCTTATAATAAACCTCTACTGTTGATCTCTGAGATCTAACAGTCCTAGTTTAATCTCGTCGTTAGTTCATTTCCCTCCACCCATCCTCCAAAGGACTTCATCAATGTATCTCTGTCGTTGATCTCTATTGGCTGATCTAATCCGACGGCCCAGAATCTTTCCAAAACCCCAAATTTAATTCAAACCCATTTCGCCTCCACCAAAGGTTTTTCAACCCATTTCATTATATTTTCCTCCATTTCATTACAATATTACCCCTTTGCATTTTATAAATCCCGATTGATCTCGACCATTGATCAATCTGATCTAACGGCCCGGACATAATCCACCACCGTTTATTCAACTGCCTCCCCATCTGACCCCAGCAAGCAATCCTCGCTGTTGGTGGCTTTCATCCAACGGTTATGATCTAACCTAAACCTCCAAAGCAGTTTTAACCTTATCTCGCAGGATTTTTTATAATTTTGTTTGTTTGTGCAGGTTTTAAATAGTTTTTCCATTATTTTTCAAAGGTCGGGGATGACGATCCCTCAGGCCACTATTCATGAAGGGGATCATTTTGCAGGGTTTCACATCATGTTTGTCTGTGCCTCATGAGCACTAGCGACATTATAAAACCCTCTGTAACGCCTGCGCAGCAACAAAACACAACAAACATTAATCAAACAAAGAGTATCAGTATCCAGGGATGAAATCAAAGCAGAAACATGTTTGAAGATTGTTAATACAATTTTTGAAGGATTAAGGCATAAACTCAGAAAATCAAATGCCTAATCCACAGTCAGCAGAGTATGAAGACCCGAAGATAGAGATTAAGCCAGATTAAGCCTAAAACACAGAACTAAAGTAAATTAAAGGTGTTTTAGGATAAAACAAGGAAATCTATCAGTACGAGAAGCCTCCACTACCACATCAGGGGCTAATTGAATCCCCCAGCTACCAAAATATCCACCTGCAACCTCAAAGCA
This sequence comes from Pinus albicaulis, assembly GCA_034641835.2. NCBI lineage: Eukaryota > Viridiplantae > Streptophyta > Pinopsida > Pinales > Pinaceae > Pinus > Pinus albicaulis. The sequence continues at coordinate 56,641 of MU968478.1, read as the reverse complement.
ATCAAAGAAGGCCTACTTATTGCCGAAACAGAAGATATTTGCATAAAGACACCTGAACAATTATTACCAAAGAAAGAACAAATTCTAAAAGCTGTCAGTGAAGTTATTGTAAAGGATAAATAGGCCTCGAAGTCCACCTTTTTGCCCATTAAGCCTAGAATAGCAGAAGCAGAGTTGTAAATGAAATACATTCCTGCCTTAAGCCTTGCATGGTTTTTGAGGCTAGGAGTTGCATTTAGTGTAGAATTTATTACACTTCAATCCTAAAACTCTTCCACCTCCTCATTTCTTCTATAAATACTTTTGAAGAAGATGAGATACAGGTTGGTTGATTGTTCACTAGTTGTAATACTGAAACTCTCTGAAATAATACATATTCTGTTTGAATTTGAGGAAGAAATTGAAGTCTTGGAAGCCTGATGATGTTGTTGCATGCTTGTTCTTGAGAAGGCTCTATCATTGGATCCATGAGCTTGGTTGTTGGTGAAGTATTTTGAACTGTTTAGTGTTTTCTCTTGTTTTCATTTTGTTCCGCAAATGCTTACTATAGTAGGATGAAAGTTTTAGGCTAAGAAATGACTCCTAGAAGCACCTTAGACCTGTTCATCCTTCACTGTTTTATGTTTTCTTCTGCTGAGGTATTTTAGAGTCTTCAATCTCTCTCTTTAGTCCTCATGATTGTTTATTTCTATAATAGTTCAAATAGTTGGTTTCATCATGATTTATGGTTTTCCCTGCTTGTCTGCTGCCACTTGAAAGCTATTATTGAAGTCTCCCTTTGAAGTACCATTGTTCTAAGTTAGCCAAGGAGGTTTGCTTTGATCATGCCCTTTGTCCTCGCTTGAACAGTTGTTTTGAAGGTCTTTATAGTTGTGATCATAGATGTTTTTCGATGTTCCTTCTTCTATGACTGCAATTATCAGTGAATCTTTTATGTTTTCTAAGTCATTTGAAATAAAATCTTTGAGGAAATAGGATGTGCTCCCGAATCTTAGATTTCATTTTAAAAGTTGTTTTGAAGTCATTATTTGCTTAAAGTGCGGTTTGTAGAATTCATGGTTAGCCCTGTCTATCAAATACCTCTTTATTGTTCAAGTTATGCTTTCAAATTCCCTTTTTTGAGAATTCAAACTCTCTTTCCAAATCATTGATGTCCATCTCATTCACAAAACCAAAGGATCCTGTGGCCAAGTTAGATTTTCCCTTTGATATCCCATCTCCATTCATTAGTTTGTTATCAGCCTCTTCTTGACTCCATTGCCCAATCAATCTGATGTTTCTCCTTTCTACCTATCTTTCCTAGACATTTCATGTTCTGCTATGCCATTCAACCAATCAAACAAACAAATAAACACTTGCACTTAATAACTAGTCTAAAACCAATACCCAAAGCAAACAAGATAAACCTTTGCAAAACAAACATTTGAGAGATCCCTCTCTAAGAATAGGAGGACTAGATCCTAGAACTCTAAAGATTGGTTTGATGTTGCCTTGTCTTTTGTGTTAGCCACCTATAAATTTGTTATACCAAAAGGTGGCTAAATCATTTTTGGAGCCTTCAAGGAACAAATTTTATTGCTAAAAGGTGTTGTCTCTTGAAGACTCTTGAAGGCCTCAAGCCTCTGTCCAAATCTTCACTACTGTTCCTATTTATACTCAGAATTTTTGTTGTTTCCATAAGTGAAAAACTGCTGCAAAATCATCATTTTTCCCTTCCTCCCCTCAAAAATAACCTTCATTTTCTCCCCTTTTTCTCCATAAAACTCCTCTATTTTCATGATTTCTTTTCTTCCATTCATGAAAATCATTTTTACAAGGTTAAAAACTCACTTTTTAACTTTACCGAAACCCTCAAAATCCTTTGAAAACTATCGAAAAACATAAAAATTCATATTTTTTGTGTAAGGGTTTAAGCCCCCTTGGGCCAAAATCATAAACCACTTCCCCCCAAATGCCCGCACCCTAGAACCGGGTGCTAAATCCCTCACGGAGCTTATCGCATCGCAAAAAATCCAAGTGCGCAAGTCTTTTGCCGTTACAAAAACTCTGATGCGATTAAGCCCCGGGTGTATGAACCCCGGGCATATTATATTTCATATAAGCCTATGGCCCCGCAGACGGGCGCCTATCCATATCAATAATATATATCCCACCCCGAAGCATTAAAAACTTTGTGTTTTATTAAGTTTTTGGGTTTTTTATAAAGAGATAAAGGGTTTCCGCCAAACCGAGTGCCGATTCATTTTCCACCGTTGATCTGATCCTCAGATCAACGGTCCGCGCTACATCGCATCACATGTTTCAATCACTGTGTTGTGTTTCCTCCCCCGATCAGCCTTTCCCCCAATTTATTATCCACCATTGATCTAATCATTAGATCGATGCCCTGCGCTACATCGCATCGCAATTTTCAAATCGGTGTTTTTGCTCGCCACCCCCGATTGCGATCCCCCGATTGCGATCCTCCGATTGGATTCCGACCGTCCACATGTCCAAATCGGACGGTCCAAAATCATTCCGAATTTTTCATTTCCCCGCTCTTCTTTAACCTCCTCTTAATAAATCTCCACCGTTGGATGCTTTCATCCAACGGCTACGCTCCTTCCCCGCCTTCTGAAGCAGTTAAGCCTAAAAATGCAGGATTTTCTAATATTTTGTGTATTTTTGCAGGGATTAAAGGTTTTTCCATTTGTTCAAAAGAAATGCCAAAGGCTGGGAAAGACATTTCCCGTGCCTTTGAATCATCAATGGAGACTATTCGCAAGGTTCAGATTCAACGTTTTATCAATGCTTCATGGGCATTGATGCCTTTAAAAGCCCAGCGCGGCCCTGCACATCGACAAGACACTATTTTGTAAAAAACACAGTTAAAAGAGTATCAGTGTTAAAGAACAGAGCGCAGCGGAACGGAGGATTGAAGATAGACTTGAGAATTACGACAAAGAATGATTATCAAAAGCCTAATTCCAAGAATTAAAACACAATTAGAGGAACATCATAAGTGTTTAACAGGAAAAAAGGCTTCCACCGCCACATGTGAGGCGAATTGATTCCTCAGCTACCATAAATGCCACCTGTGCCTCAAAGCATTCAAAACAGAGGCCGAAGTTATTGAGCGGAATCATATATTCATCTCGACGCAGCCAGAGAGTTACTTCTGCAAGCAACTTAATGCAAGAAATATCTGTAGAGTTACTCCAAACATAACGCAGAGCCTCAAAGTCAACAAAAGCTCCCACTGAGCTTAATTCATAAATGTAAAACAGTTAACACAGACAGAACATTTGTACACTTCTTCATCGAGCCCCTCAAAGGCCGAGAAGTCTTGAATCTGTATTAATTGTCCTGAGAGATCTTTTATCAGATCTCACCTCCTCATTCTTCCATAAATACTTCTGTAGAAGATGAGAAGTTGTTGGTTGGTTGGTTGTTGGTTGATCACTAGTTGTAATATTGAAACTCTCTGAAATTATACATAGTCTGTTGAAGTTGAAGAAGAAATTGAAGTCTTGGAAGCCCTGATGATGTTGTTGCATGCTTGTGACTGAGAAGGCTCTATCATTGGATCCCTGAGCTTGGCTGTTGGTGAAGTATTCTGAACTGTTTATTGTTTTTCACCTATTTTCATTATGTTCCATTACTTCTTACTACAGTAGGTTGAAAGTTTTAGGCTAAGAAATGACTCCTGGAAGCACCTTAGACATGTTCATCCTTCACTGTTTTATGTTTTCTTCTGCTGAAGTATTTTAGAGTCTTTAATCTCTCTCTTTAGTCTTCATGCTCGTTTATTTCCTTAATAGTACGAATAGTTGGTTTCAGCATGATTTATGGTTTTCCCTGCTTGTCTGCTGCCACTTAAAAATTGTTATTGAAGTCTCCCTTTGAAGTTTCTTGTTTACAGTGAATCAAGGAGGTCTGTTCCGATCTTGCCCTTTGTCCTTGCTTAAACAGTTTCCTTGAAGGTCTTTATAGTTGTGATCATAGATGTGTTAGGTGTTCCCTCTTCCATGACCGCAATTATCAGTGAATCTTTTATGTTTTCCAAGTCATTTGACATAAAATCTTTGAGCAAATAGGGTGTTCCCCGAATCTTAGATTTCATTTTAAAAGTTGTTTTGGAATCATTGTTTGCTTAAAGGTGTGATTTGTAGAATTCATGGTTAGCCCTTTCTATCAGAAGGCTCTTTATTGTTCAAATTGTGTTTCCCAATTCCCTTCGTTGAGAATTAAACTTCTCCTTCCAAATCATTGATGTCCATCTCATTCCAAAGCCAAAGGATCCTGTGGCCAAGTTAGATTTGCCCTCTGATATCCCATATCCATTGATGAGTATGTTATGACCTCTTCTTAACTCCATTGCCCAATGAACCAGATGTTTCTCCATTCTGTGTATCTTTCCTAGACCTTTCATGTTCTGCTATATCAATTCCATCCAACCAAACAAACAAACAAACACCTGCACTTAATAACTAGTCTAAAATCCATATTCTAAGCACACAAGATAAACCTTTGCAAACAAATATTCGAGAGATCCCTCTCTGAGAACAGGAGGACTAGATCCTAGGACTCTAAAGATTGGTTCTGATTTTGCCTTGTCTTTTGATTTGCCAAACTATCAAAACACAGGACACCAACATTTTGATTTACCAAACTATCAAAAAACGGGACCCCAACATAATGGCGATCACGGTGGGACACTGAGTAAAAACCTTAAAACAAAACACTCACTGTCCAGTACAAACATAAGTAGTCTTCTCCAAGCACTATCTAGCATAATGGTAATCATGATAAGACTTATTTGAATCAGTGACAAACTAAGTAACCCTCAGGATTCTCACAGAACCTTATCAAACCTTGAAGGAATCAGTTACCAAGCCATAAGAGTGAACTTTGTATGTTTTTGACACCTTAGCTAAGTGTTAAATCAGATTTAGGACACTCTCATAACCCATAGGACTGAAAAAACTTAGAAAAACCCAAAAATATTTTAGTTTGGCTTTATAATAAACATGGTGGTGGAACCATCCAATATTTAACCTTCATAGAAGCTAAAAAGTTTCCACCTAGCGACTCCACTAGCCCCAGTAGGCCTATTACTAATCTAGGTCTCTAGATCTCTTTAGGACTGTGTTAACCAGCCTTGAGAAAGTTTTGAAGCCTAGCCCCATACTATATAAGACATTGTGAGAGGTAAAAATTCCAAAAAACAGTTCCTAAAACTTTAACCTCTCTCATTTTTGAAAAGTAGTCTGGCTTCACATAGGATCAACACTAGATCCCATCCAGACCCTAATCCTCCTTTAATAGTTGACATTCCAGAGAGAATTCTGTGGCAGACTTCTAAGCCTGGAAAATCAACTGCTAATAGAAGCCTCTTAAGAACAAAATTTGTCCCTAAAAACCTTGTTGTCTTAAAGGATTCACACTTTGATTTACATCGTACAAAGAACATTCTTAGAACTAGATCTCAAGGTGATTTAAACCAAACTGATCTTGACATTGCAGATTTGCAACAAAGCTTTAGTAGAGAAGCCTCACCTTCCACTCCTCCTGATTCACAGCTTCTTCATCGCTTTAGCCTTTTTCATAACAAATCTTCTCAAAACCAGTTTGATGGCCCAAGTGTTTCTTCCACTCCAATCCATACTACCACTGTTCAAAACACTCCATTTCAACCCACTTTCACTCTTGTAAATCCACCCTTCTTTCCAGCCATGGCAACATGGTATACCCCATTAGTGTTACCACAACCTCTGCTTCCCTTACCAAATGAGTACCAATCCAAAATTCCTCATTTCACTGGAAAAGAGTCTATAACAGCTCAACATCATGTAGATAAGATGGAAGATGCATTTGATTACATGGAGATAGAGGAGGAAACCATTAAGATGAGGATCTTTGCCCAAATTTTAGGAGGAGATATAAAGAAATGGTTTAAAAACTTACCTCCTAATAGCATCAATGATCTCCCTTCTTTGCATCAAACATTCATCAACAAATGGGAACTCAAAAAGAACCCTCTCCAAATACTAGCAGAGTATAGCAGCCTTAAAATAAATCAAGGAGAGAGCGTTCATGACTATTCCACTAGGTTTAACAGTGTTTACAATGCTCTCCCACCTCACATGAAACCTCCCTAAGGCATGGCCCTAGTAATATACCCTGAGGGTTTTTATGTTGAAATGGCTTATCAGCTAAGAGAGAGAGATTACTTAACTCTAGAAGACATGCAGAGGGGAGCTGTGAGTGTAGAAGCAAACATAATTGAGAAAAGAAATAGGTTGAGATCAGAGAAGAGGGTAACTTATAAAGATGACATTACACCCTCAACCTCAACTTCTGACACTAAAATTGATAACCTAGTGAAGGTAATGGAGAGGATGCTTGAAAATATCAACTTGAATGATAGAGTGCCACCAAGAGAACCTCAAAAAAACCAAAATAGAAACAGAAATTATAATTATAGAAGAGAAAACAATCAAGATAAGCAAAAAGAAAATGACCAATAGATTAGACCTCCCTTCCAACAAAACTATGTAGATCAATATGAGGAAGATAGGGAGATCGAAAGGTTGGGAGAAGGTCATGTGAACTTGATTGAATCAGACAGTAGGGATGATGTTTTCCTCACTGAAGAAGAACAAGGTTTCTTCTCCTCTGATCAAAATACAAACACCTATGAAGATTCTGATGATTATAGATTGGGGTTTGAAAATTCAATCATGGAGGTGCACAAACAATATGATCTTAGGAGCAAAGGGAACATAGACAATTCAAAAGATAAGAACACTAGCACTGCTGTCAAGAAAAACGTAGAAAGTCAACCTAAGAAGACAACAGAAAAGCCCAACATTTTGGCTAAGAAAACAGATTCAAACAAAGAGAAAAGTAGCCAGCCCAATGTTGAGCAAAGCATCCCTAGCACTTCAGCTAGTGGACCTAATAAAACTGCCCCAATTACCAGTCCAAACAAAGTTCAGCAAATCAAAATTGCCGAAAGGAATTCAATTGAAAAAACAGATGTAAATATGACCAAATCAATTGTTCCTTTCAGTCTCGAGGGAGAGATTGCTAAGATAAAAATTACCATCCCCCTAGCTGAACTAGTCACCCAAGAAGTGTACAAAAACCAAGTTTTGAAAGCTTTGAACCTAGGAAGTGATACTGATACACTAAACTTGACAGAAGAGAAGCCTGAGTTGTTGTTTGGTCCAGAAGTTGAAGGAAAATACCAAGAAGGAGTTGTCCCTCCCTTCTATGTCAGTTTGAATATTCATGAGAAAATCCTACACAATGCCATGTTAGACTCTGGAGCTTCGCATAATCTTATACCCAAGGTAGTAATGGAAAGCTTAGACTTAGAAATTACTAAACCATACAAAGATTTGTACTCCTTTGACACAAGCAGAGTCAAATTCTTGGGTTTAATCAAAGATTTATGTGTTAACTTATCTCAGATCCCTGCTAAGAGTCTAGTAATGGACATAGTTGTAGCTGGCATTCCCCCTAAGTATGGCATGCTCTTATCAAGATCATGGGGGGCCAAACTTCAGGGGAGCCTTCAAATGGACATGTCTTATGCCACCATCCCAGTTTTTAACCAAAACAGAAGATTATACAGGGAATCCCACATGAAGTACATGGTGAGCAACATAGATAAACCAAACAACTCTCCAATATATTCTATTCAATCAATTTTAGATTCTTTTATCTTGTACAATGAAGATGAAGTCACTCAACAAGATAAGGAAAACATATACCCAATCAGTTTATCAGAATAATCAGAACTTTCCTCAAATCAGATACAAAACATTGGCAATAAACAACAACAAGAAAATGAAAATGAGGCAAATATACTTTGGACAATAAATTTTGATGGATCTTGCAATAAAATAAGTGCAGGGGCAGGTGTATGTATTCAAAACACGAATCAGACTTATTCATATAAGTTATATTTTCCATGCACCAATAATATTGCTGAGTATGAAGCACTTCTCCTCGCCTTACAGTTGCTTAAACAATTACAAGCCCAGAAGATATCAATATTAGGAGATTCTAAACTTATCATAAGAAAAATCAAAGGAAAATACTCAGCCAAAATCCCAAGACTTAGAGAGTATCGAAATGCTACCCTTGATTTACTAAAGACCTTTGAAAAATGTGAACTCATTTTCATTCCTAGAGCACAAAACCATTTAGCAAATGAACTTGTTTTCAATGCCAACAACTGCCAAATACCTGAGATTAACAAACAACTTAGTGTAAAGGTAAAACACAGGCCTACAGTGCCTGATAACGAAGATCACTGGCAAGTGTTTGACTCTGACAAATACATAGATGATTTATTAAAATCAGAAAATGATTTTGCCATACCAATATCAGAAACCAACCATAAAGAAAATTGTTTGTATATTGAACAAATCCCAGAAGTTGAAATAACACATTCGACTGATATGAATCACTGTGAGAATCATTTTGAAGCAGAATTAATAGACAACGTAAACCAGGAAGACTTGGAAGTTTTATAATGCAACAGTGATACAATTCCAAGAGGTCTCACACCTTTAGAACACCTTTTTGACTTTAATGATGTAGCCAAAGAACCAAGAATGGAGCCTGTGGAAACAGATGTAGAGGAACATAACATAGGCAGCCTAGCAGAACCCAAGATGATTAAACTGTCCAGCACTCTCCCAGCTCACATAAAATTGCAATACATAGAGCTATTCAAAGAGTTTAAAGATATTTTTGCTTGGGCATACAAAGATCTGAAATCTTATGATACTAGCATCATTCAACACAAAATTCTTTTGAAGGAAAATCAAAAGCCTTTTAAACAAAAACTAAGGAGAATAAAACCTATTTTATTACCTTTAGTTAAAGCAGAAATTGAAAAGATGCATGATGGTGGGATTATAGTACCAATTAGATATTCAGAGTGGGTATCAAACTTAGTTTCTATTAGAAAAAAGATAGGGGAAATCAGGATCTGTATTGACTTCAGAAATTTAAATAGAGCCTCCCTAAAAGACAACTACCCCTTGCCCAAGATGGACCATATACTTCAAAGTGTAGTTGGGTCAAAAAGGATATCACTCTTAGATGGGTTCTCATGTTACTACCAGGTGTTAGTGCTCCCAAGTGATCAACTCAAAACTGCTTTCACTACACCTTGGGGCACCTTTATGTATGTCAAAATTCCTTTCGGTTTGATGAATGCAGGGCCACCTTCTAAAGGGCCATGGACATAGCCTTCTCTGAATACATTGGCTATTTAATAATCATTTACCTTGATTACATAACTGTTTTCTCGAAAACTGATGAAGAACATTTGATTCACTTGAGAAAACTTTTTGAGAAGTGTAGGAAATTTGGCTTGCCTTTGAATCCCAAGAAGACACTCTTTGGTCTCCAAGAAGGTAAACTTCTTGGTCACATAATTTCATAAGAGGGAATCAAAATATACCCTAAAAGGATAGATGGCATATTACAAATCAGCCATCTAAGAAGCCTCAAAGAATTACAATCTTTCATTGGAAAGATTAATTTTATGAGGAGGTTTATCCCCAACCTTGCTGAGCTATTAAAAAACATTACAAACATGCTTAAGAAAAATTTAGGTGTAAAATGGACTTTACCAGCTAAATAATCATTTGAACTGGTCAAACAAGCTCTTACTCAAACACCAGTCTTGATTAGTCCATATTTCACCAAAGACTTCTATATCTTTTCTTTTGCATCTGAGCATACAATGGCTGTAGTTTTACTTCAAAAAAATGACTTGGGGCAAGAAAAATCAATATCCTTCTTTAGTAGGGCCTTAAGGGATGCTCCTCTCAAATATAACATCATGGAGAAGCAAGCCTTAACATTAGTGAAAGCATTAAAGGACTTTAGAGTCTACATTCTACACTCAAACGTAATTGCTTTTGTTCCACATACTATTGTCAAGGATATTCTAAGTCAAGACCCTGATGGTAAAAGGGGAAAATGGATTGCAACCATTCTTGAATATGACTTAGAAATTAGGCCCACCAAACTGATTAAAGGGCAGGGATTAGAAAAACTTATGGTTGAATCAAACTTCCAAGCACTAGATATGAATATGGTAGATGTGTTGGAAGAAGTAGAAGAATTCACTGCTCCTTTCATTGAAGAAACATTTCTGAATTCTCCTTGGTATGCTGACATTATTTATGTGCTTTTGTATTTGAATGCCCCTCCTTCTTTATCTAAAACTAAAGCTAGATTTTTGAAACAAAAAGCTTTAAGTTATTGCATCTTAGATGGGGTATTATATTGGAAAAATGCTGTTGGAATTTTTCTTAAATGTTTACTTGAAGATGATGCAGAAAAAATAATGCATGAGCTGCATGAAGAAGAATGTGGAGGACACCTCTACTAGAAGACCACAACAAACAAAATTCTTAGATTTGGTCACTATTGGCCCACCCTTTTCCTAGATACTTAAAAGTTAGTCATGTCTTGCCATAAATGTCAAATTTTTGATGGCAAAAGAAAACTCCTTCCCTTACCATTACATCCTATCAGTGTTGAGACACCCTTTCAACAATGGGACTTGGACTTCATTGGGGAAATTCACCCATCTTCCTCAGCCTAGCATAAGTGGATCCTCACTGCCACTGACTGCTTTACCAAGTGGATAGAAGCTATACCATCCAGGAATGCTACTGACTCAGTCATTATCAAGTTCCTTGAAACAAATATCCTATCCATATTTGGTTGTCCTAGAAAAATCATAACTGATAATGTTGTTGCTTTTAAGTCCAAAAGAATGGTTGATTTTTGTCACAAATACCACATTACCTTGGGCCATTCTACTGCCTATTATCCCCAAGGAAATGGATCAGATGAATCCTCCAATAAGAGCCTCATCAATATCATTAAAAAGCTATTGGAGCATAATCATAAATCATGGCACAGTAAACTGGTTCATGCTTTATGGGTTGACAGATTAACTACCAAAAAGTCAATAAATATGTCCCCCTATCAGCTGGTCTATGGCATGGATGCAGTCTTCCCCACCTCATTAGGAGTTCCAGTCATGAAACTCCTTCAAGAAGTGCAGATTGAAGAGAATGATATGCAGAGGAGAATCAACCAAACAATCCATTTATAGCAGACTAGAGAGGAAGTCTATGAAAGAACATAGTTAGTCCAAGAAAATATAAAGAAGCTATTTGATAAAAAGACTAAGACAAACAATTTCCAAGTTGGAAATGTTGTTCTTAAATGGGATTCGAGAAGAGAAGAGAAGGGAAAGAATGGCAAGTTTGAGAACTTGTGAAAAGGACCCTATATTATTCATGTTGAAAGGGGTCACAATGCATTTTTCTTGAAAGAACTGAATGGAGAAGATTTACATGGAGGTCCTGTCAATGGAAGGATGCTTGAGCATTACTTCTGCCAAGAGTCATGAGTTTCAAAGCATTTTATTTTCCATTGTAAATATCATTGTTAAACATTGTAATCAAAGTTAGAAAAATAAAAATACAAAAACAATAGAAAAGAAAAAGAGCACAGATTGTAAAAGAAGAAAGGTACAACCCCATACCAAAAAGAGAAACAAAGTCTGAAAGTGTGCAAGCTCAAATTCCACTCCTAAAAACACATTTCTAGTTATTTGTACAACCTAATCATGACTAATTAGCTTTTTCAATTTATTGCTGATAGTTTAGTAGATCAGATCAGCCAAACAGCATAATCTTGGCTTATCAGTAAGGTAGATTAGGATAGAAAAACAAAGGTTCAAACAAGCTCAAAATATGAACCTATGAGATTGATGAAAAAATGGTTCTAAATAAACTCAAAACTTGAACCAGGAAAGAAATATAGACAGCTCAAACAAATTCAAAATCAGAGCTGAAGAAAAAGAGAAGGATGGTCTTAAAACTTTTAGATCTTACGCCTTCATAATTTTGTTTTAAAGTTTCTGCAAATTTTAATCTATGTGCATTTTGTTTTTATGCCATAGATCAACAACAAGTTAGACTGTTCAATCCTAGCTTGTTTTCTTTTAAATTTCTGTCTTTGAATTTAGAGAATAAAATTCTATCAGACAGTCTAATCTTGACAGACAGTAGTTAGGTAGAGAAACTTATGGAATCAATTGTTTAAAACGAGTTCATGGAGGAATAAGATTAGACTTAGAATATTTTTTTGTTTTTAAAAAGAATAAAATGTTGTTGAAGAAAATTTTCCAGTCTAAATGCACTCTGAAAAGAAGAAAAAATGTTAGGATTATTAGGAATGGGTAGGTAGACTTGTTGTTTTGACAAAATTCCATTGTTCTAAAATTTCCGCAGAGATCATCAAAAAGAAAGATTGCTGCCCAATGCATTAAGGCACTGGTTTAATGAAAGCCAGAGATTTGTAGTTGAGGATTCTAGACACCTAAAGAACCAACTATCTTCCCCAAGTGGAGCCACTATTAGCCACTGATAAAATCTGTTATACCAAGAAGTGGCTAATTTTGTTCTTCACAAAACTCCAAGATATAATTTCCTTTGAGAACCTATCATCCCTGAAGTTTTTATGAGGATAAATAATTCTTTAGTTAATCTTCATTGCTGTTTCCCTTAAAAAAAAAAAAAAATTATGTTGTTTACTAAGAGAAGAAACTGCTCAAGAGTCCTCATTTTCTCTCATTTTCACTTCTTCATTTTCCTTCTTCATTTCATCCATAACCCTTCCATTTATCTCTTATTCCTTCAAATTTCCCTTTTAAAGCCTTGTAAAATCCCTTTATAGGGCTTAAAATCCCTGTTTCACTCTTATCGAAACCCCCAAAATCCTCTGAAAATCCTTAAAAAATCCTAAAAAACAGTCTTATTGCATTAAGTCTTTAAGCCCCTTTGGCTTTAGCCCTAGCTCCTTTTCCTGCATAAAACCCGAAGCTGCGACCAGCGCTAAGCCTCAATCGCAATCGCAAATCGGAGTTTCTATTTTAACGTTTTCCATTTTTTATTTTAAAAAATCCCCGATGTGATGGGTTTTTCCTCTCCACCCTGGATCCAATCTCCACCATTGATTTTTATAAATCCAACGGCCAGTGCTAAAGTCACATCGGGCCCATAATCTTCCTCTGTCACCCCTCCGATTAAATCTCCACCATCAATCTTACTCCCAAATCGAAGGTTAGCGCGTAATCGCATCGCATCATTTCTTCATTGTGTTCCCCTTCCCCTCCTCGGATTGAGATCTTGCAATCCAATCTGGACCGTCGAATCCACAAGAACCGACGGCCCAGACTAATCATAACTCCGCCCATTTTTCTCCACATTTATCCCTCAGATTAAATCTCAACCGTCGATTTAACTCCCAGATCCGACGGTCAATATGTAATCGCATCGCGAATTTTCTTATGTGCCTTCCTCTCTCCTCCACCGATTGGCGATCCCACGATTGGATTTGGACCATCCATTTCATAGATCCGACGGTCCAGATTAAAACCTGACTTCCTCTGTTATCTCATAAAACCCCGCAGTGTAAATCATTTGGTGAATACCCATCGTTGATCTCTGCAGATCAACGGTCCACAATCACCCAAGCTCCGCCCGACCCCTGCCTCATATTTCATTTCATTTGCCCTACGAGTAAATCTGGGTCGTTCATTCTGAACATCTAACGGTCCAGATTAAACCTGGTAGGCCCAACTCCTTTGGGACCTACCTCCCCATCAATAAATCTTGACCGTCCATTCCCTGATCCAACGACCCCGATCAAAACCACCTTAGCTTTCCCAACCGTTTTTCGCCTGCGCATCTCGTCTTATCACGCTCTCATCTCCACCGTCAAATCTCCCCGCCTTTCATCCAACGGCCAAGACTCTATATCATGTAAATCTGAGTCCGAAAGTTAATTCCTAAAAATTACGCGATATGGGCGGTTTCTAAAGGACACATGTCGGTCAGGGACCCATATCGCGTTTTTTTTGGGAAATTTTAGAAACCGCCTCTTAACCGCGCGACACCAATGGTTTTTATGGCTGAAATCACCTTTCTCATTTCCATTACATTTTCTTCGCCGTTGATCTCTGAGATCTAACGGTCCCAGTTTAATCTCGCCGTTAGTTCATCGCCCTCCACCCATCCTCCAAAGGACTTCATCAATGTATCTCTGTCGTTGATCTCTGTTGGCTGATCTAATCCGACAGCCCAGAATCTTTCCGAAACCCCAAATTTCATTCAAACCCATTTTGCCTCCGCCAAAGGTTTTTCTCCCCATTTCATTATATTTTCCTCCATTTCATTACAATATTACCCCTTTGCATTTTATAAATCCCGATTGATCTCAACCATTGATAAATCTGATCTCATGTCCCGGACTTAATCGACCACCATTTATTCAACCGCCTCCCCATGTGACCCCAGTGTTGAGCTGCTAATATGACCACTTTTTAACACCTATTTCATCCATTTATACTCTTCTTTATCATGTAATTTATCATAATTTATCATATAAATCCATTTTATAATTATTTATGCTCTTATGGATAAATATTATTTCTTCTCATTTATTTTTAATAAATTGATGATTATGATGCATAATTTTATCAATGATGGTTTAGTAATATATTTTGTAACAACACTCACCATTTTAGCCTCCAAGATATTTGCTAGATTGCAGATTTGATCTCCAGCACATCATTCAATATTCTAACTCAGAAATTCGCTGGAATAAGAAGTGACAGTTTTGCGGTTGATATTCTGGGCAAATGGAGAAGAATCTAGAAAATCTGGAACATAGGTTTTGTCCAGAACGGACCGAATTAACTTTTGTTAAGAATGGTTTGCCCAAATTAGGCATGTATTGAAAGAAACTAAAGGTTATCTGAGCATGATTTTCTCAGATTTACTGTTGCGGTCGTCTTCCAAATTATCTCAGCTGCAAATCCAAATTTGACTTGTTCCTATTGAAAGATTGATGGAAATATCTTTTATTGCTGATCAAGTTGTTGGGGACAATCCAATATTGTTATGAGGGATCATATTTACTATTTAATTTCTCCTCTTTCTGATTATAAAAGGAGAGCATGTATTATGTATTGGGAGGATGATTATTGAATTTCTTTTGTAACTTTGTAATTTCTTAACTCTCGTGATCAGAGTATGACTGCTATAAATGTTGTTTATGTCTGATTAATACAAGAACGTGTTGCCGTTTAATTTATTAACTCTGGAGTAAAGCCCAACGACGCTTCACTGGTGGTTACGGGCCCAGCCCTGGTGGATCGATCTGCTGGTTGTATCATTACCTTTCAATTATCATCGTGTGATAGTTTGTATTTGTTTTCATTACATTTGCAAGTTAATTGGTTTGCTGTTTCATTGCTTATTTGATATCAGTGTGTTATATTAACGAATCGCATTACTATTCCTTTATGATTTAACAAGAATCTTAATACCATATAATTTATCTTGTTAATACCTTAATAGAGCTTCGTTGTTCTATTTCCATTATTGTTTCATTTCATTGGCTGTTCCAATTGATTGTTGTGCCGTTTGACTGTTATTCATTTGTAGATTGTTGTTCAATAAAATTTGCCATTTGATTCCATTAGTAAAGAGTTTGCTGTTCATTTAAATTTCCGTTAAATTCTAGAACTGTTGCTCATTTCAGTTGATTAATTGCAAAGAGTTTGGTTTTGAGAGCTTTCCTAGTTTCCTTTCATTAGCAGCACTTAGTTCAAGATTTATTTCCATTCAATTGCTTTAAAACAGGATCATCAACTGTAAAGAATACTGGTTATTGCTCCCACGTTCTCAGATTGATTATCTTGTTGCATCAATTTCTAGAGGAAAAAGTTATCATTACTATATCCTTGATTGATGTTTACTAAGTGAATGAATGGATTTCAGAGCATTTGAGTTTATGTTATTGTAGTTATATTTCTTTTCCAAGCATCCATTTACTCTTGTATTTAGAACATTGTACTACATATTACAGGGAATTACTCTTAGATTGAATTGTAGCCTCAGATAGAGTACACTCTTGAGATAAAAAGTTGTTCTTGGATTGATAATTAATGTGAGATAAATAGGTGTTAAAAAGATACCTTTTATACCTCAACATTTTGGTGCTGTTGCCGGGGAGAGTGTATGCCATTTAGAAAGAGTGATGCATATTTGATTTTTTCTTCTTGCAAAGAATTGGGTATTAAAGACAGAAGGTAAGAACCTTCACATCAAGCAAGGAACACACTTGTTCACTGGCCCACTTCACAGCAGAATTGAGTGAAAGTTTAAGGTAGGAATGAATATGCTTGCGTTTTTTTGAATTTTAGAGGTAGAATTTAAAAAAAAAAACTTGTAATTCTACTCGAGTGGTGATGTAAGCACCACCCATTTCACTAACCAAATGACAAGAACATTTGAAGGGGGGTCCTCAAAGAAACACATGAAGAACATATTCTATTATGGTAAGAAATGGCTCACATTGAAACTTTTGAATTCCCTATCAAAGATCTAGGAGGAGTGACACAAATGCACATAATTCCCCCATTGTCTCTACCAAATTTTCATGGTTTGACAAATGAAGATCCAGATACATTCTTATTTGAGTTTGAAATACTTTTTAGAGGATATGATTATTGTACTAATGATCAAAGGTTGAAAGTGTTTCCTCTTACTCTAAAAGGAGTAGCTCTCTGATGGTTCATGAGCCTAGGAGGGAACTGCATCCAAACATCAGAGGACATGAAGAACATATTCTTGAAGAAGTACCAAGACTATTGCAAATCCAATGAAGATATTTTCGGTATGATACAAGGGGAAGATGAAATCTTGGAGGACTATGTAGATAGATTTCAATATAACCTTCAAAAATCAAAGCATAAGCATTTGGAAAAAGAGATCTTGAAAACACTCATTCTTAAAGGAATCAAAGATGAATTTTTAGAACTCTTAAATCTGATAGGAAAAGGTGATGTTTTTCAGTTATCATATGATGATGTTTATGAGTTGTGCATAAGGTATTCAAGAGGAATTTCCAATGCTGGTAAGAATTCTAGAGAAGTTTCTTCTTTATTTTCCAAATTTACTACAAGAATAAGAGACATAAGAGTTGAAATCAATGTTTTATTTGAAAATTTTAAATATGATTTTATTAGCTCTCTAAATTCACAATTGAATGTTTTGCAGGTTCAGAAAAATAAAAAATTTGATGAAGTGTTTTGCCCTCATAACCGAAAGGAGCATCCCATAGACAGTTGTTCTTCCTTATCTAGGATGAAAGTAGCATGTCAAAGAGATGGGGAAGCTGCAACAAGGTCAAAACCATGGAAATCATGGCCTACAGGTATGGTTCAAAACACTTCCTCTCCAATCTCTTACTTGCATAATTCGTTATGGAATACTCATA
The DNA here is from genome assembly GCA_034641835.2 of Pinus albicaulis. Classification (NCBI taxonomy): domain Eukaryota; kingdom Viridiplantae; phylum Streptophyta; class Pinopsida; order Pinales; family Pinaceae; genus Pinus; species Pinus albicaulis. The sequence goes on along the minus strand of MU968478.1, from coordinate 39,259 downwards.
TGTTAGGGCAGCCATGCCAATCTCAATATAACTACCACCAATCTTGTCTACAAGTTTGGCATGGTTCATCTTGTGATTGCATGACTACTCTCCCTCATCTTGTAGCACAAACACATATTCCAGCTCTTCCACAACACCTTGCTTACCTATCAAAATCATCCACTCAACCCAATCAACTACATCATCAAGAGGCTCCATTCCCTACACAATTTCCTGCTCAACTCATTCCACACCCTCACCATAATAAACCAGTACAACATGCTTACAGTGTTGAACTGCAAAATTCACCCACCCTTCCCACCCATTCTATCTCACATGCACCATTGGAGAAAACTTACACTGAGACACAGAATGTATCAAATCCAAAAATTGTAGAAGTTATGAAAGAAAATGAGGTTTCTTCTAGTTTGCACCAACAAACCATTTTAAAAGCTCAAGAACTTCATGATACAATGACTATGGGAAATCAAGAAAGTAAATGATACATTGAAGATTGGTTTCACTTCATTTGTTTGCAGCATCATTCCATGCTTCAACAATTTTTGGCACCATCTTTTCAAGGGAAGTTGGCTTCTCATACCCTAATTTTTATTAACATGCATTTTTAAAATTTGGGTATGTACATAATTGAAGCCTTATTTCAAAAATGGTTACACTGAAAATACTCTTATATGTAATCATATTCATTTTCCAAATCATAGTAGGCTAGTGAAAAAATAAAATATATAAGGAAATAAAATAAACACATTTTTTTATTTTTGTAAAAATAGTTGTTTTTGTTGCAACACGCTGTGGAAATCAACATCGATGATAAATATTCTAATTTATTTGTGTATGTAGATGAATTATATTTCAAATAAAAATTATACAAACACTTATATTCATTTTTATCATCAATATGGAAAAAGTTCTTGAATACAATTTTTTTTGGCTTGCGGGCTTGATGAAATTTTTGAAAACACAGTTGGGACAGTCATGTTTTGAGGGACCAAAAGTGAATATTTTTAAAAAAAAAATTTATCCTAAGTATATTTTGATTTCTAATTTCCAACCCAATTTGAATCACTCCATTTGGATTTGAAACGAAAAAGTTAGAACCAAAACATTGACAGGGATTCTAGTAGGCAGCTCAGGAACAGAGTTGGGACAGTCAGTTTTTGGAGACCTAAATGAATATATTTTTAAAACATGTTTCTATAGTATATTCATCTATGAATATATTTTATAAATCAATTTTAATCACTCAATTTCTATATCGTATGAGGAATTTATGACCAAAATACTGACTACTTATTATAAATCAGCACTCTTGAAACTCTGTTTTCTCGGCTGTTCACTAGCGTATTTGACCCATAAATTATTCTTCTCTTCAAAAATTGTTTATATTGGAGATAAATAAATGAATCTAATTTCATTTCCAATTTGAATCAGCTTAATCCATTATCAAACGAAAACTTTATTCTTGAAATATCAACTGTTGGTCGGAGCTGGAAAATCGAAAATGACTTTATTATGCAGGTTGTTCTAAGAAAATTTGACATATCATAGCATTGAATTTTTAAAACTTGTTTCTATTGGAGATAAAAAATTTAATTAGCTCTCATTTGGCTTTGGAATCACTCAAATCGGATGAAAAAAAAATAATTTATAATTGAAACACTGCTGGTTAGCATGATTGGCCACTGCTCTCCCGCAGGTAATAAATTAATTTTAATTTGTCTGTGGATTTGTTCTACAGAGTAACTACTTGTTATTTTTTTGCATAATTATTGGATTAGGGGAGCCGTGCACCTCTCTTTCTCCATGATTTAATGTTTTATTGCAGGTAGACACTCGTTTTTTTACAGGTCTTAGGAAAACAAAGAAGGTCAATTTATGGACGAGCGATTCTTGAAAGAAATTTTAGTGAAACAAGGGCATTTCATCAAGTTCATTACCTAACAGATTCATAACAAGAAGAAATGAAGAATTGGTTTCCATTTGAAGATTCATGTCACTGTTGCCAAAACATTTTTCAAAAATATCATTTTTTTTCCATTGACAGATTGATATTCCCTTAGGAAATAACATCATAGCTGTTGTAACTTAATAAAGTGTTTTTTTCTTTTCTGATTTCTTTTATGTTTTTGTGTTTCAGGTGTTTCTCCCTTCAAATTATAGTTTCCGCTCCATTGACGATTGCACAATAATGACCCCACCATGCAAGTTTCAGGAGGCAATTCTTCGGCAGCACAAATTCTGTAAAAATTTACTTTTTCTTTAGACCTGTACATAAACTTTCCTTTCTAAGTTGATTAGATTTGCTTGACAATGGATTTTTTCTTTGCTCTATTTTTTTTCCTTTGCTGTTCCCTACAGCAATTTCTGCGTGCATTCTTTGCTGTTCCCTATAGGTAACAACACTTTTTTGTGTACCGTTATTTTTCATGTTGTTCCTCTTAAGGAATAGCTGCTGTTCCTTTTAAGGAACAACAATCGTTCCTCTTAAGCTTTGATGTTCCTTTCAAAAGGAACATGTTTTTTTTCTGACTGTTCTTGATGTTCCTTTTAAAAGGAACAACATTTTCGCTGATTGTTTTTGCTGTTACTTTTAAAAGGAACAACATTTTTGCTGGTTGTTTTTGTTGTTCCTTTCGAAAGGAACAACATTTTCATGGATTATTTTTGTTGTTCCTTTCCAAATGAACAAAATTTTTTGAGTGAAATTTTCTTGTTTTTGAACAACATTTTGAGGACTTTTCTGAAATCTTCATGACTCTTTGAAAGGAAAACATACAATTTATGCAAGGATACACAAATTAGGGGTTACTGGAATCAACAAATCAAGAGAAATTGTAATTTTTAAGAAATTGTTTTGTAGTGATAAGAAAAGGAAATGACACAACCATCTATATCACTTTGCTGTCTTTATTTTCACTAAAATTAATATGATCGGTTATCTTTATCATGTTGGTTCTTCCCTAAATCTTCATAACTCTCTTAGATTTTTATTTATTGAATAAGAATAATGGCATACTTTCTCTATTGAGATATTCATACTTCTTCCACCATCCCTACTCTTAAGGAGTGTTGAGCTATCCTCTATACATAAATAGGGAAGTGCTACATGAAAAAAAATCTCTATATGATTACTAATAATTCTATGATATGGCAGATGGAGGATAGGGGGTCTCATCAAAATCCAGCCTACCATGATCATAAGGGAGTAGTGAAGTGGCATTCCCATTATGGCCACCACACCAGGGATATGATCCAATGGACAAATCAGAAAAATAAAAAGTCCTTGGAACAAGAGCTCTCATCACGAGCCGACCTGCCCACCTTTCCCTCCTTCCTGGTGAATAGCATTGTGATTCATCTGGTTCTCAAGCCAGCATAGTGGCCTCCATCATGACCTCACACAACACTTCGCTAGGCATAAATAAAGGATAATGGATCCAAGGATGAGAAAGCAACTTTGTCAAGGTTATAGATACCTGTGGGCAACATAGCTCTGCTAATGGTATTGGAGTCATATTTTTCACAAATCAATAGTAATGATAAACCCTTTTCTTATATCTTTATCTAATATCAAATGAGAGTATGCTCCTAAACCCTTTGTTCGGAACCTCTTATGCATGAAATTTATTTATAAATCAATCATAATGGTTTATATGGATAATGAACGCATAAGTACTTTTTCACATCAGTTGTCATTTTCCCTTATTTTCGAATCATTACATAAACATTTCCATGTCTACTCACGATTTTAAAATATGCATTGATTTCAGTAATGCGATAATTTGTTGATCATATCATAAGTATGTATGTCTTTCCATGCTGTACAATTGATGTGCAGTATGCTGCTCTTCTATTTGCTGATTTGCCACAATATTCATACTGCATTTCTACAGAAGTTTTTTTGATTGAGCTTTTGGCATACATCTTATCTGTTTCTCTTCAAAATTAACACTGTGGATTCAAGAAAATTGCATGCAGAATCGTGATTTGGTTACAGGAGAACAAAAAATATGGGGGGAACTTCTATTACAACTAACAACAAAGGCTCGCGCAATTCGCGAATGCGCACAATTCTTCAGACATGATGTGCTTGCATGGCTTCCACCTTTTGCATCACTTTTAGTATCCGCTCAACCTACGTCAGCTTCAACAAAGGCCAATCCCTACATGTCATTCCACATTTTTTTCGGAGGTAACACTTGAGGTAAAATAGCATAATTTTCTGATTTATTACGAATTTAGGAGAATTTCATGAAAATCCATTGAACATTATTTATCATCATTCATTCCACATCTTTACCACTTCCCATTTTTTTAGAGACATATCATCTTTCAGTTTGGGGAAGTGTTACTTTCTTTCATTTCTTTCTTATGACCATGTCAGTGATATTCTTTATCATCCATTGATATTCTTATTCATTCTCAACACCTCCCTTATTCCATGTTGTTTTACACCAAGCATCGATTTCAACAGATTGTAGCAACCACCTCTCTTTGTTTTCTAGCATTGCATGAGGACATGCTAATTCTTCAGTTTGGGGGAGGAATTGCTACACATGATGGATGTTTTCTACTTTATTTCTCGTTTAAGTCATACAATTTCATTTTTATACAGTGCAGAAATTGATTTGCATATATCTTTAAAACTATGAACTGAATTCTTGTGATTTCTGGATAACAAAGAGGTATCATTAAAATACACAAATCCAGATAATTTCACACTAAATTAGTTAATAAAATTTCGAAAATTATGCACTATCACCTACAACCATTTTGTTTATATCTCATGATCCGTGCATCAAAACGATCTGATTTTTGAGAAAATGGTTAATGAAGTTTGTTGTTACTTATGTCACATCTTTCTGCAACTTCATATACATATAGTTGAACGTCAACTGTAAAAATTGTTATGCTTTCATCAAGATTGTTAAAATTGAATATTCATTATTTGAGGAAAAATTCATTTGTTTCATCCATTTCATGAGTTGGAATGAACAATTTTTTTGCTTGGTTAACACATGGGTTTTTTTTCTTTGGGTTGCATGAGGACATGCAATATATTCAGTTCTGGGTTGCATGAGGACATGCAATATATTCAGTTTGGGGGTATGTTGAGCCGCTAATATGACCACTTTTTAACACCTATTTCATCCATTTCTACTCTTCTTTATCATGTAATTTATCATAATTTATCATATAAATCCATTTTATAATTATTTATGCTCTTATGGATAAATATTATTTCTTCTCCTTTATTTTTAATAAATTGATGAATATGATGCATAATTTTATCAATGATGGTTTATTAATATATTTTGTAACATCGCTCACCATTTTAGCCTCCAAGATATTTTCTAGATTGCATATTTGATCTCTAGCACATCATTCAATATTCCAACTCAGAAATTCGCTGGAATAAGAAGTGACAGTTTTGTAGTTGATATTCTGGGCAAATAAAGAATAATATGGAAAATCCGAAACATGGGTTTTGTCCAGAACGGACCAAATTAAATTTTGTAAAGAATGATTTGCTCAAATTCGGCATGTATTGAGAGAAACTGAAGTTTCTTTGAGCATGATTTTATCATATTTACTGTTGCGGTCGTCTTCCAAATTATCTCAGCTGCAAATCCAAATTCGACTTGTTCTTGTTGAAAGATTGATGGAAATATCTTTTCTTGGTGATCAAGTTGTTGGGGACAATCCAATATTGTTATGAGGGACCATATTTACTATTTAATTTCTCCTCTTTCTGATTATAAAAGGAGAGCATGTATTATGTATTGGGAGGATGATTATTGAATTTCTTTTGTAACTCTGTAATTTCTTAACTCTCGTGATCAGAGTATGACTGCTGTAAACGCTGTTTATGTTTGATTAATACAAGAACATGTTGTCGTTTAATTTCTTAACTCTGGAGTAAAGCCCAACGACGCTTCACTGGTGGTTACGGGCCCTGCCCTGGTGGATCGATCTGCTGGTTGTATCATTACCTTTCAATTATCATCGTGTGATAGTTTGTATTTGTTTTCATTACATTTGCAAGTTAATTGGTTTGTTGTTTCATTGCTTATTTGATATCAGTGTGTTATATTAACGAATCGCGTTATTGTTCCTTTATGATTTAACAAGAATCTTAATACTGTATAATTTATCTTGTTAATACCTTAACAGAGCTTCATTGTTCTATTTCCATTATTGTTTCATTTCATTGGATGTTCCAATTGATTGTTGTTCTGTTTGACTGTTGTTCATTTCCAGATTGTTGTTCAATAGAATTTGCCATTCGATTCCATTAGTTAAGAGTTTGTTGTTCATTTACATTTCCGTTCAATTCTAGAACTGTTGTTCATTTCAGTCGATTAATTGCAAAGAGTTTGGTTTTGAGAGCTTTCCTAGTTTCCTTTCGTTAGCAGCACTTAGTTCAAGATTTATTTCCATTCAATTTCTTTAAAACAGGATCATCAACTGTAAAGCATACTGGTTATTGCTCTCACGTTCTCAGATTGATTATCTTGTTGCACCAATTTCTAGAGGAAAGAGTTATCATTATTGTATCCTTGATTGATGTTTACTAAGTGAATGAATGGATTTCAAAGCATTTGAGTTTATGTTATTGTAGTTAGATTTCTTTTCCAAGCATCCATTTACTCTTGTATTTAGAACACTGTACTACATATTACAGGGCATTACTCTTAGATTGAATTGCAACCTCATACAAAGTACACTCTTGAGATAAAAAGTCGTTCCTAGATTGATAATTAATGTGAGATAAATAGGTGTTAAAAAGATACCTTTTATACCTCAACACCTAGCAAGAAATCCTCGCCGTTGGTGGCTTTCATTCAACGGTTATGATCTAACCTAAACCTCCAAAGCAGTTTTAACCTTATCCCGCAGGTTTTTTATAATTTTGTTTGTTTGTGCAGGTTTTAAATGGTTTTTCCATTATTTTTCAAAGGCCGGGGATGACGATCCCTTAGGCCACTATTCATGAAGGGGATCATTTTGCAGGGTTTCACATCATCTTTGTCTGTGCTTCATCAGCACTGGCGACATTATAAAACCCTCTGTAACGCCTGCACAACAAAACACAACAAACATTAATCAAGCAAAGAGTATCAGTATCCAGCGATGAAATCAAAGCAGAAACATGTTTGAAGATTGCTAATACATTTTTTGAAGGATTAAGGCATAAACTCAGAAAATCAATTCCCTGATCCACAATCAACAGAGTATGAAGACCCGAAGACAGAGATTAAGCTAGATTAAGCCTAAAACACATAACTAAAGTAAATTAAAGGTGTTTTAGGATAAAAAAAGGAAATATATTAGTTCGAGAAGCCTCCACTGCCACATCAGGGGCTAATTGAATCCCCCAGCTACCAAAAGAGCCACCTGCAGCCTCAAAGAAATCAAAGAAGGCCTACTTATTGCCGAAACAGAAGATATTTGCATAAAGACACTTGAACAGTTATTACCAAAGAAAGAAAAAATTATAAAAGCTGTCAGTGAAGTTATTGTAAAGGATAAATAGGCCTCGAAGTCCACCTTTTTTCCCATTAAGCCTAGAATAGCAGAAGTAGAGTTGTAAATGAAATACATTCCTGCCTTAAGCCTTGCATGGTTTTCAAAGCTAGGAGTTGCATTTAGTGTAGAATTTATTACACTTCAATCCTAAAACTCTTCCACCTCCTCATTTCTTCTATAAATACTTCTGAAGAAGATGAGATACAGGTTGGTTGATTGTTCAATAGTTGTAATACTGAAACTCTCTGAAATAATACATAGTTTGTTTGAAGTTGAGGAAGAAATTGATGTCTTGGAAGCCTGATGATGTTGTTGCATGCTTGTTCTTGAGAAGGCTCTATCAATTGATCCATGATCTTGGATATTGGTGAAGTATTCTAAACTGTTTAGTGTTTTCTCCTGTTTTCATTTTGTTCCACAAATTCTTACTACAGTAGGATGAAAGTTTTAGACTAAGAAATGACTCCTAGAAGCACCTTAGACCTGTTCATCCTTCACTGTTTTATTTTTTCTTCTGTTGAGGTATTTTAGAGTCTTCAATCTCTCTCTTTAGTCCTCATGCTTGTTTATTTCTATAATAGTTCAAATAGTTGGTTTCAGCATGATTTATGGTTTTCCCTGCTTGTCTGCTGCCACTTGAAAGCTATTATTGAAGTCTACCTTTGAAGTACCATTGTTATAAGTTAGCCAAGGAGGTCTGTTTTGATCATGCCCTTTTTCCTTGCTTGAACAATTGTTTTGAAGGTATTTATACTTGTGATCATAGATGTTTTTAGGTGTTCCCTCTTCTATGACTGCAATTATCAGTGAATATTTCATGTTTTCTTAAGTCAGTTGAAATAAAATCTTTGAGAAAATAGGATGTGCTCCCGAATCTTAAATTTCATTTTAAAAGTTGTTTTGAAGTCATTATTTGCTTAAAGTGTGGTTTGTAGAATTCATGGTTAGCCCTGTCTATCAAATACCTCTTTATTGTTCAAGTTATGCTTTCATATTCCCTTTGTTGAGAATTCAAACTCTCTTTCCAAATCATTGATGTCCATCTCATTCACAAAACCAAAAGATCCTGTGGCCAAGTTAGATTTTCCCTTTGATATCCCATCTCCATTCATTAGTTTGTTATCAGCCTCTTCTTAACTCCATTGCCCAATCAATCTGATGTTTCTCCTTTCTACCTATCTTTCTTAGACCTTTCATGTTCTGCTATGTCATTCAACCAATCAAAAAAACAAACAAACACTTGCACTTAATAACTAGTCTAAAACCAATACCCAAAGAAAACAAGATAAACCTTTGCAAAACAAACATTTGAGAGATCCCTCTCTGAGAACAGGAGGACTAGATCCTGGAACTCTAAAGATTGGTTTGATGTTGCCTTGTCTTTTGATTTTCCAAAATATCAAAACACGGGACCCCAACAGCTTCCATGCATGCTTCTAGAAACCCTTAAGGGGTTTTCTCACCAAAATTGAGCATTTTTTGACATGATCTTGTTTTTTGTGATTTTTGGGCCTAATTGCACAAATTCATGGGCGCTGCCATTTTTGCTTGGAGCATCCTCAGCTGATGAAATTTATATTTTTGGATACATTAAATTGGAGGGAACATACTCAGAAATTTTCAAATCAAAAGAAGATGGTTTGATCCCTCAAAATGGCAAAAAACAGTCAATTTTTACCTTTCTGCCTCACATATCAGCAGGCGCGACACTCCTGGTTTTTTTTATTCATTTCACTTTTTGACAGACTTCCCAGAATCATTTTGAAAAAAATCAAGTAGATCTAGGAATTATACATCCAGGGCTTTCCAACGAGCCATCTCGGGCCTCATTTCAACATCGGGAAGTCCCTCAACAGTCCTCTGCAAGACAAACTTTTTTCTACTGCTACGTTCCTGTAGAATTTTGCTGAAAAGAAGTTTTATGAGTATGACTTTCCAAATGTGCGTTAGGAAAACTTATTTCATATGTCAGGCCTAAAAAGTGATTCCTTTTTGCTATTTTAATCCGAAAAGATATTTTTAGAGGATATTTTGTGCCTTGGACTTGGTAAGGCTTCAAGGACAGTTTTAGATATTTTTTTTTGGCCAATGGCCTTCTAGTTGCTCTAGGTGGGTTTCCTCCTCCTTGGCCTATATAATCCAAGAGGATTCATTGTAATCAGGAGGGAGAAATCAAGTTATAGAGAGAAATACATAGCACTATGAGCTTTAGAGAAATACTTGTTTTATGAAGTGGATGATCTCTTACTTGGCTTGATGGTGGAGGAGCATTGTGTGTAGGATACCATGGCTTGGTGAATGGTATTGTGTTTTTTATTTGTTATGTTTTCTTAGTTTCTCATACATGTTTTCATACTTCTTTCTTATTGTAGTTCAGTAAAGAATAATTTTGAGATATGCCCATGGAGGTACCTCAAATTTCCTAATTCATTGCAGCTTAAATGTTTTCATCTTTCTTGGTCATGTCAAAAAAAATTTAATTGCTCATTGGTTCACTAAGAACTTGTTAATTGTTTCATTAATGGTTATTATGTATGTTGTCTAGTATGATTCACGGTATGCCCTGCTTACTCATAGCTAATAAAAACTCCATTTCTGAAATCTCTCTCTGAATTATTGGTTGTTTTAGTTAATTCAAAGAGGTCTTGTTTCGATCTTGCCCTTTGTCCTTGCTTTGTAGTCTTAATTCAAAGTTCCCGATAGCTCAAGATGTGATGTTTAGGAGTTCCCTCTTTACAGATTGAGTTGTTTGTTAATCTTATTTTTTTTCCCAAAAGTCTAAAGGTGATTTTCCCAAAGTTAGAGGGTCTTATACTTCTATGTATCACTGCATTGTTTATTTTCTGCGTCTATCAGTTTGAGTTTCGTTCATAGAGATTAATGGTCAGCCCTAACTCATGAATGCTTGTTGTTTAACTATTTATGCTTAAAATCTCTTTGTCTTTCACAAACTTAATGTCCATCTCATTTTACTTTCACCCAAAGAATCCATTTACCTCGATTAAATCGGCCCTGCAGTAATACCTTGTCCATCATTAAGACAGTCTTGACCTTATCTGACCCCATAGCCTAGTTGATTTGATGAAATCTTTATCTATTTTTTCCTTTTGATTAGTTCCCCTCAAAAACCCAAAAAAAACCAAAACATACTTAACAACTAACCTAAAATCAAATATACAAAAGCAAACAAGTTTACATCCTTTGCATAATAGAGAGAGCCATCTCTGAGTCCAGGAAGGCTAGGTCCTAGGGCTCCAAAGCTTGGTCTGATGTTACCCTGTCATTTGTTTTACCAATCAGCCAAATTACGGGACTCCAACAATCAGCTTCATTTGGCCCAGTATATTGTTGGCTGAAAAATTCTTCTCTACCTTCTCCAACTTCTCAATCTACTTTTTGGCTATCTCATGGGCAATTTTTGATCTTGACTTTTGATCCCTCGGGATGCCTATCTGTGCCTCCAGCTTCTTTATATCCTGTGACTCGAGGGTCATACTTTCCATGGCCTTGAATAGTTGATTTATCCCACTGGATTCCCCAACACTTGCTGGAACAGCTGATGGAATTGATGAAATGGGCACAACTTTCAATGGGATGAGTGCCACTCGAGTTGCTTCTTCTTTCTCCTTCAATAACTTCTCCATATCGGTCTCCATTTGCTTGATTTGGGCAAACTATTCCATGACTAACTTCATTAACTCAACCTTCTGTGACTCATCTTCCTCAATGCCTTTAGCCAAGGGGTCTTCTGTTGCTAACATCTTGAGTTGTTTCTTGAGGGCTGCTATGTCAACATTCTTTTTATTCAAAACCTCCTCCATAACTTGAACATTAGTTGGGTCATACCCAAGCTTCACTATCAAAAATTCTAAAGATTTGATTCTTGAGTCCATTAGGGAAATTTTGAGGTCTAAAATGGGCCTCCTAAAAAAATGTACAACAAAAATAAACTTTATAATAACCAATATTATTCAAGATGATGATGTCAACCATGGGGGTGATTCAAAATTTTTTAAGTAAAAGGGTAGAACGATTAAAAAATAATAAAATAATAAAACTACTTTTTCGACTCGTATTTTCAACTTATCTCCCAAATTTTTTACTCTAATTTTGAGCAGGAGTACTTGTTGGGTGAAAAATTTAATTCCTCATCCAAGGAGTACCCATGTTGCATACTTTTGATGGACCCTGCTACACGAAAAATGAGAAATACATGAAAAAACGTGATTTTAATCACGTTTTTCATGTATTTCTATTTTTTCGTGTAGGAGAATCCATCAAAAGTATGCAACATGGGTACTCCTTGGATGAGGAATTAAATTTTTCATCCAACGAGGACTCCCACTCGAAATTTGGGTATAAAAATTGAGAGGTAAGTTGAAAATACGAGTTGAAAAGTAGTTTTTTCTTTTTTTCCCTCTAAAATTTGATAATGTAATCAAATCTTATTTTATTATTTCCACTATTATTTTACAATTTCCTTAGGAGGCCCATTTAAGACCTCAAAATTCCCCTAATGGTTTGGCCATAGTAGATATTTTCTCCATCTTGAGCTATGATTGGGTATTGTATAAAGATACCTGAAGTTTTGACAAGATCATGGCAGTACTTGTCAAAGTGGAGGCCACCATTTCTCCGGTCTTCTTGTGTAGTTCCATTTGGTCAATAGGATGGATGAAATTGGTACTGAACTCGAATGATGCCTTCTTATAATCTCCTACCCCTTGAGGCTGTGGGACTAGGGCTTCTAGAAATGCCATCTGCATCCTCCCTTTTTCAGTATTAAAGGCAGAAAATAGCCTGCTTTGTGAACTTGAGGTTTGATTCCAGAATTGGTTGTAGGTGTTAGTCTTCAAAACCTCATTCCTCAACTTTATCTCTTTGAATGTGTCAAAAAATTATTTTTTTTGGCTTTCTATGACAGGCATGGAAGTAGATTTCTGCAGGCCTTGTTGCTGAATAGACAATGTGGCTGAAGATATAGGGGAGTCCATTGTTTGACCACCTACTAGAGATGACATAGGGGTGTATATAATGTGAATCACTGTCTTCTGCTCTGATTCACCTCCTTGATCGATATCCATTTGAATTTTGGCCCTCTTCCTATATTTCAGTTTGAATTATTTGCTAGAGGTATCAGTCACCGAAGGTCACTGATCCTCTCTTGGCCTCTTGCTCCCTATCTCTTTCTTTTGCTCTTTCCCCTTGTATTATTTTTCTTCTGCACTCTTCCTTTCTTGTGGGGTTGGGGTTTGGATGCCTCAAGTGGAAATCACCAGCTCTTCATCCTCTTGCAGGGTGTTGGTCACCCATTCTGCTTAATTTTCATAATGATCTATTGCAGTCCTGTGTGTGTGGACATATGGTGTGGACTTGTTTTCCACCCTTTTCTTGGAAATGATCAATGCAGGGTTATAATACCAAGTGAAACTGTGGTTGAAACCCATCCCCTTCAGTATATTATCTGCCTCCTCTCCTGCTGCTCTGCTATTACAGATGAAAGGCCTAATTTGTGCCTTGATTTTGAACTAGGACTTATTCTTTGCAGAAATAAAGTGAAACTCATATGCATGTATCATTTTCCTTATATAATCCAGTGCAAAGACCCTCAAAGAGAGGAACTTTGGCAATTTTTAGGGGGATAGCTCACACCCATAGACTCAGATCTCTGTGTAATTTTGGTACAAGTACCAATATGTTGTCTTTACTTGATCTGTCAGCTGCATGGTTTTTCTCATTTCTTCATTTATCCTTGGGTCTGCTGCACTACTGAGTGTGCTGATGGTTGGACGCATAAATAGATCCAAAAAATCCTTGTATGTATAATTCTTCTTAACTTTAAATAGAAGAGTGGTCCATAAGATGAAATATTGAGGCTCAACATCTTCATTGACCTTGGTCATATGAAGTTGAAACCTGTTGGACTAGAAATAAACGAACATATACACCAATACAAAGGTGTATTTGAATACCTCCTTTGTATTAAACTTCAAGAATTGGTCCTGTATAGCATCATCCATGAATTGGGCATAGTTTAACATGACTGAGGGCTTGGAATCTGATGAAAGGATGGATAAAGATCCTATCATAGCCTCATCAACCCATTGGTCTATGTGTTACCCTAGCAGATATGACAAGACAATGACTATATGTTGGGTCTTGTCAAGGAAAATAGAAGAAGGATATGGGGGATTCTTTGTAGGAATTGGGGCATCAGTGGCCATGAAAAGTTGCAAAGTTTTGGCTATGCTGGCAAAGTCAAGCTTCTGATAAACTTCCCTAAGGGCTTCATAAGAGAAAGGAATTGTTTGTTCAGGAGTGGGGGCCTGCATCATCTGCTGGATGGATTGGGGATCAATAGAAAACAATATTTCTCTTGTTGGATTAACTATGGCTCTCTGGTTAATGTCATAACAAGACTAACATTTTCTGATGAACTCTGGGAAACTATGGGTTTTGGGAAAGATGTAAAAAGGTAATTGGGTCTCCCATAGGCCTATATCATCAAATTCTTCAAGGAATTTATCCTCGAGCCAACAGTAGACATCGAATAAATCAACGTATGACTCTGTGACGTGGATTTTATAGTCTTTTTCTGCCAGGGCTATATGATCTAAGTCTACTTGAGGGTAGACAATGGGGTTGAAAGGCTCCTAGTATTTCTTAGGAGGCATGGTTGTCTTCTGTAGCTTATTTCTCTTTGTGCAATGAAGAAGGGGATGAAAGAATAAGGGAGAAGAGAAGGGGAATTGCTACAAATCATCACTGGGGAAGGGAGATAATAGAAGGGGATTGCGATCAAAATATAACAGTTTAAAGAAGGACTGTGAACAATTCTTTTGATGAACAATGGCTTCTCTTCAACAATAGTCAATTGCGATTTCTCTGCAAATCTCTCCAAATATCTGCAAATCCAATACCTGCAATAATTTAACAAAATAAGAAAACTAAACTCTGCTTCAAACATGAATTCAATTTTTAAGTTGTGATTGGTGGACCGTTGAGTTGGCGCAGGTCAGTTGGATAAAATCCTGACCATTTATTGTGCAACGAGCTGTTGGCGGGAAGGGATGTGATAGGGTGGAGTGGACATGTTGGCGGTTGTGTATGTGGTGTAACGGTATAGGGAAACGATTGTCTGAATGGGTAAATGCACGATGGTTTTGTAAACAACGGAAATCGTTTTGGAGGGGGATGATGGCGGTGAACAATATCGGGGGGGTGGGTGCGAACAACTCTGGGAGTGACACATTGCAGGTTCGGTGGCATCAGATACCGCCCATTTCAGACCCCCCTTTGTTGTTAAAGTTCGGAGGATGAGGGGGGGCTGAAAGGAGATGAGTGTTGTTAGATGTGAAGCGATGTGTGGGGATGACGGAGAGATGGGGGTTAATTAATCATGGATGGGACGTGCAATGTGACGGTGGGGTTGGGAATTAATGGATGTCGGGGGTAATGTATAACTTACGATAAATGAAAATGTGAATTTTTAGAGGTTAGGAATAAAGGGAATAACATTATTTTTGGGACTTTGGTTATAATTAAGATAGAAAGTATGCCCAAATAATTTTGGAATATATTTCAATTTCCAAACTTTAGAATATAACCCCCTTTTCCAACCTTTTGAGTGTAAACACCCTCTGTTTCAACCTTCTTGCACCATAGGAAAAATTAAATTTTGATTTTGTACCTTGTAGAATAAACTTTACATTTTCCTTTCATTCTTTCTCCTTAACCTCTCTACCTAGCCAAACTATAAATCTAGCATTTTTTCTTCTTTTGTAGGGTGCATTTGGACTTGCATACCCTAAAACATTTTTCCTTTGAAATTATAACCTAACCCCTATCCATTATTTCTCCTACTGGTCCAGATTAAATTGTTGAACCAATTTAATTTATACCTAATCTACTGATATGCCAAGATAAAATAGTTTGTAAAATCCTCATTTTCTAACCAATCAACAAAATTTCAAAATTGTAGAATCATGCTTAAACTGTATGATTGAACAAACCTTTCTAAAGAGTAGTGGCATTTTGATTTGCAGCACTTTCAGAGCTATTCATTTTTTGTAGGGTTTTCTTTTCCTTTTTTACACCCTCTTTTCCTTCTTATTTTCATTTCTTTTTATATTCTTTGGAAATGCTTTGAATATTGAAACTTATATACAATATGAAAATCTGCAAGTAAGAAATATTCAGTCATCTTGTGATACCGTAAATTACAGGACTCTAACAGGTGGTCAGTGATATCTATCTGAATGAATCCTCACCCCTTAGTAGGTATTGGTTCCCATTGTGTCATGTTCCCTCATTAGATGGGGAAACTTCTAGTGAATTTGGCTCTTGGTGAGGAACTTACATTGGTGAAGAATCCAAGCTGCTTTGACAATCTAGTAGATTTTTATATTCTACTAAGGGTTCCCTTCATCTTATTATCTATGATTTGATCCACTATAGCCCAATCAATCTATTCATGATTTATTTTTATCGATACCAACTGCTCAAATGCCTCTAATGTTTCCAATAGAGGAGGAAAATATGGTCAAATCAACTCCACATCAAAACCTGGGTGCAAGCCAAGGAATGGCAGAATACTCAGTTCAAAAGAATTTTCATCCACATCATTTGTGATTGTGTAAGTCCCATATTAGAGTGTTTTGAGAGTCATGTGGTGGCATGTGAGGTGCTCTTTCTGTAAATGTAACCACACCTTATCACAAACTTGGAAATTGTGTGGACCCAAATGTTGGTCATTTCACTGCTTGTACAGTATTGGATTTCTGCAGGATATCATGAACATTTTGTTCAACAAATTTTACTTCTCTATATACCTTAGCTTGAGCATGAGAGAACTATTCTGGTGAAGATGTAATGGGAAGAGCTATATTAATGGAAGCCAAATGTTGGTACCCAAGCACACCTAAAAAGGACTATGACCAATAGAGCCATGGACGACTCTATGCTACAATGATCATTTTAAGGCTTTCATTTCATGTACATGGATGCTTGAGTAGCACATGTGCAAGATATTAACAATCATCTTGTTGAACAATTTTGTTTTTCCATGTATTTTGAGGTGAAATATGGTTTATTTGATCAACTTAGAATCCATCAGAGACCATTGGCTAGAAAATAAGTTATTGAGGAACTTGTTGTACCTATTTGAAATAATGGTCTAAGGTACCCCAAAATGAACCTAAAAATTTTAATGGTGTCTTCTGTTACACCAATTTTTGGTCATCTAACCATTTACAATTAGATAGATCGAAATACACCATGCAAGACCAATTTTACCATAGTAAAATTGCTTTCACTATAATAAATAATTTAATAAACCATAGTTTATTAAGTTATTTCTTGTCCAAATAGAAAACCCCATGAGGAATAATTAAATAAATCCTTATTTATTTGATTTTCTTCCAAGAATAATTAATTAAACCTCTGTTTAAATAATATTCTTGGTCATATTTAACCCAATTAATGAGAAATAATTAGATAAATCATTATTTACCTTATTATTCTCTAAGAATAGTTAATTAATCCTTATTTAATTATTATTCCTTGTTAAATTTGAATAAATCTCCTAGAAATACTTAAATAAATCATTATTTGTTTAATTATTCCTTAACCCCATCCTTGAAATAATAAATAAATCATTTATTTGTTTATTATTTCTAAATAAATGGATTTAACCAATTTAAATTCCTTTTCCTTCCAACAAAATATAATAAAATATTCCAAGGAGTTAGATCTAGATCTTGGTTAATAATATTTTATCATGCACCATTATCAAGGATAACTCAATATTTCATTATAAATAGGAGGGTTTTTCATTCATTTTTTACCTTTGATCCTTTTATCATGGTCGGACTTTGATCATCTTATCATTGTCATACTTTGATTAATTTTCTTTTCTTTTCGCATATTGAGCTCCCTTTGAGTTCTACAAGTCTTGGGTTTTCTACACCATTGAGAGAGAAACTCTTAAGCTAAAGCGTTTGAGGACAGCCAAGAACCCATCCCATTGAGGGGGAATGGTAACATCATTCTTAGTTACCTTCCCAGATATTCATATAATACAAAAAAATCTTTATAATTCTTGTTTTTTCCATTGGATATTTTAGAGAAACTCTTATTTCATTTTGCTATTTAGATGCTTTATTTGCATAGATATGGGTTTGTTTTGAAGTTTTTTAGACTGTCTATTGTAGATCTGAAGAAGTTATACAACCATCTTTGTTGTTAGGGTTGTTTTTCATGTGGAGCTAAAGTGATATCTTTTCGTACATTTGGGTTAAGAATTCATTCTAATAATTGGCAACTCCACTGGGTTTTATTCAAATTCTTGCGTGACCATCTGCTTCAGTAACTAGGGTTTTTATTTAGCTATTTTTTAGCCTCTTAATGTTGTTTTTTTACCTTTTATGCCTTAAAACAGTAAAAAATCTAACTTTTGAATGTTTCTGGGTGTTTTTTGTAGGTAACAGGTATCATTCGCACCACAGATGGAAAATTATTCTGCAACCTGCCGCCTTAGACTCCAGGAAGTGTAGCTCATACTTTTTATCTTATAACCTGTGAGTTTTGTCTTAGATAGCAACTGTTGGGCCAAAAAATGCGAGTTCAGCAGCCTACAGGTCAATACTTATGAGTTGCAGCGTTTCGCGGGGTTTTTTCTGTAATTTTTAAGGTTTGCCACAAGGACTGTTTAGGGTTGTATGAACTCTATCTCTACCCGTCTTAGGCCTGGTGCTCAGTTTTCCTCTTTGAAGTGGGAACAAGCCCCTTAGGATGTCAATACACTTTCACCTTTTTAGGAAGGGTTTAGCTGAGTAGGTAGTCTGAGATTTTGCAACACTTTCAGCCATTGTTAAGGGTCTGATCCCTATTTCTTTCAGATCCATTTAGATCGGTTATTATATCATCCAAAGCACCCTCTTGAGTCTTGTTTGACCTCTCCCTTAGAGTTTTAACTTGTCGCCTCCCATTTTGTAGCAGTTTTCCCTCTGATTTCTTGTTTTTTTCTGCACCTCTTTTCAGCAAATCTGAGTCATTAGCTCCTTGTCAATTAGACCTTAGATCTTTTGGCCACCTTGTATGTTTTGAGTCAATTTTTCCCGCTTCTTAGAATAGTTACTTGGGATCCCTTCTTTTTGGGTTGAATTTATGCATCTTTAGCTGTTTATTTTACTGTCGTTTCAGTTTTATTTACATTTATACATATTTTTTTATTTTTATTTATAGACAATCATCTGGGCTTAATTAAAATTAACAAAAATATCACACACATGCACACCTAAAGTGAAGAGTGCTTGGTTTACACCACCAAGCCAAGACATAAATATCGTAATTAATTTATATGCCTCTCCGCGCCTTTTTTTATCTCTCTTCATTATTGGGTTACTTGTCTCTTGCTATAATTGTGCCCACGAGGCATTTATCCTAGAGACTCCTAGGCCTTCATCCTCAGTTTCTGTTAGGAATACTTACTCTACCTCGTAGACACCGAGTTAGTCCTCTGCCAAGTCCTTATACCCACTCTGATTCTGGTCCATCGGGCCCTCCCTCTGATTATGAACTCGGTTCTCCTCTACCTCATTCTTCCACCATGTTAAGTGCTAATGTAGGTACTAGTCCTCAAGCTGGTGGTAGCCCCAGTCCTAACTCTGGAGATGCTAGTAGTGGAACCAATACCGGAACCCTCCCTGATTTCATCTAGTTAATCAACAACCCTATACACCATGATCCAGGTTGGCCTGTTATGCCAACTAAGCTTCCTTATGACATCCCTAAGTTCGAAGGAAACGTTGGAGAGGACCCTAATAATCACGTTCACTCCTTCCACATGTGTTGTTCGTCCAATTCTATCATTGATGACTCTATTCATCTTCGGTTATTCCAGCGTACACTCACTGGAGACGCTTCAAAGTGGTATGTCGACCAGGCCTCTGCTTCTCATTCCACTTTTGCGACTCTTGCTAAAGTGTTTCTCTCCTGCTTCTAGTTACCTCTCCGATATGATACCGGTACTGATTGGTTGACCGCATTCCGTCAAACTTATGCCACCCGCCTTTCTGACCACGTCCAAGAATGGCGTATAAGGAGGAGCTTATGTCGAGCTCCTAGATTCGACGACCATGTCTATATGGATTGGTTTCTCAGGATGATTTTTCCTTCTACTGGTAAATATGTCGCATCTCATTTTCCTCAGAAAGAGGAAGAAGCTCTCCAAATCTCATTGAAATGTGACTTGATCTACGCCCAGGCTGGTTATTTTTATATCGTCTTACTGGATCTTCCTAGACTTGGTGGTACCAACACACTGGGGGCATCTCATGCTGCTGATGGTATCATTGGATCTCTTTCAGATCCATATACTCATTCTCCCACGGGTTATGGTTTCCCTTTGGGAGGGGCTAGCTCCTCTAGCACTTATCCCCCTCCCAGCAACATGTGTCCAGGACAAAGCACATTTTCCCCATTACATCAACGAATGCCAGGGCTTGCGGTTTCTCAACCTATTTACCCCAATGTTTCTCAACCTACTTTCTATCCTTATCAACAGCCCGGTGCTCTAGCCCCTTTGTCATTAGCACCCCAGCCTCCTATGCCTTCTCAACCTCCGCCGTAGCAGCCACCTCCCCCTTCGAGTCAAGTTCATGCACAACAGAGTGGGATCGATCCTCCAAATTCCAAGAAAAAGAGGAAAGGCAACCAAAATCAACCAACACAAGGTAATCAAGGGCACCAAGAGAACCCACCAAACACTAACAACCAGCAACAGGGAAATCAGCCCAAGCAGGACATGCCTCTTTGTACGAACAAGCCTTGTTTTTTTTGTGGTGTCTGTGGCCATTATACTCACGAATGTCCCCTTTTGCCCCAAATGCACCAGTTTTGGGAAGCACAAGCAACATCTAGAGGACACCAACCCATGGGTTCCGCTCCTCCAAATAATGTGCTTGTTCAACCAGATGTTTTTACTGATCCTTTACCTCATCAAGGATATGTAGTTGCCTAAACCCCTCAAGGTCAGGCCACCCCTCAACCCTCACAATCTGATACCTCTGATTACTAGATTCTCATGATGAATCCCTAAGTGGTTAATACCATTGATGTCAACCTTCAAACTCGGTCGTACCAATATGGCAAGCCACCTGCTTCGTTTGCAATCGAGTCTCAAACCAAAGTTTCTACTGAGTCCAGTTCGACACCAAATTACCCTTTACAGATCACTCAGCCACGAGCATAGGTCCTTCCCAAGATACCCAAAGGGCCATTACCCTGAACCTCTAATTCTGCCAAGCTGCCCATAATTACAACATAATAGATGACTTAGCACAATCTTGTGCTACTATGTCAATGTTGGAAGTCCTCTAGTCGTGCCCTTCACAATGTAAATATCTATTACCTACTCTAGACATTGTGGATCCTTCAGATGATCATTTGATCATCTTTGATGTTGACAAGTCAGAACATCCCCCCTTACCTTCACCCGTCACCTTCCAAATACCAATCAATATTCGTAACACCCATGTCTCATGATGTATCATTGACGAGGGCACATCCACCTACGTGATGTCTGCCTCTATTTGGAATAAACTTGGATCAAATGAGTTAGCCCCATCCACCATCACTTTGCATAACTCGGACTGTCACTCTTCTCAGACCCTTGGCATGTACCGCAATTATCCTGTCATTCTTGTGGGAAAGACTGTTTTTATTGACATTGAAGTCATTGATGCCCCCTTGGATTACAACATTCTGTTGGGTCGTAGCTACACCTATGCGATGTTTATTGTTGCATATGTGGTTCACAGTAAGATGTGCTTTACTTATAATGGAAATATCGTTACCATTGATTAGTTGACATATTACAAACCGAAGTCTCAGATCTCCGCCGAGTCTATCATATCTTCGGTGCACGATAAACAAGTAGCCGCACCTCTTACCAGTGTTTCACCTAGAGTCTATAAATATTCCACCTTGCTAGGTGCTTTCCCTAGTCCCTCCCCTCTTATTGCAGATCCCAACTCATCGAATGTTTGCATGATGAAATTGTCTTGGACTAGCCACAAGCGGTCTAGTTCAACCACCCAGCAGCCTACGCCTCCGCAACCTTCTGGTGATCACTCGAAGAAGCCCACAAGGCCTTCCTTTCAAGGACCTTCCTCTTCTACTGGTGTCTCTTCCACTCCTTTCAACCAGGAACAATTCCCCCTAGCCTTAACTAGTTGGGAGCTATTCTTCCAGGCCATTACCCCTCTAGTCAGATACCATTTCTCGTTCGCCCCTTTGGAGTATTTTCAGTGCCTATTATGGATATGTTGAGCCTTCCCAATTTGACCCTGGGGATCCTTGTCTGGTACATCGATCCCCTAGCTAAAACCCTGCCTGGTCAGCTCAAACCTTATGCCACTTTTATCCTGGTCCAACCGGTCCCCACAACTCCTACCTTTGCTTCAGTGCCTCAGCCACCTCAACATGAGTCTACTCTTGTTGCGAAAGCATCTAGTTAGGGGGGCGAATCCGAAAAGAAGGAACCTAAGTTTAAGGCTGCTCAAACAACTCTTGCTCCTCCTAAGCCTCCAAAGAAGTCACCTCCATGCACTTTGTGTGATGTTTTTGGCCACGCTACCCAAAATTTTCCTGAACTTCCTCTTATCAAACCCGTGGTCAACGAAATGTTTCCTGAATTTGATACCCTAGAGGTCCATGTTACCTTACCTAATTCAGCTAAGAAACTAAAAATTTTGTGAACGAATCACCCTTGTGCTTTGTGAAATATTTATGGCCACTATTCTCACCTCTATCCTCGTCCCAAATATTTTCGGGACACCCTTCAAGCCGTCCATCGAATCAAGGCCAATCGTAGTGAACCCACTGCTCCTCTACTTGTGCGTTTGGCTCAACCTTAACTAGAGGAAATTTTCATACCTCCACCCAATGTCGAGATAACTGAACCTTCAACCAATATGCTCTATTTTTCATCATCCATTAGATCCTTGGCGGAAAACCCCTCTGGGCATTCCCTTCTGTTTCGACTGAACCTCCTTTGGTGATCACCTTGGGCTCAACATCAGTAGATTTTTCATCTACTAGATCTTTGTCTACCCTTCGTAGCGATGCGTATGTGAACGGTTTCTATCATGATGATGCATCAGGTAGCCCTGTCGCGTCATGTGGTATTTCTTCTGCCATTCCCCCCATCTTTCACTCTGATGAAGACATTATCGAAGCAATGACCACCCATGACTTTCCTTGGGATGATATGCACCACCATGCATACTTTCTTCCACATCAGTCCCATGACCAGTATGCTGTGGAGTCTAAATACTTCATCTCATATGAGTTCGATCGGTTTAGAAATCCCATTCTTGCACTCGATGATTTCGAGGAAGAAAACATTACCTTGGGGGCACATAGTACCTCGAAAGAAATTGAGGCTTACACCAAGCTACTCAAATAATTCTGTAATGTTTCCGCCAAGTCCCATTCAGAGATTCCAGGACTTGATCCTGTCACTGTCGACCACCATATCGACACATGGCCCGATCTCTCCCCTGTTCGTCAAAAGTTGAGAGATTTCTCGACAAGAGGCTCTCAAAACCACAATCGATAAACTCAAGCAGGATGGTTGTTCCTATCTTATTATCAAGAAAAAATGCACCATTCATGCATATATGGACTTTCGTGACCTGAATAAAGTTTTTCCCCAAGACAACTTCCCTACACCATGTATTGACCATATCTTTAACAAGTGTAAGGAGCATAGAAATTTTACCCATAGCATCCCCCATGTGTGTTTTATTTCTGCCATGCATTCAGGTAGGCTTGCATTATCCATAATCTTCTCCTTTGTTGTATTCAGATGGATCCTTCATCAACACCATACATCGGCTATGCCGATGGTGCACGTCGCTACTCGTGGAATCTAGCCTCGGCAGCCTGGGCCAGTTTTACCCCTGTACACTAGTTAGTCCTTTCCAATGGCGTATGTATTGGATCTACCACCAATAATCAGGCCGAATATGATGTAGTGATAGGGTTGTTAGTCAATTCCCTTGACCATCACATCCTTCATCTTCATGTTCGTTTATATTCCTTGCTGCTTGTCAGACAATTGAATGGCATATATCGTGTGCATAACCATGTCCTTTTTAGAAGATATTTACGAGTGAAGCCCTTAATGCTTGAATTTGAAACCATTACATTCAGTCATGTACCTAGAGCCCAAAATCACTATGTAGATAACATTGCAAACAATATTATAGATTGGCACTTATCACATGCATTTAACACAAGACAATAACAATAAATAAATGGCGAGCCACATACTCATCATATATAAAAAGATGCATATCCATAATATGTGTCCACAAAATCATAAATGTTTTGGAGTTATCTACTCTAATACATATGACATGCCCTTAGCATGTTACAAAAATAAAAAATAGGGGCACCTCATGCCCCTACATCTAATCACTATCTAGAGGGTCCTGAGCCAATGGATCAGCTCCTGCAACCTGCAGATCTCGTATACCCTGCTCGGCCATCGCCATGCGCTGCATGACCCCTCGCCACTCCAAGGGTAGCCCGATACATGGCTCAATGTAGTGGTCATCTAGATCTTTCCAGCCGTGCTCTGATACCTAAGTCATCAACAGCTCGCATCTACGATAGACATCCTCCAATATTGCCTCTAAATCAGCTCTATCAGCTCCTCTAGTTATGATAGACTCTGTAGACCCTGGCACTACAGCTCGTCCCATATACCCAGTCGATTTCATCGGTGCTATATCTGCATACCAAAAGTAATGAATCAGTACCACATACATAATTCTAAAAATTTAAATGCACCATAAAATATAATAACTTGTCACTTTCCATCTAGTCCCTATGCTTGACCAGGCAGAAGTGGCAAGTTCGGGTCCCCCTGATATTTAATTCCAATGTATGGATAGTCGTCTATATACAATGGCATCTGGTCCCAATGTGTAAATAACTCAGGTCAGAACACCCGCTTGAATCCCTCGCCTCCTCCTCTCCTCATTAGTTTCCTCCGGGGACGCATCCTTAGCTCTTGTGGGCCCCCATCCTGGATGTACATGAGGCCAAAGTGTGTGGATATTCTTGAAGAAGAGTGAGCACAATGCTGTCCCAAAAGCACAACCATGGTTCACTTTTTTCTTTCATAACGACAACTGTCGTTTCAGCGACAAAAACATCATCTGGTCCCACCCATAGTAGGTCCCATTCAACACACTCTCAACCAGCATCATCTGCCCTCCGGTGATGTGATGGAAGGCCTAATTTCCCAAGATCTACAGCACTGCTGCGGCGAAAACCCGACTCTCTAGTGTCTCTAGATCTCCGATCAGTATAGATGTTCCCTTGACCCAAACATCTGGTCGACATTGGCATTCCACATACTCATAAATATTCTGCCCTCACGGTAATACTGGTTGGATGTTTCCCACCATCCCCAATGGTGGGAGATCGGTCAAGAAATAAATGTCATGAACAGACAGCTCGATCTGGTCCCCTTGCACTATAAAGACCTCCTAGTCCGGGTCCCAATAGTTGACTATCCTAGCTAACAAGGGCTCTCCTGCCCTCATTCAGGGGTTCTCAACCAACTTGAGCACCCCATATATTTCTAGTGCACCTCGAATAGCCTATTCGCTCGGGATCTCAGAATGAAGTGCCTCAAGATCTCTCTCTCTCCAGTTGATCTTTAACTCTTCCATACCTGCACAAAACCAAAAAATTTTCAGTAAGAGGAAATAAAAACTGCCTAAAAAAAATCAAGGCCCATTTCCCAGCCAAAAACAAGACCAAACCAAAATTTTGGAATCTCCTACTTTTTTTCAGCCCTGTACCTGCGAGGTCGCAATTTTTCCTCTAAAACCTGCTACCCAGCTCGTAGAACAGGCCCTATAAGGTGTGAGCTAGCCGTGAGGAGGGCACATTGTTGTTCCCAAGCTCTAGGCACCTAATCATAAATTCTAAACTGCTGAAATTGAAGAGTATGGTTAGGCCACCTACCTGCAACTGACGTATCTTGATTTCGACAGTCGGTTTGTTTGATATGAATGCCGCAAGATTTAGGGCCTTTTCCTCCTCTCCAAATTCACCACATCTACACTTGAAAATGAATCAAATTGGAGGGAAATCACCCTATTAAAAGAGAAACCCTAATTTTTCTTTCTCCAATTGCAACCAAACCATAGCTCCGTTTGACAAACCGTCAACACCATTGGAAAGCTCTCTCTAAGCTCTAAAATGGGAATTTGTTCATTTTTCATGACTTGATAATTCATCTGGAAGCCTTTTTTCCAAGAAGGGTCACTTAGTCGCCTCTCAAAATCAAATTTCTGCACTTGCGCCACTTGTACTTGGGGGACCACTTAACCTGTATACTTGTTGATGCGTGTGTCAATTTTCATCATGAGTAACCATATTTTGCTCATGTTTTTATGGTCCCCACCAAGCCTATTCTGTGTGGCAACATCATCGAGTTGCCCTTGATTAGAGCATCTGAGTTGAGTCATCGTTGCATTCATGGAGTCTGTCCTGAGTCCCTTTTGCCTCCTGTTAAAGTATTCCATCCATGCATGATTTGTCCCTCTTGTGTAGCCCATTTTATCCTCCAATCTCACTTTCCCCCATCCCCTCAAGAGTCGAGTCAATCGTTGCCAAGTCATGCACACTTTTTATGCTTTGACAAGGGAAATCATCTGTTTGCTACTCAGTATCCCCCATTCCATCATCATCCTTGGGGTCAGTCCATTATTCACTCTTCTATGTTCCCTCATGCCTTAGTTGAGGACCCTCATTGTCTCACCTATGGTGAACCTCTTTCTGTTGACATTAGCACATTCATTCTAGAAGACAGGTCTAGAGGGAGGTGTATCTTGGTTCCAACTTCCATTATTGTTCGATGCTTTGGATTAGGCAACGAGACTCCTTATTTCCCTTTGACTTGATTGTTTCTCATCTGTTCCACTTCAACATGATCGAGATTCATATACTCGATAGTTCGTTGATCGAGCAGATTGATCCAGTGATTCTCGTGTGTGTGAGAGATGTTTCAAACCTCCTGGGGGGGTGACCCTTCAGGTAGCCCCCCACATGCTTGAATGACTTCATTTTCTTCTACAGCCTTAGATGCAGCTCCACAGATTTCTTGGGTTCATCCCTAGCCGCTTGCAGCGCCTATAGCATGCATGTATCACTTAGATGATCCATTAATATTTTCAGACCCCTTTCCTGTTTATCAGGGCTTCTCAGGTTGTTATTATATCTCATGTACTCAAATATTATTGTATTCAGTCCTGGATGTTGTCCTAGGTGTTGTATATATGTGGGATCGATTATATTTTTGTTTGGCCCATGTTTACGCCAGCATATCATGTACTTTATAGCTCAGTCTCATTTTACTGGGCGAACCATTATTCTTTGTACTTTGTCATCTCGGCAAGCATAGGTATGCCTCCCCCGTCTCACTGAGAATAGGTACCCAAACATTAAAGGAGACTTACCTTTGTCAATCTCTCCCCCTCAGGGTTATCGTTCTATCTCGCTTCATGTTGGAACAGGGTCTCCTGCAAGCTGTGAAACTGGTCCATTTTGTGTATTTTTTTATTATATTTAGTCTAGCGCAAGGGTTTTGGGGTGGGTCAAAGCCCCTAGAGCATTGTAAATGGGTCAAGTGTAGACCAAGAGTCCGCAAACCATGGTTTGCAGACCATTGGATGCATAGGCTAAAATAGTATAAGTAGTTGAACCTTTTTGAGTTGTAGAATAGACTAAGAATGATAAGGGATTGTTGCTAAGTGCGAATCGATAGATCTAGTCAGGGTTGTTGGGTAAGGACTCCTAATTCTATGTGAGCGGAGGGCCTCTGTCTTGCTGTGTGCGTAGGTTGGGTTTTGGGGTATTGTAAGTAGATCTGAAAGATTAATGAATGCGAAAGTATTGTTGACTATATGAATCCACTAGAATTACTGTGATATGAATATGTGATGTTTGATTACTTAATATATGCTAATGTGTTATTGATTTAAGCTACTACATACTTGTGTTACTTATTTATGTTGCGATCTGGGTTTGTTCTGTTTTATTTCATACAAGAATATCTGGAATAGCTGTGGTATCGTTATGTGAGTTCATGATCTATTGCTTTTTGTGAGTATCATTGCTATTGCGCACATGGATGCAAAGGGAATCTGTGGATATAAGCTCTGTAATATAGGATTTGTTCACTATTAGGGTGAAAAAAGCTCGGCTTGACTTTCCTACCCTCTCCTAGGGTGCAGAAACCTAGTTCCAACACCCACCCATACTACTTCGAGTGAGACTTTGGCCTGCGCAAGCAGGTCATTGCCGAAAGGGCCAGTAGTATAGGGGTTTGTTGGCAAACCTTGAACATCCGAACCTGGGTCAGGACCCCTCAAGCCAACAAATGGTTCTGTTTTTGGGACCTGGAGAATTTCTGAGAGAGGGATCGGGTAATTCCAAGGCTGTACTGGAAGCCTAAGAGAAAGGAAATTGATGAATGGTTTGAACAGCAAGTTCAGGAATTTGTCGTAAAAGAAAACCACAGTGAAAGTTTGACCACCGAAGAGTGGAAGAATAAGTATATTTTCACAGAGATCTATGAGATATTCTTTGTAATGATTGCGATCGAGCTCTAGGAGTGGCACGCAAGACTGGTAAAATTTCAAAAGTGTTGGAAGGACGAGCGGGTCACAGAGTGGACCCCCAAACTAATCTAGCAGTTAGAAAAGACTGATAACACTATCACTCACACAGTGGGCCATTGGGTAGACAGTGTGTTAGGAGGATTTGTGACATAATTTTCCATCGATCAGTTTGTCTCCTACTCTGAAGTAGAGCGAAGATTCTTCAAGGGGTTCTGAGGTAAGTTTCTGAAGACCTTACCATTGTTGATCAAGATATTATTATGCGAAAAGAGTATTTTGTGTAGCCATACCAAGTGAATGACCTCTGATCTGGACGGAAGCACAACGCGAAGTGGAAAATATTACAGAACCAACCTAGAAGGAGATAGATTGGTCTACAGTTTGGTAAGAGAAGCAGCTTCGCAGATTCCTCCTGCCACACCACTTTCAAACCAGCCTAGAGGTAGAAATTCACCTACACCTCCGCCACCGGAAGACGACATGGCTGCACACATGAAGTTTCCGACCTTTAAGGGTGTGGGGAATGACGACATGGATCAGTTCTGGTTTGTCGCAGGATTGGTATGGATTGTGCAGAACGTAGCGAGTGATGCGGTGAAAAGGGCACAGTTTTCCCTTGCCTTGGAAGGAAGAGCTTTGGAATGGTACATGGGATACATTGGCCAAAACGTAAATGCAACCATTGAAGATATTTAGAACGCCCTGAAACAACAGTTTAAGAAACCTAAGTCCTACTCCCAAATTGTGGTTGATCTAAAGGATTTCAAGCAAGGACTTTCCGAATCTTTGTGGGAGGCTGATTAGCGACTAAAGAAGGTGATCAGAGAAGGGGGATTCCAATATGATGACAGAAAACACACATAATGGTTCATTGCTATGTTGCTACCTCACCTGCGCGTACCTATGGGGCACCAAACTTTCTAATCGGAGGAGAAAGCCTTGGAAGGTGCTATGAAGTTAGAGGCTGCACCTTGGGACGAGACTCAGCTGGGTGTCGAACAGATCCAGGGACATCTGGAAGTAATGCACATAGAGATCCAGAACCTGCGGAAGGAACGAGGGGCAGAGGCTAGCCCCGAAAGATGGTGCATACGATGTCGGGTGAATGGCCATACCAAGGATAACTACCCTCTTTTATCAGACTATATGCAGGTCGGGGGACCTAGCCCATTGTGACCTAGGAAAGCTGCAGGACCCAGTGGGCCAGCGCTATGGTGTGATTATTGTCACGTCATGGGGCTGCACGATACCAACCACTGTCCCTACCTTGCTGCATACATTCCAGAGGTAAGTCAGCAATGGTGTAGGTTCTGCAGATCGGTGGGACATGATGAACAAATTTGTCAGACGTATGATTTGATGATCGATCAAGGAAACTTATACAGAGTAAAATCAGACCCTGCGTCACTGAGAACCCCCGCAGGTATAGGTGGCTCCCCATCAAGGGCAGGGGAGGAGGGTAAGGTGGAAGTGCAGGACGGGGATGAGGTTAGCTAATCTGTTATAACTGTGGAGAATCAGGACACTTTGCAAGGGAATTCTCGAACCCCACTAGGCAATACTGCCGATATTGCAGACAGCTGGACCATGCGATTGAAGATTGCCCAATCTTGATAGAAAAAATGCAGGAAAAGCAGTCGACACCTATGCAGAATGTGCAGAGAGTTAAGGCTGAGCTGCGAGACAAAGATCCAAGTGTGAATGTGGTGACACGCAGTGGGATGGCCAGCAGGGGCCTAAGGAGGAGGTTGCGATGGGACCTCTGATCCAATAAGTAGTTATCAAACAAGAAGGCCTGGACCTAAAAAAGGGAAAAGAAACATTTGTGACAGCTCGCAAGGACTTTGCTGATGCAGAGGTAGCTACTGCTCGGCCACCAGCGAACCTCAAGGCAGATGAGGAGGTCGATCCCTTTTTGCAGGCATGTATGAAGCTGCTGCGCAACCCAAAGGTTGTGGAGAATCTTCAGGCATTAATAGATAGCTGCGCAGCGCGACCCAATCCAACCCTAGAGGTCAAGGATGTGCACAAGCTATACATGTATAAGAAACGCACTGGAAGAGAAATGCGCAGATTGGTGACTATGAAATGAGTCGGGTTATTTTAGACCTAGGATCAGATGCGAAGCTCTTACCTAAACAGACTTGGCAACGAATGGGAGAGCCTAAGTTGGAATGGTCCACTATTCAGCTGTGCATGGAAAATCAACAGAAAATCATCCCACTAGGAAGATTATCTAAAATTATAGTGGATATCGCAGGAGTAAGGGCCTGAACCGACTTCGAAGTAATTGAAATTGTAGAAGATGCAGACCCCTACCCTATGACCTTAGGGCTGGAATGGGCCATGGATATGGGTGGTATCATCAAACTCAAAAAGAGAAGCATGGTGTTTGAGAATAACAGTACAAGGGTGATAGTACCATTAGATCATGCGGAAGGTGAATGATACACAAAGCCGGTGCGCGATGAAGAGGAGGTGGATCACATTTACAAGTTGACTACGTGGGACGAAGATTGGATCAACCTTACGGTGGAAGGAGTACTCTACTGGGAAAAGGACAATGACTGCTTCTCTCACTCTAATGGGGAGGTGGATAATTGGCAAAACTGGTTGCATGATGTCTCGGCACTGCGATGTCTTCGAGTCACAAGGGACTTTCACTGCATTTCTTCAGAGGTAAGAGACCTACCCTACTTTGATGGTTCTGGTAGCATTAAGGAATTTTTGCGAGTGTTCGAAGCAGAGGTTCCCAAGGGGTGGAGATTATGGGCCCTTAAGCTAGCCATGCGTGGAACACCTGCGCGCTGGTGGGAGACGCATGAGGAGGCATTCCAAGATTAGGAGGAATGTTGGGATATGAAGATCCTGTGATTTGAAGCCCCAAGTGGCGTGCGAGTCAAGACATTCCTTGGATTGGAAGATCCACGTGAATATCTGTTTGCATGGGAAGAACAATGGTGTGACAAGATGACTAAGGAATGGGTTCACTTGCTGATTCATGACCTAGGGCCGCTTCCATCTGCATGGTACTTAGATGCAAAGCTACATCGGCGCACCTGCCACTGGGGGACGTTGAAGGAAGAGTTCCTGGGAACATTTGGGTTAGTAGGCGAGACTGTGGTGCTTGATGCAGTCTTGCGAGACATGGAAAATACAGTGTGGGGAGAATCACACCTGTTTATCGCATCAGAAATACCCACATGGGAAACACAAATACCAAGCATGGTCAACTACCATAGCCTAGCAATAATAGAGGGTAAGGATGATCTGCAAGTTGCTTCAGACTTAGAATCGGAAGGGGTGCGCATGACTACCGGGTCGCGCAGGCTGAGAATGGGTAGCAATGGGATGCACCCTATGTTGGCTAAGAATAGGGATGCATATACAGAAGGCAGAGTTATCACATATTTAGCGACTCTCACAACAAGGAAGCAACTGCGATCACTCCTCGGCCATACAAGGTATTACAGAAAGTTTTTTGGGGAATATGTGCTACTTACAGCACCTATGAGAGACTTGTTTACGCAGGAGGTCAGGTTCAGTTGGGATGAAACCTGTCGGGAAAACATGTCTTTGGTTGTGAAGTACTGTAGGAACAAGCCTGTGTTGGGGGAGGTTGTGAAAGAGGTGCGGGTGTTTAGTCCAAGCTCAAAAGGTACGTAGAGTGCACATAGGGAGTGAAAAGTGACAGTTGGAGCAGTAAAATCAGGTGAAGAGACAGAGTTACCATTGAGTGGAGCGGGCGGCTGGCAATTAATTGGGCGATTCCTTGAGATTTTTTACCATTTACTTGATGGTAAGCTCCGAGTGACATTTACCCTATCGTTGGATGACCATAGGCACTATAAAGTAGGATGGCTAGCTTAGACAACAGTTCCATATTAGTTCCGTAACCTGTATTTAGTTTTTATATGCTGCACAGTTTTCTGGGCCTGTAGCGTCCTGTTCATGGAAAATCAACCTACTCCCGCTGTCAATAGGCCCCCAGAATCAAGATTCCCTGTTCCCACTAAAATAAAAGCTCCTAGTCCCGTGGAAGCTTCGGTACCTATAGAGCCCGAATGGGAGGAAGTCGTGATTGGGTCGAGGGACGAAGAAATTGATAAGATAATTGCACTCTAGCTCCCTAGGTTGAGGAGTGGCTTCATCCCTGGTGCACAAAAAATTGAAGGGACCTGTGCGATAGAAGTGACCTCCCTTATCAACCCCAAGGAAACCAAAGGACCAAGTGAGAGGGGTTCAGATGCAGTCGCGGAAAGGGACTCACAGTTGCCACAGATTGCCGAAAAGGATGCTCGGGCCGGTCCACAGCTAGCACTGAGCATTGACAGGATGAATAAACAAGCTACCACCTCCCTCCAGAATACAAAGCAGCCTGGCGAGCTTGAAAAAGGGCCCCGAAAAAAGCGGTGCGCCTAGTTCCAGGAATATGATGCGATGGTCACGCTAACTGACGGTGACCTTGAACAAATTAGGACGCAATTACACTAGCCACAGAGGATAGATCGGCAGCCATAGAGGAACAATAGAAGGCTGCAATTGACACCTTTCAGACTGAGCCCTGCGCCCTCCAGTGGAAGGCAGATATACTGCAGACCAGGGTAATTCAGAGACGAGCTCCCTTGGCAAGTAGCAGTACAGTGCTAGCATAGAAAGAAAGCCATCTCTACTCTTTGCCTAGCACTGCCCTAGTAGGAATCCAACTCCAAGTAGATACAGGGGTACACTTAGATCTGGCTAAGTTTCCCAACGAGGCATTACATGATCTCCACACCGCCATGATCTGGGAAACCCATCGGTGAGACCTGGAGGTGCATCAACAGTTCGGTATGGCCAAGCGGTCCCTCATGCAGAAAGACGTAGAAAAATCCCTCGCTATATCATAGCAGGTGGAGCTTGAAATAGTGATCCACCAGCTCTGCACGGAGGTTCCGGACGAAATCCTGGTTGCAACTACACCTTGGGCCAAGGTAGAAAGTATGGTTGCAGCAGAAAAAGCGTCTCGGATAGAAATGTAGACCATCAAGGCACAGCTGAAGAAGCAAATATCTGACTTACAGGCCACATTGCAGCCCACCATGCCGCCGGAGGTTCGAGCCCAGCGCGTTGCGCTGGTGGCCGAAGCTACGAACACCATCACAGAGCAGATTTCTCAGGGCACCAAGTTGTTCGAATCAGCATGCAGCTCTAGACCACGGTCCAGTTAAAGTCGGTCCTTCGAAAGGTCAACAAGGACTTACGACAACAGGAAGAAGCTTTCGCACAGGTCGAGGCTACATTGCCCACCTTGGTGCCTGCACAACAGTTAGCACATCTGCGGACCAGTAGCACTCTCCAGGACGCGATTGAGAAACTCCAGCACCAGAAGCACATCATCGAGGAACGATTAAAGCCATGGGCTACCACAGTCCTTCAACTCTCACAAGATACCGATGGCGTAGTCACGTGACTAAACCAGACATTGGAAAACATCACAATGGCAACCAAAGGGCCAACATCCCAAAAGCTTGTGGACCTCACGCAGAGCGCCGCGGCCCAGAGTCAAGAGGTGCTACCTCCACTAATCGCCGCCATCACTACACTACGCACGCAGGTGGAGAGCCTACCATCGCAGTGACTCGAGATGAGTCACAAGATTGTGTTGGGGGACTGTTGGAATAGGGTCTCCTGTAAGCTGCGAAACTGGTCCATTTTGTGTATTTTTTTATTATATTTAGTCTAGCGCATGGGTTTTGGGGTGGGTCAAAGCCCCTAGAGCATTGTAAATGGGTCAAGGGTAGACCAAGAGTCTGCAAACCATGGTTTGCAGACCATTGGATGCATAGGCTAAAATAGTATAAGTAGTTGAACATTTTTGAGTCGTAGAACAGACTAAGAATGATAAGAGATTGTTGCTAAATGCGAATCGATAGATCTGGTCAAGGTTGTTGGGTAAGGAATCCTGCTGGTATGTGCGCGAAGGGCCTCTATCTTGCTGTGTGCGGACCCTACTGCTGTGTGCTCAGGTTGGGTTTTGGGGTATTGTAAGTAGATCTGAAAGATTAATGAATGCGGAAGTATTATTGACTATCTGAATCCATTGGAATTACTGTGATATGAATTTGTGATGTTTCATTACTTAATATATGCTACTTTGTTATTGATTTAAGCTGCGACATACTTGTGTTACTTATTTATGCTGCGATCTGGGTTTGTTCTGTTTTACTTCATACAAGAATATCTGGAATAGCTGTGTTATCGTTATGTGAGTCTGTGATCTGTTGCTTTCTGTGAGTATCATTCTTGTTGCGCATGTGGATGCGAAGGGAATCTGTGGATATAGGCTCTGTAATACAGGATCTGGTCACTATAAGGGTGAACGTAGCTCGGCTTGACTTGTCTGCCCTCTCCCAAGGTACAGAAACCTGGTTCCAGCACCCACCCATACTACTTCGGGTGAGACTTTGACCTGCACAAACAGGTCACTGCCGAAAGGGCTAGTAGTATAGGGGTTTGTTGGCAAACCTTGAACATCCAAACTTGGGTCAAGACCCCTCGAGCCAACACTTCACTTCACCTACGTATCTCTCTCTCTATGACTCCCCTTCAGTGTCTAGTGATTGTGTTCTTACAACGTACTTCGGTCACATGATTAGCTCCTAACGCTCACACGTTTGGGGGCAATCTGTTACACCAATTTTTTGTCATCTAACCATTTACAATTAGATGGATCGAAATACACCATGTAAGACCAATTTTACCATAGTAAAATTGCTTTCACTATAATAAATAATTTAATAAACCATAGTTTATTAAGTTATTTCTGGTCCAAATAGAAAACCCCGTGAGGAATAGTTAAATAAATCCTTATTTATTTGATTTTCCTCTAGGAATAATTAATTAAACCTCTGTTTAAATAATATTCCTGGTCATATTTAACCCAATTAATGAGAGATAATGATAAATCATTATTTATCTTATTATTCTCTTGGAATAATTAATTAATCCTTATTTAATTATTATTCCTTGTTAAATTTGACTAAATCTCCTAGAAATACTTAAATAAATCATATATTTGTTTATTATTTCTAAATAAAGGTATTTAACCAATTTAAATTCCTTTTCCCTCCAACAAAATATAACAAAATATTCCAAGCAGTTAGATCTAGATCTTGGTTAATAATATTTTATTATGCACCATTATCAAGGATAACTCAATATTTCATTACAAATAGGAAGGTTTTCCATTCATTTCTTACCTTTGATCTTGTTATCATGGTCGGACTTTGATCCTCTTATCATTGTCATACTTTGATTACTTTTATTTCCTTTTTTCTTATTGAGCTCGCTTTGAGTTCTACACGTCTTGGGTTCTCTACACCATTGAGATAAATTCTGAAGCTGAAGCATTTGAGGACAGCCAAGAACCCATCCCATTTAGGGGGAATGGTAACATCATTCTTAGTTTCCTTCCCAGGTGTTAATATAATTCAAAAAATTCCTTATAATTCTTGTCTTGTCCATTGGATATTTTGGAGAAACTCTTATTTCGTTTTGTTGTTTAACTGATTTATTTTCACAGATCTGGGTTTGTTTTTCATTTTTTTCAACCGTCTATTACAGATCTGAAGAATTTAGACAACAATATTTGTTGTTGGGGCTGTTTTACTTTTGCAGCTAAAGTGATCATTTTTCGTACACTTCCGTTAATAATTCATTCTAACAGCTTCAACTGTGATACTCTTGTTGCATGGTGCAAAAATGGCCATATTAGAGAATTAATTGAAAACCATAAATAAGCATTACCATGCTTGGTGGAGGGAAAAACTCACATGTAATTGATTTAGACCGACTCTTAGGGATTTTCTATGGTAAGTAAGGGAGTGTATAGCCCTTGCTTATTGATGACTATTTTAGCAATGGCATTGACACTACAAAATCTAATCTACCAGTAGACACCCTTTCAAAGCTTTGGTCAATAAAAATACTTATAAAGTACCACTACTATCTTATCCACACCAAATTTCCCTATCATTGTACTATAATTTTCTTCCCTACTTAGCTTGGATCACTCACTTGAAAGAAAACAAAGATTTCCTAGGCAACACAAGAGTGCATCCTAGAGGTGGAACTATGCAATTAGCCTTCTTGTGATTAGGTGCTAGATGAGTTATGAGGTGTGTTAGCACTCCACTGGATCTCTAAAGGCTGAGAAGGAGACCTACAAAGGAAACCATAGACCGCTTTGACCTAGTAGCTAGCCCTACTAGGCTGAGAGGGCTCTCTCAATAGGATCACATCCAAATTGACTAGATAATGAATATTTTAGGCTAGGTGTATCAGGCTATAGGGTTTGATTGATTTGGATTTGGTGTTGGATGGTAAAATAGGTCTATGAAAAACTAGGTCAGGGAACTGAAAATCAAACCTGTAGAGATGTGATGGGGCAAGGTAGGCACATACTTCATCACTTTAAGGTATCTTGGTGAGTATGATAGACTTTTTATCCCTAAATTGGTCCTGATGAGCTGCTCCACTAGACAACTTAGAGTAACTCTTTCAAGCCAACTTTTGACTGAGGATTAGCCTCTTTAGCCTGAGAGGGCTCTCTCAATATATCTAATGATTTTTCAATTAGGTCTTAAAATAGATGCCTAACTCTGTGAGTGTCTTAGTGTATTTGATTGCAGGTGAAAAATGGGATAGGTTTCACTACCATTGGGCTCATGGAGTCAGTAAGAAGGAATTTAATGACAAGTGTATCTTCTTATGGAAACTTAGGCTTTTTCTATTTCAGTGAAAGGGCAACACTAACACATAGAAATAATAAATAACTCAATGCTAAAAGGAAGCCAGAGCATGGATAACATGAATTTTGAGTAATTTAACATCAAGATACTGGAAGAAAGATAAAAGGAAACATAAGACATAAACTCATTGAAACATCTCAAGAATCTCAGGTGAAGCAGAATCACAGTCACTTTCTATTACTGATATAAAAGATTTACAATAGTGGTAGTGTCAAAATAATTCTCCAACCCTTTCTCATTCGATTTCCTATCTATAAATAGACTTATTTTGTTTACATAGGATCTACCCAGTTGGCTAGATCATCGAACCATGACTTTGACATCTAATCATAACTAAAAACTGCATTTTTGGAACAGAAAAAGATACCTAGTCTTTAAAGACTTACACTTCTAATAGGACTCTATTTTACATTTATTTCATTCACTTCTCCAGTAGTGGGACAATTACATGAATAAGGATGAGATGCTCGAGTGGCATTCTCCATCACTAAGACATTAATTTACCCCAATATTTTGGAAACAACAATCCTATTTTTTAGGAAAAGATAAACACTATTTTAATCCTTGTCTTCATGCTGATTTGGATAAGTGACATATATGTCAAGTAATGAATCTTTGTGTTACCTGCAAGTCGTAAAATTAATCAAAAATATTTTAGATCAACCCCTCAGTCTTTGGGTATTTCATCTTCAGCAACAACAGGTTGTACCTCTTCAGGTTTATCTACCAATCTAATCTTAAACCCTCTTTTCTTCAATTATTCTTGGATCATGTCCATTTTGTCTTCCAACTCATTACCCTACCCTTTGAGATTTTTTCTCTCAGACTGTAACCACAAATTTATTTTCCTTGTGTTTTTCACCACCTTCCTCAGAGGAAGACTTCTCTTCAACATATTTTTGGAATTTGACAAAGTTTTGTCAAACTTGTGTAGCCGATCCTTCATTTCTTTCTCAAATTCTGCCATTAGCTGTCTGTCCACCTTGGCCTCTTTTAATTCCAATTTGACTTCAACTACTTCTTCCCTGACCTCTCTTAATTTCTCCTGTAAAATTTGCACTTCAGTATTTTCCTCGACCTGTTCTTTTCCTTTCCTTTATACAAAGACTTCTTCTGCTACTGAAGATATGTCTATGATGTTCTATGGATGCTTACCTCCACTTATATTTTCTTCTCTCTTGCTTTCCATGGAATCCTTTGCAAGTTGTGACCCGGTCATTGGCTTCCTTGGCTGGAAAATGAAACCAACATCTTCTCCTTCAAAATCCAAATTTTTGACAGACTTACCTTTCTGCATTTTCCTTTTATCTCCTTCAATTTCTTCTGTCTGTAAAATTGGGGATTCTTCAATGTCTATTTCCTGGAGGATTTCTTCAAGATTTCCCTTGGCAAGGGTTTTCTCCTGGTTACCCTCCTGCTGCTGTGTTTACTAATTCTCTGTTTTTTTCTTGCAGGTGATGGCTAGGGGATATCAGTCTCTGGCAGAGGGTTCAAATTCAATATCCATTGGTACCACAGGAGGTTGTCCTCCTTCTTCATTAATTTCTTCTATTACAGCTGGAGATGAAGTGCTATTTGGTTTTGAAATCTTTTTAGGTGTCACTGAGACTACTTCATATCCACTCAAGAAGATAAAATATGCCCAATCTCTGTTTAACCTTTTTAATTCCTCCAATACTAACAATTTGATCAGGCTATGGTGAAAAAATAATGTTTCACTACCCTCGGCCTTGGCTTGGACCTTATCTAACATTTTCCCCAAACTTCTAAATAAAAAGAATGGTAGATCAAGTGGTTTCTTACTAATTACATGCATAAAGAGTCTAAAGAGATAAGAATAGACCATGTGAAGCCTTCCTTCACAAGTAAAATATTTTTGGACCACCAATAACAGTTTTGCATAATTTTCTTTCATATAACCCCTAGGGATGCCATTTTTCATGACAACTGCTCTGTGCTCTTGTTTGAGAAATTATTCATAGCTTTGAATTATGAATTTTGTACCTTTGAACCATTCCTCACCATCTCTGGCTATTCCTGTAGCTTGAGAGATAACATCATGTGATACTGTGAAATTCAATACACCAACCTTTAAGGCTGTCCTTGTGAAATTTGCTGCAGAGTCTTTGGATATCTAGGCATGAAAACCCTGCAGCTTCTGACAAAATGGTAGGCAACCAACCTTCCTGAAGGCATCCATAGCACTGGGATCTTCATTCAACAGTTTCA
>JAXQQM020081960.1:0-19117 GCA_034641835.2 Pinus albicaulis | reverse complement strand
GGAAGCAGACCATCTGGGGAAAAGATGGAAGAAGTGATGGCACGAGTGTGCCAAGGAGCTCAAATGGGATCAGGTAGCAAGAAAGTGGATATCCACACTATCCCTGATCTGGCATTGAG
Source organism: Pinus albicaulis (assembly GCA_034641835.2). Lineage (NCBI taxonomy): Eukaryota > Viridiplantae > Streptophyta > Pinopsida > Pinales > Pinaceae > Pinus > Pinus albicaulis. Next base: position 18,998 of record JAXQQM020081960.1, on the reverse strand, counting down.
AGTGGTTCTCCATACCATCACGCGCGCTGTTGGGTCATAGGCACCGCACGAGGCCACAAAGGCCCAACTCCTGCTAGCTTCAGAATGCATGAGTCCCCTGCTATTCGACTGGGCAACAGCAGTAACAATCAATATGAAAAGGCAGCTCACGAAATGCAAACAGGGTAAACTGAAACAGTTCGGTTATGGTTCCATCTTGGTATCGTTCATTCTGGAATGCTTACCAATCTTCCAGGGCCAAGGGGTCGCAGTAGTAGATCCGATACCACGAGAGCCAAGAATGGCTCGCTGGGCAGCATTGATGCCCAGAGCTAGAGGCGGCCAACAAATGTCCTGGAGGCCAGAATTCTTTAGGTGGTTACGACGCCAGCTGATTGTCATGGAATACTGGCCCTATGCAGGAACTGACTTTACCGGGGACCCAGATCTCCCACTACCAGAAGGAGACAACTGGGACGAGGAGTTGGGTAAGACCTCATGTTTTTTGATTTTATATTTATATGTTTTTTTGTTAATACACATTCGTCCTAACACATTTTATATATGCATGCAGATGTGGGACCTAAGAGACCAGCTGGGATGTCTCCAATCTCACGGAGGACACAACTCGCCCCTGATCCTCAGGGAGAGGACACCAGAGGAGAGGAGCTGATCCAGAATCTCGAGGGCATTGCCCACGGGATCCCAGACTATGCTCGGCTGGTAGACGTACCGATGGCATACCAGCGCCACACGATGGGAGTTCCGAGTCGGATCCACCGAATCCTGAGACGCTTAGTGCGTGCAGTCACGTGCTATCATGAGCACCATGCGGATTAGCTCTTAGGATTTATACCACACCTATTTTTTGAGAGATGTTCCATCTCCGGATGTACTTAAGACGACTATGTATATTTTGACTTTATGCGACGCACACTGTGCAAACATTTTGACACATATATACATATGACTATTTTGGATGGATCTTTCTTTACATGTGATGATGTTTTTATATGTCATGCGAATGTCTAATACAAATGTAATCTAATGTATCAGTTACATAACAAACGACCCAATGCGAAATGTATTCACACAATGTATCTACTCACACATTTCATTTTTATGCAACCTTGAAAGCACACATGAACACACACACATATACAAACTATGCTTGAAATGAGAAAGACGGGCATGCCCCCGGGCATGGTGTCTCAATTCGAGGTGCATGCCCCCCAAGCTTCAGTCCATTGAAAATGGAGTGAAGGTTCAAAACAAAAAGTCGAATTGGACATGCTTGTGTTTCATTATTTTAACGAGGTTGACACACACTTAAAAGAACTATCCTCAATCAGCTTGTTTCATTGTTTTTAGGAGCTCGACACAAGTGGAGGAACTATGCTCCGAGAACCAGGTTTCATTTTTTAAAGAGCTTGACACAGGGAGGGAACTGTGCTCTAACCGACTTACATCAAAATGAACAAGAAGGCGGTGCTTCCATGAGTTCCACTCCCGATGGAAGGAAAACATCCTGGAAGTCAGGACCCAATGCCCCCAGTACACTATGCACGACGGTGTCTTCACTGAGTACAGGCATAGGGTAGGTAGACACGTAGTTGACCTGCGATGGGGCAGATACAACAGGTGGATAAAAACCAGGAGGGGGTGATGGCGGACCAGTTGTCACATTAGGACCAAAGAACGACAACTGATCAATGGTCACGATCCGTCCTTCATGTGGAAAATAGGCCACATGAAAAAGGGAGGAGACGAACGCTCCCATGGCATAGGTGTAATCGCGCCCCAGGAGAATATTGAAATCCAAGGGGCCTGGAACGACCATCACATCCATATGGACGGTTTTACCTCCTAAAGTAACCGGTAACCTTGGAAGGATCCCCAACGGTTGACTCGTCCTTCTGTTAAAAGTCAACAAATTCTGTGTAACAGGCGCAAGCGGTGGCGAACCGAAAGCTTGCCAGGTAGTTGAGGATAGAATACTAACAGATGCACCTTCGTCTATAATGGTGCTGGGTACGACCAGACCAAGAGCCCCTACTGTGATCTCGAAAGGCACGTAAGACGGAAGGCGAAATCCTGCAAATCGACTCCAATCAAAGGAAGCGACCAAACTACTCGGAGGGGCTACCATCGAAATGCGAAGGTCTTCCCCTGATGTTACGGAAGAAGAAGCATCCTCCATAACCTCCATCTCGAAGGCGGGAGGGATATCCTCCGGAGCCTCCATCATGGGAGGCGGAGGAGGAGCTTCTTGAAGTACAGGGACGGGAGAATCTTTCTCCAAGTCTGAAGAATCTGAAGAAATCAGAAGGACATGGGGGGTGTGAGGTCCACTCTCGACAGAAAAGACCTGGTGCATCGTGGACGGGGCCAGTTCAACCGATCCTACGACCAAAGGTTGGTCAGGGACGGATTCGTGAATTTGAATTTCTGGGGGAGTGGGATCGACCAAGGATGACGCTTGACCAATCGTAAGATCAGCTGGCGGAGGACTCAAAGAAAGCCGATTATAACCAGGTGGAAGGCATGGTGTAGAACCGGCTGGGTTGTCCAAAAATCGCTTGGCTTCATCCATATAAGGACAAAGGTGAATGGCATGGTGCCCTTCACACAACTTACAGGGATTGGTGATCTTACCCTGCTTCTTAGAATTCTTATCAACAGCAGCTGAAGACGTGCCCCCAACTTGGCTCCTAGAAGTCAAAGGCAACGGTGGATGGCCATCGGACCATGCTTCAAGCACCTTGGGGATGCCAGGGCAGTCTCGAAGAAGATGGTCTCCCGTGCACAACAGGCAAGGGAACTTGACTTTCCGTGGAGGGTTGGAAGGTTTATCGAGAGGAGATATTTCAGAAACAGTGGCTGCACTTTTAGCCTCTCGCTTATCAGACTTCTTCTTCTTTGTCTTCTTCTTCTTCTTCTTAACCACCTGGTTACTCTAATCCAGGCTTTCACCAGGCGAAGTAGAAGAGGAGGACGCAGAAACAGGCGAAGAAGGGGAGAGGTCCACCTTGGAATCAACATGATGTTGTTCAGGTGGAGAAACTGATTGAACAGTAGTGGAGACATTCGGGACAATAGAGGTTGAGAACAACCAAACAGGCAACCCAACAGTTAACCCAGGAAGGGACAACGTCGCCATGTAAGGAGCACCAACATTTCCAAAAGGAGGAAAATGACCAGGACTCCCTTCTGAGAGGATTCCTTGGTTGTTAAACTCTGAAAAAGTTGCCATCAAACTCAAAACCACACACGGGCTGAAAAAGAGTTAAGGGCATTCCGTCTTGTCTAACCTCTGTCAGAGTCAAATGCAGACAGGTAGCTGTCAAAGTCTCAGTTCAATATACAGGCCAATGCCAATCAGCTTTCACCCACTGCTACTTAGATGTTTGCAAAGCTTGTTTTCAGAATGTTTCAATAACACTTGCAGGCTAGGAGAAGGATCAGTAGTTGTTTATATCAGGAATGTCATCAATGAGAAATTGATTCTTCTTCAAAACCCTGTTTTGAAGAAGAAATCATCAAATATGTTTTGGTAATAAATAGGTAAGTGGTCAAAATATTTCAAATTTTACAGTTCTTCAGTGGCACCAGCTTCAAGCATCCCTGCAAAAGACAACAAGAATTTCAGTTCAAAAAATCAGAAAAGCTAAAGAGAAACATTGTAATGTCAAAATGCAGAAACATTATAATGTGGGTTATCAAATAAATTTGAAATCAAATCTGATTTTGAAAGATATTTTCCTCATGTATAAAAAATGGAAATCAAGTTCATTTGCTAAAATCCGCAGCATAGAAGTCGAATTGCAGTGATTGAGGGCCGAAATCGTGCTTAGCAGAGTTCTGGACAGAGTTTGGTTGCGCGCTATGTTTGGTCAATTTAGTGTGTCCTAAATTGCTGCATTTAATTGTCAATCCAGGAATCGTAAGCTGATGAAGTGCGGCGCACTATATGTGCAAGATAACCTCTTTCTTAACTTTTTGTCGTTTATGGTTTTTCTAAGGTGAAATAGAAATTCTAAAGTGAAAAACAAGCTTGGTTATGATTGTTCAAGGAAGTGATATCCCCTATAATGATTTACCAATCTCGAAACTTTAAAAGCAAATTGAAATTACAAATGACAAAAGAAAGTAAACTGCTGAAATGAAAAGTGTTGTTAATCTAATGAATCAAAACAAGAAACTAGTGAATATGAAAACTAAACTATTCTTGCTGCCAACTGAACACAAAAGAAACTACGCTTATGGAAATTCAAAATTGCAATGAAAGAAATCTAAATCAGATTACATCAATTCATTTTATGACCCTTCATCATTAGACCAGCTATGACTTGCGGAAGTAATCATAAACAACTTGTGTAACTGATATTTAATTTGCAGAAAGTAAACTAATACTAAACCATACATACATGATTCAATCCCTCGCCATCAGTCCAGCTGTGGCTTTCGGAGGCAATTGAAGATGTCATACCTGATTCAATATATCTAAGTTTGCGGAAAAGAAACTAATACTAAACTACACACTTCATCATGCAGCCCCTCACCATCAGTCCAGCTGTGGCTTTCGGAGGAAACTGAAGACGCTATGAGCAGCTTAATATATCTAATTTTGCAAAAAGGAAACTAATACTAAACTACACATCTCATCATGCAGCCCCTCACCATCAGTCCAGCTGTGGCTTTCGGAGGTAGCTGAAGACACTATGAGTAGCTCAATATGTCTAATTTTAACTACTGAATCAGATAAACAAAACTGAAGTGCACAAGACAAAACTGAAGTTAAACAAAGACTGTGAAAGAAAACTAGCAGCAGAATAATATCAGTTTCATATCATTAGCAAAAATACTATGAAAATGCCCCGGGCTGTCTACCTAAAACCTACACAAGAAAACTGATCAGTATTTTAACAATCATAAAAACATAAAAGACAGGAATGCAATGGAAATTACAGAAATATATGAACAGAAATAAAACAACTATGAAATATGAACATGTAATGGGTTATGATACAATGACTGCTTAAAGAAATGAAATGAAAAATATATACATTAATACACAGAACCTCGGCTGAGCAGGGGCCCTCTACGCAGCTCTGGTATGATCTTCAAACACGAATTAAGTTATGAAGCAGAGTTTTTCACATTAAAAAGAAAGTCATTACAGGCTGGTGGTATTACGGCTCAAGGCAGCGTAATCACCACATAACAGAGTACGCACATCAACTTAACAGATATATCAACTAACAACTATCAACTCACATTCACTAACTCTACGTGCGTATGCAAACGCTCTTTATAAAGCAATAAAATGTAAATGTCTCCTGAAGTTTATGATAGCAGCCAGCACGTAGACCACTAAGGCCACGGATTTAGGAGTATGGCCATGTTGGAAAACGGATCTATGGAAGGTGGGCGCTTAAATTCAACTCCAGAACTTTGCACAGATGTCAATTAACCTCCGTAAGCTTGGAAACGGCCGTATGGATGTTTCTATGCCACGAAACAGAGTCCAGCCGACATAGAACTCCACGGTTGACTTCCACGTGGATGGCTTTGACCGCGGATTTCCTTGACGAATTTTCTTGAACCAATAGGACACGAACCATGTCCTTGTCATTCCTAGCCTGCCCATGTGGCTCGTTTCCTTCGTTGACACCTGTAACATTGATTTCCACAAAATAGGTGCGGAAAGTTGCAGCGGCTGCGGAAAGTGACAAGTTTCCGCAGCTGTATGAACAAAATCTAAATCAAATAGAAAACACACAAACATAATTAAAAACCATGTTAGATACCCTTTTGCACATGATATTTGACAATTTTGGAAGTTTAGGTGAGTGAAAGAGATATGGAAAAGTGTATGGAAGAGAGACAAATTCGGGACTCAACATACCCCCACTGTGAAGGTGTTGCATGTCCTCATGCAACCAAAATTTTGACATTCTTTGTTCAATTCATGTGCCTTGATACTTCAGCCAACACATCTAACCCCCTTCTCTTCTTCTTTGGTACTTCCATCATTCTGGGTTTCTTCATGAGGCACCTGAATTTGATATTCACAAGTGCTCTGCTCAATTTTTGGCATTTCCTTTTTAGCTTCTTATTTTTCTTTTGCCAAATACCCAAATGTAACATAGTATTGTCATGGATAATCTTGTCCAGTTTGCCTTGCTCTTTGAGTGTTTCATTTTCATTTTTGATATGCGATTCAAAAGCTCAAGCTCAAAAATCTCCTGTTTTAATGACTGAACCAAATCATCCTGCAATGTATGAGGCTGAATAGAAGAGGTACTTGGGCCTGTGGCTGCCTTCTCCAAGGATTCTATATAGTCATACACCTCCTGCTGTTTGGGGTCTACTTCCGGTGTCTTTTTCATTGGGCTGTCCTCAAAATGCTGCAAGGGAGAATTATGTTCAAAATTTGGCTGAGGAGAACTTTCATCAATATTTTGCTGAGAATAAGATGGAGTACGCTCATTGTCTGAATGGGAGTGAAAGGAGTCAGGTTCACTAACTGACTGAAATGGACTATGGTCAGTTGGAGACTGTTCAGATGTCTCTTCACCCAAATCAATGAAATGAGGACCTTTAATTGGTGTTTTTCTCAGTTTTCCCTTAAGCCTGCTGCTTCTCCTCACTTGCTGTGGTACATTACCCTTTTGTTCTTGTTTTCCTGTTTTTGCCTTTTTAGATAGAGATGACTTTTTTTGAAGAAAAATTAATCTCTCAGATAGAATTTGGTGATCTTCTTCTTCAGAAGAAGAAGTTTTATGGACAGCCTCAACAATTTCTTTCCCTTTTGATATTATTGGCTTCTTAATTTTGATTTCTTTCTTCTTCCTTTTTACCAATCTCTCTTCTCTATCATTTTTCTTCATAGTAATAGTAGAAGTATCTTGGATTTCATCTACTGTTCTTTTCCTTCTACTTCTTTTTGCTGTGCTAGCTGCGGGAACTTCCTGTGTAGGAGCAACTTGGGTTTCAACATCCATTTTCTTTCTTCTACTCCTCCTAATTGGATTACCTTCAGGACTTTCCTGAGGTTCTTCAAAGAAGTTTCTTACTAAGAATTGTTCCCATGTATCTTTTCTTTCTTTTAGTTCCTTTTCAATCAAAATTTTTATAAGCCCATGATGATATAAATGAGGCTCTACATCTCCTAGGTGTTTTTGCACAGTCACATCCATTTTCTTCAAGCTATTGAATAGGAAATAAGGAAGATTGAGAGTTTGGTTTTCAAGGAAATTCATCAATATCCTAGTATGATACATGTACATAGAGCCAAAGCGGCCTTCACATGTGATAAATTTCTGAACAATGAGTAATAAAGTGGCCCATTCATCTTTTGTTGCATGCACTGGAATTCCTCTTTTGAAAACAGTGATATCCATACCTTGATTTCGGAGGATTGTTCTCCATGCCTCATCACTGATACTTTTGTTTTTGAACCACCGTTCCCCTTCCTGAAGAAGTTCTGTGGCTGCTGCTATTGATGCTTCATTAACCAAAAACTTGAGGTCTCCCACTTTTGCTTCCGAGCCATCAAATGATCTTGCAAACGCTTTGGTAACTTCTCTGTGGTAACCCCGGAATTTCTGAATAAAACGCAGCCATTTAGCTTTCCTCAACATCTCTTTTGCTTGTGGAAATCCCTCTATGATCTTCGGTCCTTCCGGCTCTGCCCTTAATAATTTTCCCATTTTACTTCTCTGTGCTTCACAGCTTGCCTCTGTGAGGGTTTTAAACGGAAGTGGAATGATGGAATACACGGAGTCGAGCACAATGCTGTGGGGATGTTATCAAAAAACGGAAATGAGCACCATTCACAGAATGGAATAAGACTGTGGGTGAATATACGAGAATGAGAGTGAGTAAAAGGAACGGAATGGAGTGAAACAGGGAATGAGAATGAGTAGAGTGAGGTTTTGTAAACACGACAGAAAAACGACAAAGAAGTTAACAAAGTGTAATGCATTCGGCCGCATTTTGAATTTTTGGTGGTTGTGTCATAAATATGAACACGTTTCAATCAATGATTATGGAGTTATGCAGCTTGTAAGAGTCCTTTGTCAACTCAAATACGTATCATTATCTTCGGTGGGCTATTTGAACATGAGTAAGAGTCGGAATTTCAATAATGAAGCCGTTTGTGAATAAATGCAAGAGGATAACATAGAGATCGTGGAGGGTTACGGACTGTCAATATAATCATTGCGCGGTATGGGTAGAGCTCATAGTTTAAAATTACATAAAAATGTGTCTTTTATACTATTTGAAATAAACTTTATTCATACCTTTGGAATCCTTGCTTTTGCCCGTGGTCTTCAACTGATTGATCTTCATTAGTGTCTTGAATGTCCCATTGATCCTCTCCTGCATTTTATTTCATGATTTTATGAAAACAACAACTAACTGTACATTCTTTTTGAAAACGGAGTAGTAGCAGCTGCGGAATCTGCTTCTGGCTGCGGAAACTGGAGTCAGCTGCGGAAACAGCTGTCAGCTGCGGAAACTGACACAGCTATTACTTGGCTGAAATAGAAATGAACAAATGACAAATGACCAGATGGAAATGGTCATAAAAATATTTTTATTGATGGAATGGATGAGATGAAGTGGAATGAATTGAAATGAAATGAAATGAAATGAAGTGAAGTGAAATGAAATGGAGTGGGTGGTGAGATAAAATGAAATAAAAGACAGAATTTTTTTGGAAAATATAGAGTGTCAGGTGTCCCTGATTTTCACCCCATATTTTCTGTATAAGACTGCCAATCGATGATTGGTTTTCAGGCTTATACCATTTTTTTTTCTTCTTTTTTTTTTTCTTTTTTTTTTTCTTTTTTTTTTTTTTTTTAACTTGAAAAACAAAAACTAGCTTGGTAGAGAAGAAGGATTCTTCTGTACCAGCCTGATTGCAGAACTTTCTTGAAACAACAACTTGACAAAATCCTCTTTAGAGAGTGGCTTATGATAAACTTTAAATCTATGGCCATTCACTAAAAGAGGAGTTTGAAACTCATCAATGGTCTTGATTCTTACAGCTCCATTGTTAAAGACCTTGTCAATCTCATATGGCCCAAACCAATGAGTCTGAAATTTCCCTTGAAAGTCTTTAAACTTGGAGTCAAATAACAATGCCCAATCTCCTTCTTGAAACTTCTTCTCTTTGATATATTTGTCATGCCACTTAGTTCTTTGATATTGAACTAGATCGGTTCTTAGAATTGCTTCTTATCTGATCTCATCTAGCTCATTCAATTGCTCCATTCTATGCTTTTGAGCTTCTGATAAGTCCATTCCCAACTGAACTGCTATCTTGAAGGTCTTGACTTGGAACTCAATGGGGAACAAGACTTCTTTCCCATAAACAAGTTCATAGGGAGAATGTCCTGTTGTATTCCTCCATGTAGTTATGTAGGCCCACAAGGCTTCTGGAAGCCTTTCTGCCCAATCTCTTCTATGTAGATGAACAGTTTTGGTGATGATACTTTCAAGAACTTTGTTTGTGGACTCCACTTGACCATTTGCTTGTGGATGGTAAGAAGTAGATCTTCTGTGCTTGATTTTGTATTCTTCCATCAACTTCTCCACCAAATTTGATGTGAATTAGCTCCCCTGATCTGTCACAATTTCTCTTGGAACACCAAAGCGAGTAAAAATATCCTCATAAAGAAAATGAACAACTGAATTTTCAGTAGCAGATACTAATGCTTTAGCTTCTGCCCATTTAGTAACATAATCAGTACAAACCAATATATACTTCTTTTGCTTAGATGGTGGATTAATAGGTCCAATGAAATCTAAAGCCCATTTTTCAAAGGGTTCAATGAGTACCTGTGTTTGCAATGGCATTTCATTTGAAAGGGTAGGTTTCTCTACTCTTTGGCAGCTATCACACCTTTTGACATATTGTTTTGCATCTTTGAAGAGAGAAGGCCAATAATATCCCAAGGAAAGGATTTTATAGGCCGTCCTTTTGTCCGCAAAGTGTCCGCCGCATGGTTCATCATGGCATGCCTTAAGAATATCAGGCATTTCATCTTCCCTGACACATCTTCTGATCACAAGATCTGGCCCTGTTTTAAACAATTCGTTAGAAATCCATGAATATCTTGAACTCTCCTGAATAATTTTTTCGTTTTTCTCTTGGAAATAAATGTGAAGGTAGTTTCCCTGTAACCAAATAGTTAGCAATATCTGCATACCAAGGGGTCTTAATAGTTACTGCAAACAAATATTCATCAGGAAACTTATCTTCTACAGGAGAATGTTCTTTAGTATTTTGAATTCTAGACAAGAAATCAGCTACTGTATTCTGTTTTCCTGGTCTATCCAACACAGTAATATTGAATTCTTGTAAAAGTAAAAGCCATCTTGTCACTCTGCCATTAGTAACAGGTTTGTTCATTAAATATCTAATTGCAGAATGGTCAGTATGAATAAAAGTTTCATAGCCTATTATGTAATGTCTAAACTTATTAATTGCATGAACAACAGCTAAGAATTCTTTTTCAGTCACAGTATAATTCAACTCTGTGGGAGTCAAATTTTTACTGGTGTAATAAATGGCATAAGGAATTAAATATTTTTGACCCAATACAACTCCAAGAGCTGTATCTGAAGCATCTGTAGAAATATGGAAAGGAAGTTTCCAATTTGGTCCTCTTAAGATAGGTGCTTCAGATATTCTTGTTTTCAAAGTTTCAAAAGCGGATTGACAATCAGGATCCCATTTAAATTCACAGTATTTTGTAAGCAACTTGAAGAGTGGAGATGCTATTTTAGTGAATTTTTCTATAAATATTCTATAGTAACCAGTAAATCCTAGAAAACTTCTAACATCTCTTTGACATTTTGGAATAGGCAACTTGGAGATGACTTCAACTTTTGATCTATCAACCTTAATTCCATCTCCTGAAATATGATGTCCTAAAACAATCCCTTCAGTAAACATCATAAAGAATTTTTCATGGCTTAATGAAAGGTTTGTTTCTTTACATCTTATGAGAACTTTTTCCAAATTTTCTAATGCCTCTTCAAATGAATTACCATAAACTGTAAAATCATCCATATAAACCTCTACACAATCATGAATTAGATCAGAAAAAATTCCTAGTCTTGCTCTTTGGAATGTTGCTGGTGCATTACATAACCCAAAAGGAAGCACTCGGTAGGCAAAAGTTCCCCATGGACAAGTAAATGTGGTCTTATCTTGATCTTCAGGTGCTACCTGAATTTGATTATAACCACTAAAACCATCCAAAAATGAAAAGTACTTTTTACCTGCTAATGTATCTAATACCTGATCAATAAAAGGCAAAGGAAAGTGATCCTTTAAAGTTGCTTTGTTCAATTCCCTGTAATCAATGCATACCCTCCATTTACCATTCTTTTAGGTACTATAACCAAAGGAGAAACCTATCGGCTATCTGAAATTGGATAAATGAAGTTTACATTGAGTAGTTTTTGGAGCTCTTCTTTCACTATCTCCCTAAGATTTGGATTCATCCTTCTTTGAGGTTGTCTGATTGGTCTACTGTTTTCCTCGATATAGATATGATGGATGCAAGTCTTAGGATCAATACCCTTCATGTCAGTATACTCCCATGCAAATGCAGTAGAATGTTTTTGCAAGATTCTGGTTAGTTCTTCTTGTTGTGACTTCTCCAGATGTTTGTTGATATTTAATGTCTTTTATGGAAAAATCTCAAAAACAGAATTACCAAATTCTTCCATAGAGTAAAGAGACATTTGTCTTGATGATAAATATTCTATGTCAGATTCCAACTGAAATTGTGTGGGGTCATATTCTGAAATTATCTCAAAATTTTCTAATGTGTTCAGAATTTGACTATCCTCACTAATCTCAGAAATGGTAAAGACGGGTTGTATAGTGTTCTCATCATCGACCCATTCATTGTCTCCTATTTCTGTAATTGCTCTTGCGGGAGGATACAAATTGAATTTCTTTGTCGAATTACCATTAGAAATGTACATGTCTCCGGATCTACAACTAATAAAAGCATCAGCTGTGGCCAGCCAAGGTCTTCCTAAGATTATTGGATGTCCTCCTAGATTACTTTTGGGAGTCAAAATCATAAAGTCTACTGGATATTCCCAAGAATCTAAGGAGACTGAAATATCTTCTAATACACCATCTGGTTTAATAACCGATCGATCTGCAAGTTGCAATAAAGTAGGTGTAAAAGAAGGTTAGGAAGTTTTAACTGTTCCATAGTCTGTCTACTCATAATGTTGATAGCAGCCCCTAAGTCAATCAATGTGTTTGGAATTTCTATCCCATTTATATGTGTCTTGACAATTGGACTTCCTGGATCTACATATTTCTGCATGGCAATTTTTCCCATCATAATGTATGCAATCTTTCCTACCAGGTGGATTCTTCTTGTGTCCTTTAGCTTTCTTCCTGGTCTTTTGAAACTCAACTCCTTTATGGTTTTTGCTAGAATAGGAATTTCTCGAATGGCTTGTAGCAATGGAATCTTGATACAAACATTCTTGAATTCATCTAGAAAGTCATAGTTAGGCAACAAAATTTGTTTTTCCACCCCCTTATCAATTTGTAGTCTTTCCGGAAAAGGAGGTGTAGATGAAGATACAGGTTGCTCAACTATAGGAGTTGTGGATGCTAGCTTTTCTTTTTCTTTTTGAATTTTTGAATTTTGAAGAGATTCTTCCTCAGAACCCTTATTGACTTGAAGAGAGTCCTCCTCAGAGGTATCTTGCTCTTGAATTTCTATAGAAGGTTTTTCTAAAACTCTACCAGATCTGAGTTGTACATCGTTGAGAGGAACAATCATATAGGTAGGAAATTGTTGTCCTTCTACCATATAAGTAGTTTGAGTATTCTTATTGTTAGGATTTGGCAATGGCTGAGCTGGAAGTTGATTTGTCTTCTGTTGGTATGGGAGCATGAGTTGAGGATTTGTATTTTTTTGAGAAGGTTGATGTTGTGGAAATGGCAATGAAAGTTGTTGTGGATTTTGGCTTGGAAATTGTGGAGCTTGTTGGTTTTGAAAAGATGGAGGATATTGATAAAATTGAGCAAATCTCCCATAAAGATTTTGCATCCCTTGTACCCATGGCTGATATGAGTTTTGATGTTGGGACCAAGGTTGTTGCCAAGGAGTCCAATTTGGTGGGGTTTGAAGATTCATAGGGTTATTAAACCCTTGAGATTGTTGTCCCTGCCAAGGTCTCCTTGCGACAAAACAGAGAGATTCTATTGAATTTGGATCTTCTTGAAAAACAACTTTGAGTCCAAGGATTGAAGGACAATCCTTGATTTCATGATTTTCTGAGCAAATCATACATGTTTCTACAACTTTTGCATCCAAGGGACATTCCCTTAAAGCATGTTTCTTTCTACATTTCGGACAAAAGATGGCTAAAGCATCTGTTTCTGCTTTCTGCTTGTTTTGGATTTTAAGGGTGTCTAGTTGTTCACTAAGACCCCCTAAGATATCAGTTTTAAACTCATCGAGCATATTACCAATCTCTGCCCTACTTACTGATCCAGTTGCAGATTTGTTAGCCCTAATAAGAGAAGAATCCCTAGGCCCTTTTCCAGTTTTAGATCTTCCCCTTGAGAATTGGATACATAGTTTTGTTATATCATGAAATGGGAGTTGAGAAATGTCTCCTTTACCCATCATGTTTAAAATGTCTATCCATTCATCTCTAATGGCTTTTAATAGGAGGGCTTTCGAGGTTTCATTATCTAAGTTGCTCATCTTTGCTCTTTTCAAGTTGTATTGAAATCTTTCAATTAAGTCTTCCAAATTTTCATCTTCTTTTTGCATCATTTTGAATACATCATCCTTATGATTGGTGGGCATACAATAGTCCAAGTATCTATCCAAAAATGTTTGTTTCATATCATTCCAAGTCCTGATAGATTGAGTGGCTAATCCCATGAACCATTTCAAAGCAGATCCCTTCAAAGTTGAAGGAAACAGTTTTAGTTTTTGAGAATCTTCCATATAGTCATAAGTTCGGCACACTACTTCAAACTCAAACAGAAATGTTTCAGGATCTTCACTTCATAATCCATAAAAGTTAGGGAGAACAGATGGTGAAATATTTTTCATTGTTGCATGAGTTTCCTCATCAACTATAGGGAATCCAAGAAAATCGTCCCTATTTCTACCATTATTTCCTTCACCATTGTTATCTTCATTATCTCCTCCTCCTCTACCTCCACCTCTATTTATTACTTCCTCTACCATGATAGTTTCTTTAGAGTCCTTATAGTCCTCTAGTTCTTCTATCAAGGAAGGATGAGAGAAAGTTTCTTTGTTTTCTAAGTAGGCTTTAGTAGGTGGTGTAGGAGAATCCTCTAATTCAGTTGTTCTTTGACTTCCAAAAATCTTAAGGCTAGGGGTAGATGATGGTGAATCTGGTCTATGCCTTGAAGAAGATGGAGTTGTGAAAATCGAACTCTTGGCTTTAGCTATAAACCTTCCCCTAGAATCTCTTGTTCTATGCATGTCATTTTTTTATATTTTTTAATAAAAGTTGGGCTAATAATTCTCTTTCTGATCTTCCAGATCACACTAGGTGCAAGAAGAGAGCATACTTAAGAAATTACTAAACCAATAAGTCTCTTTTCTGATCCTCCAGATCACACTAGGTGCAAGAGGAGAGCATACTTCAAGAAGTTATCAAGTTTTCCCTTCTTTTATGATTTTATGTGTTTTTTTTTTTAAGAAATTGGCTACCTAGTTACACTTCCCCGGCAACGGCGCCAAAATGTTTGGTCGATTTAGTGTGTCCTAAATTGCTGCATTTAATTGTCAATCCGGGAATCGTAAGCTGATGAAGTGCGGCGCACTATATGTGCAAGATAACCTCTTTCTTAACTTCTTGTCGTTTATGGTCTTTCTAAGGTAAAATGGAAATTCTAAAGTGAAAAACAAGCTTGGTTATAATTGTTCAAGGAAGTGATATCCCCTATAATGATTTACCAATCTCGAAACTTTAAAATCAAATTGAAATTACAAATGACAAAAGAAAGTAAACTGCTGAAATGGAAAGTGCTGTTAATCTAATGAATCAAAACAAGAAACTAGTGAATATGAAAACTAAACTATTCTTGCTGCCAACTGAACACAAAAGAAACTACGCTTATGGAAATCCAAAATTGCAATGAAAGAAATCTAAATCAGATTACATCAATTCATTTTCTGACCCTTCATCATTAGACCAGCTATGACTTGCGGAAGTAATCATAATCAACTTGTGTAACTGATATTTAATCTTGCAGAAAGTAAACTAATACTAAACCATACACACATGATTCAATCCCTCGCCATCAGTCCAGCTGTGGCTTTCGGAGGAAATTGAAGATGTCATACATGATTCAATATATCTAAGTTTGCGGAAAAGAAACTAATACTAAACTACACACCTCATCATGCAGCCCCTCACCATCAGTCCAGCTGTGGCTTTCGGAGGAAACTGAAGACGCTATGAGCAGCTTAATATATCTAATTTTGCAGAAAGGAAACTAATACTAAACTACACATCTCATCATGCGGCCCCTCACCATCAGTCCAGCTGTGGCTTTCGGAGGTAGCTGAGGACACTATGAGTAGCTTAATATGTCTAATTTTAACTATTGAATCAGATAAACAAAACTGAAATGCACAAAACAAAACTGAAGTTAAACAAAGACTGTGAAAGAAAATTAGCAGCAGAATAATATCAGTTTCATATCATTAGCGGAAATACTATGAAAATGCCCCGGGGTGTCTACCTAAAACCTGCACAAGAAAACTGATCAGTATTTTAACAATCATAAAAACATAAAAGACAGGAATGCAATGGAAATTACAGAAATGTATGAACAGAAATAAAACAACTATGAAATATGAACATGTAATGGGTTATGATATAATGATTACTTAAAGAAATGAAATGAAAAATATATACATTAATACACAGAACCTCGGCTGAGCAGGGGCCCTCTACGCAGCTCTGGTATGATCTTCAAACACGAATTAAGTTATGAAACAGAGTTTTTCACATTAAAGAGAAAGTCATTACAGGCTGGTGGTATTACGGCTCAAGGCAGCGTAATCACCACATAACAGAGTACGCACATCAACTTAACAGATATATCAACTTAACAACTATCAACTCCTATTCACTAACTCTACGTGCGTATGCAAACGCTCTTTATAAAGAAATAAAATGTAACTGTCTCCTGAAGTTTATGATAGCAGCCAGCACGTAGACCACTAAGGCCACGGATTTAGGAGTATGGCCATGTTGGAAAACGGATCTATGGAAAGTGGGCGCTTAAATTCAACTCCAGAACTTTGCACAGATGTCAATTAACCTCCGTAAGCTTGGAAACGGCCGTATGGATGTTTCTATGCCACGAAACAGAGTCCAGCCGACATAGAACTCCACGGTTGACTTCCACGTGGATGGCTTTGACCGCGGCTTTCCTTGATGAATTTTCTTGAACCAATAGGACACGAACCATGTCCTTGTCATTCCTAGCCTGCCCATGTGGCTCGTTTCCTTCGTTGACACCTGTAACATTGATTTCCACAAAATAGCTGCGGCTGCGGAAAGTGACAAGTTTCCGCAGCTGTATGAACAAAATCTAAATCAAATAGAAAACACACAAACATAATTAAAAACCATGTTAGATACCCTTTTGCACATGATATTTGACAATTTTGGAGGTTTAGGTGAGTGAAAGAGATATGGAAAAGTGTATGGAAGAGAGACAAATTCGGGACTCAACACGCTACCCACACAAGGGCGCACTACCCATTGGGCACTTACAGCCAGAATAAATTTGCACGGGCGCTACCCATAGAGCCACGCGCTACCCATTGGGCAGAGGCGCTACCCACAGAGCAACATCGTCCAAAAATTGATGTTTTGCGCCCAGTTTTCATCCAAAATGACTCCAACGAATTGCAAACAGGTTTTGATCATTGTGCAGTAGATTTTTATGCTTGTGGTGACAATTATAGCTCTGATGAGTTTTTGATCTGTTGTGATATGTGTGAGAAATGGTTCTCCTGCGAGAGCTGAACACATTAAGCATTATAAATGTCCAACTTGCAGCAGCAACAAAAGGCCCCGAGTTTAATGGATGTCCGAGGGGATCTTTAATTCAACTTAACAGGTGGAAAATTGGCAGCACTATTCAAATGAAGCCAAATACCATATTTTTTGGGTGGTATAATGGTAATGGAAGTGAAGAAGAAATCAAAGCCAAAATTAGAACGATGACATCGACCACAACATAAAAATAGGAACAAATTGCCTATTTTGACATTCAGTTGCAATTTGAAAGATCTACACTCCAGTTTGTGTCTTTGAGATGGCCAGCAGATATTTTCAAACAGTTAATGATCTGCGCTCCAGAGATTTTCAAATGGTAAAAATAACGTGGCAATCAAAGCCAGAAGTCAAAAAGCAGATAACTATCCCAGCAAGGAAATCGAATTGGTTGGTCTATTTTGGGTCTTCAAGCTGCAGTTCAGAAAGTTCAGCTCCAGATTTTGCCTATTCATCAGTCATCAACAGATTCGAGTAGAAGAAGGAGCGATATTCTATCTTCAGGAAAGCTGATTGGTTTTTAGTTTTATTTGTTAATGATAATAAAACAGATTCCCTGTTTTGGGTCGATCTCTTTTTCTCTTGGTCCTATTTATGTATTGAAAAATCATTTGTAGTGGAAGGGGGGAAGAATTCTGAGAAGTGCGTGAGAAGAAAAACAGAGCTTTATTGTACAGTTCTAATAGAGATTTTAATTTAAATAGCGCAGCTCTATTTTGTAAGATTCCTGTGGTTTGAAGTTTAGCTTATGTTTTCTCTATTGTTTCATATGTAATCTCGTAATGTTTTTCGTTTCATTCATAATCAGTTCATTGAATGCTTTTGCAGTAAGATAGGCATAATTCAATTTATTTGCTCTGCCTTGAAGGAGCGTCATTATTTGTGTATTTTCTTCTGTCTGAAAGGGATTCATTGTTAAATGCCCCTTTCAGCTTTCTTAAGCAGTCTCTACATCCCATTTAAATTCAGATTAATTGTTAAACTTCACTCCTACCTTGCCTTATAGAATAATCTGAGCCTTTGATTAAAACTCTGCTCATGCTGTTCTTAATCCCATGCTTCCCAGAAAACACCATCATTTATTAAAAACCCCTTTCTATCAATTTACTAGCCTAAAATCAGTTTTCTTTATCGGTCATCTCAGCCCCTTTGAAAATTTTCCACCGAGAGAGACCCGGAGAGAGCCCTGTCCTGTCCTCGTAGGGCTAGCTATGAGGCTAAGGTTGGTTTGATGTTCCCTTGAACCTCGCCTTCTTCAGCTTGAGGCAGATTCGAGCGCTAACAGGGCACATGATCAAACGGTCAACAAGCAATATCTAAGCAAGCGTGTAATCGTGGGTGATTAATTTTTACCACATTGAAAAGTAAGAAACTCTATCGTTTCATATTTTAAGAGTCGAGAAACAATAGAAATATGACTCTATCTCTTTCAGATTTGATACAAGCGTGAAAGGAAAAGTGCTCGACGGTATTTTCAAGTTTAGGGAGTCGGAAAAGACCAAATGACTTCTCAGGAAAAACTAGGCACAAAGGGTGTACCAAATATCCGTGAACTGCAATATACACCTTGGTTTCAATAATGAAATAGAAATCGACCAAGGACTTTCCGTACGTGCAGGCAATCTCCCCGAATGCTGTGTTCGGTGTATCACGGGTATAGGGCGGCAGACTCGGCTTCCTGTGGATAAAGGACTGAAAAACTAGAGGGGTCTCCCTTTATATACGCGACGGTACGGGGAGCACAAGTCCGTACTAGCGCTGTCTAAAGCCAAAAGGCGAACGACAGCTGCTAGGTTTAAAGACGCTGGAACACGTCTCTAGCCTAGACCTCTAAAAATGTTTCGTTAAGTTTCAATGCTATCTTAGGTTAATTGGATAAATTTTACAGTTGATCT